>CM038145.1:18755202-19142702 GCA_021437245.1 Aegilops speltoides | reverse complement strand
GCCAGCACCTCGCCGACCACACGTACGACGTTGACTCGCCCCTTTAGGACACATGGTTCCAAGACGAGCACGACAGGCGTCGGCAAACATTTTTTGCATGCTGTGGTCGTAGCCCGACCCCTGTGCCTTGTGAGTGCGCACCAAGCCCAGCCAGAGCGCGCGGCTTGACGCCAACGCCCTCTCCCTCCACGTTGCCGCCACACCCGCAGCCTCCCGCCATGTCGGCCGAGGAGGAGGAGCGGCTCGTGCAGGCCGTCATGGAGGACTCCGAGCGGGAGTACAAGCGCCTCTAGGAGGATGAATGGGAGGGCCTGTTGGAGATGCTCGAGTTGTCGGCCTCCGGAAACGTCTATGTGCCGGAGCTGGACGTGAAGCAGGAGGTGAAGATGGAGGTGAAGGGGGAGGCTAAGAGGAGCTTGTCATGGTCGCCGTGGTTATCACCACCACCACCGCTGCCGCTGCCGCCGCTGCAGCCTACGCAGCACGCGCCCGGCCCATTTTCGGGCCGCCGCCCCACCTCTAGACGCCCCGACCCTACATCGACTTGACGAGCTACGACGAGGATGGTGGCGCCTGAAGACGGCGGCGGGGACAGCTTCGACGGCTACGGCATCAGCAATGACTACTTCTGCGGCGTGCGGGGCGGCCGCATTATCTTTTTTTAATTTTTTTATTTCATTTTAAGTACTGTGGGTGGGCCGTGACTATGATGGACTTTTTAATTAAGTTATGTATGTTTTAAGCTATTTTGCAATGCCTTTTATGGTGTGTTTCTTATTAAGATAATCAACCGTGCTCAGAGCAAGTAAATGGTTGCCAAAGTCACTCATATCCCCAGTTCTTGATCCAAGTACGTGTGTGGTAGTGTGTAAACGAATTGGTAAGGACGTTCCGTGTACACACACGTTCAACAGGCGATGGGGTTAGTAATAATTAAGCGCTTAAGTTCCCGAGGGATGCATGCGTGCATACTTCTTCCACGCCGCGCCATTTCCTCCATTCGTGCAACCCTTTTGAATTCCTGAACCACTACCAGCGTGCGCTCCGTGTTTATATACGGTTGCTCTGCCTAATCAAACCTTGTCCTTCACCACTCTCACTGATGCGACCTCCCACTCCACCAAAGAGACCGAAGGAAATGGAGGGCGGCGGTCCTAGTAGGAAGAAGAGGAAACCAGCCGGGGTCGAGACCGCCGACGAGGCCCCGGAGCCGGCGGCGACGGAAGCGCCCGATCCCGGAGTCGGCGAAGAGGATGAGGGACTCGTCGACCGCATCAGCAGCCTCCCCGACGCCGTCCTCGGCGACATCATCTCCCTCCTCCCCACCGACGAAGGCGCCCGCACCCAGATCCTCGCCACCAAGTGGCGCCACCTCTGGCTCTCCGCCCCGCTCAACCTCGACTGCGCTGTTCTGCTAGCCCGTTGCCGTAATCATGTCGAGCGTGCTGCTGGTGTCGTATCACACATCCTTTCTTCCCACTCGGGTCCCGGTCGTCGCCTCCGCGTGGACAAGCTACACCGCTTCAACCTCGGAGCCGTCGATGACTGGCTCCGGTCCGGCGCTCTCAACAACCTACAGGAGCTCGAGCTTGGCAGTGGTTATTACTCAACGGAGGTACCGCTGCCGTCCCACACCTTCCGCTTCGCAGCCACCCTTCGTGTTGCCACCATAAAAAAGTGCAACCTCCCCGACGGCACCGTCCAAGGGCTTCACTTTCCGCTGCTCAAGCAGCTTGGGCTGGATGGTGTGAGCATTTCGAACTGCTCGCTGCACAGCTTGATTGCCAGTTGCCCCGCTCTCGAGTGCTTGCTGATATTACAAAGCTTTGGTTTCTGCTCCCTTCGGATCAACTCCCTTACCCTTAGGAGCATTGGTGTTGATAATAACAATAGTGCTTACCAAGATCGTGTCCATTTAAAGGAGCTCATTATCGAGAATGCCCCTTGTCTTGAAAAGTTGCTCAATCTTCATTTCGGCACCGATCTGCATGTATCTGTGGTCTCAGCGCCTCAACTAGAGACAATAGGCTACCTTTCTGATGGTTACTACAAGAATGCCAATCAGGATTATCTCTGCAGATTCGAGTTTGGCTCCACAATTATTCAGGTACTACCATTTTGAGGCATTTTAATTTCAATTTTGTTTTTTGAAAAAAAAAAATTATCACTTGTTTTGTGAATGAGCTCCTGCAAAAAAAGGAAGGACATTGTAAACTGGCTAATGTTGCCTTTCATGCTTGCTAAAGGGATTGCAAATTGATAAGCTGGCAATGGTGGTCCGCACAGTCAAGACTTTAGCTGTCCAACTGAGAGTACTAAGTTTGGATACGGTTATTGAGCTGATGACATGCTTTCCATGCTTGGAGAAGCTGTACATTCAGACTGGGGTGATGATTCTTCACTCATTGAATGTTCAAACACTTATGATCTTCTTCTCTTCTCAAATGATTGGTTTACTTATTTCTGTATGTTATTTTTAGTTTTGTACGCCAGTGCCAAAGCCAAGCAATGTGTGGCGTCGCAAACACCGGGATCTGACCAGATGTCGTGATATCCGTCTGAAGACAATAGTGTTGGATTCCTATTGTGGCATCAAGTCTGAAGTTAACTTTGTTACATTCTTTGTATTGAATGCGAGAGTGCTAGAGCTGGTGAAGCTTAAGGTTTGCTACGGTTATTACAATAAGGAATTCTTGGTAGAACAACGTGGGAAGCTTCAGTTGGATGAAAGGGCTTCAAAAGGGGCTCGGATTCATTTTACAACTCATAATTGTGTCCGTGATCTCGTGGATCATGTCCGTGATTTGGATTTAGTTGATCCATTCTTACTGTAGTGTCGAAAACGCTTGCCACTTGGTTTGCTCCATTGGCGAGTTGCTCTTGCTTATCACCTTATCCCATTTGTCTGTTTGGTCCAGCCTTGACTAGTTATGGACTTATGGTGTTTGTAGTTTTCTGTAATACTATCCTTTAATCTTATTAAAGAACCTATCTGTGTTGTTTGCTTGATATACTATGCAGAACTCTTGCCTATCAGCCTATCCAATTTAGTGTTTTGATTAGCTGTGTTTTTTTGTAGTTTCTTAAGTTTATAATATACTGGAACCTTGTGACACCACATGAGGCTGGTCACAATGGGGAGGAACTTAGGAGTAACATCACACACTCCAATACAACTTTGCTTATGTGTCATATATTTAATGAAGAGAGAGGTGCTTGTGGTAACTAGCTAAGTTACCGGAACATCACACACTCCAAAAAACAATGAGTCTATAACCTAATAAATACATTGTTGCATGACACTACATAGATGTTCCTACCCACTATGGAGGTAGTAACATAGTCTAGGCAAGTGTGTAAGTTACTAGACTATGTTCTTGCCCATTGTGACCAGCCTGAGCTATGTATTTATGATGTACTTAGTACTTACCGCCTTACCCACTTCTCTTCAAGGGTCTCCACTTCCAGAGGCAGATTTCGAGGAGGCTAGTGACAGTTGGTGAAGTGATTGAAAGGGTCGTTCGTTGGAGCTAAGTTATTTCGATCATTGCTGAGAGCTAACCCTAGGTACCAGTTGGTGTATGGTAGAGCAGTAGTATCTGTAGCTGTGGTGATAGGCAAAAGCAGTGGCAAAAAAAAGTTATCTTTCAAAATACTGTTAGAACTCCTGCTTGTTATAATCCTACATTTGGAAGCAAGCGTCCATTTCTACGGAATAATTATTTGGAACAAGTAAAAGAAGAAGTATTTAAGAGAACATGATGCTGAAATGAAAGAACAAAACACAAAACTGGACATGAGATAGTACAGGATTCAGTACATAGTGTTTCTCCATGATTCAGTACAAAGTATTTAATATAAATGGTTTGAGCCAGCTAATGCTTGTTGTAAATTCACCTAAAAATACTTTGTAAATGTTGATAAAATTTATATAGAAAAATGTAGCAATGTCTAAAAAACAAGTCAATATCATATAGTTGCATGTTATACTTCTCGTGCATGGTTGCATGTTGTGATGGGTTGCATGTTAAAGTGGGTCTTATTCCATCCATAATTGTATGTGTGGCATGCTTGCATGTTGAGATAAATATTTAGTGGGGATCATTCTCTAAGGTAGGACTATATAGGACGTGCGACCAGTGAAATGAGTAGCGATTGCATTGAGGTGATCAAAGTGCCTTCATGAATGAAATACTATGGCAACGTTTGGTTCTGTGACGAAGGAGATTCTTCTGAAACGGGTCAATCTTGAGATTTTGGGGGGCCATGGGCAGCTAGAAACCTAGCCGCCGCCGCTGCAAACTCCCTCCTCCTCTCCCTCCGCCACCGTCACCGCAAACACCCTCCTCCTTTCCCTCCGCCGCCGCCGGAAGACGCCGCCGGGCTAAGCCCGGGGGCCGACGGCGGTGGCGGGGGATCTACTCTCTCGTGCGTCTCCGGGGTGGGGCGGACCCCAAGGCGTGTGGTAGCGTGACCGATCTGGGATCTGCGGTGCGGCGGATGGCTGCAGGCGGCGGGAGGCGAGCCCGTCCTCGGACGGCGACGGTTTGGCGCGGCGGAGGCCAGGGCTGCGGGCGCTGTGGATGGCCCTTCGGGCGACGGCGGCCGGCTTGGCTGCGGTGGCGTGCATGCTGCCTTCAGATCAGCGACGGCGGCGTGGTGGGCCTGGTGGTTTCGTCGGCGGCACCTCCGATCAGATATGTTCTGACCGGTGCAGTGATAACCCACAAGTGTAGGGGATCGCAACAGCTTTCGAGGGTAAAGTATTCAATCCAAATTTATTGATTCGACACAAGGGGAGCCAAAGAATATTCTTGAGTATTGGCAGTTGAGTTGTCAATTCAACCACACCTGAATAACTTAGTATCTGTAGCAAAGTATTTAGTAGCAAAGTAGTATGATAATAAATGTAATAGTAGCAAAAGTAATGTTTTTGGGTTTTGTAGTGATTGTAATAATAGCAACGGAAAAGTAAATAACTGAAGAACAATATGTGAAAAGCTCATAGGCAATGGATCAGTGATGGATAATTATGCCGGATGCGACTCCTCGTGTAATAGCTATAACATAGGGTGACATAGAAGTAGCTTCAGTTCATCAATGTAATGTAGGCATGTATTCCGTAAATAGTCATACGTGCTTATGGAAAAGAACTTGCATGACATCTTTTGTCCTACCCTCCCGTGGCAGCGCGGTCCTAGTGGAAACTAAGGGATATTAAGGCCTCCTTTTAATAGAGAACCGGAACAAAGCATTAACACATAATGAATACATGAACTCCTCAAACTACGGTCATCACCGAGAAGTATCCCGATTATTGTCACTTCGGGGTTGTCGGATCATAACACATAATAGGTGACTATAGACTTGCAAGATAGGATCAAGAACACACATATATTCATGAAAACATAATAGGTCCAGATCTGAAATCATGGCACTCGGGCCCTAGTGACAAGCATTAAGCATAGCAAAGTCATAGCAACATCAATCTCAAAACATAGTGGATACTAGGGACCAAACCCTAACAAAACTAACTTGATTACATGGTAAATCTCATCCAACGCATCACCGTCCAACAAGCCTATGATGGAATTACTCACGCACGGCGGTGAGCATCATGAAATTGGTGATGGAGGATGGTTGATGATGACGACAGCGACGAATCCCCCTCTCCGGAGCCCCGAACGGACTCCAGATCAGCCCTCCCAAGAGAGATTAGGGCTTGGCGGCGGTTCCGTGTCGTAAAACGCGATGAAACTTTCTCTCTGATTTTTTTTTCTCCCCGAACGTGAATATATGGAGTTGGAGTCGAGGTCGGTGGATGTCCAGGGGGGCCAACGAGATAGGGGGGCGCGCCCAGGAGGAGGGGGCGCGCCCCCTGTGTCGTGGACAGGGTGTGGGCCCCCTGATCTTGATTCTTTCGCCAATGTTTTTTATATTTTCCAAAAAGTTGCTCCGTGGATTTTCAGGACATTTGAGAACTTTTCTTTTCAACACATAAAACAACATCATGGCAGTTCTGCTGAAAACAACATCAGTCCGGGTTAGTTTCATTCAAATCATGCAAGTTAGAGTCCAAAACAAGGGCAAAAGTGTTTGGAAAAGTAGATATGTTGGAGATGTATCATGCAGCTGGCAGTGGTGGTCATCTCTTCCGTCAGAGGTGGTCGGCCTGGAGCTGGGTGTTCGGATCTCGAGATCCATCACTATGGCACCAGCTGCGAGTCGGGAAGACGTAGTTGCCGGTGAAAACCGAGCCGATGGCGGGCGATGGCGGCATTCCACGTCGGTACCTTGATAAAGGCGTCGTCATGTGACTACCGTCGACCCACTCGTATTGCTCCGGGGGAAACCCTAGGATCTGGTGTTCCAGACCGGACAATGGCGGCACTGCGGTGTCGTTTCTCTCTTGGGAGCATCGTTTTGTGGAGCGGCGCTTTCGAAGTCGAGGCGGGAGGTGGAGCGGCGGCCGTCTTGCACGGAGCTTCGGTGGAGATGTCAAGTCATGTCGACCGGCGGGTGCTACGCTTGGTCATGCACGGTCGGCGGGTGCTACGCACGACAGATCCTCCAAGGGCTTCAAGTCGTGTAATTTGGTGGTACTTGGCGACATGGCGCCGAGGTGTATCGATGGCGACCGCGACGTGTTCAAATTGTTTTGCTGCAGGAGGAGGAGGTGCCGTTAGGCGCCGTGGTGCCGTCGACGATAGCTGGATGAGCAAGGTTGATGCATCGATCGATTCGAAGATGGAGCGATGGCAGTTGGCGGCGGCGGCCTCTGAGAGCACGCCGGACCAGTATGTGTCCCAGACCCGGCAAGTGGCTAGGTTGGGGTCTCAGGTCTTAGATGTTAGGCTTGGCTGTGATTTCTGTTTGGTATTAGCCCCAGGCTATCTACGCAGCGACAGTTTGTTGCTTAGACGGCGGCTTTAGTCTTACTGTTGTATGACTTTGTAAGGTCTTGTGAGAATAATTAATAAAGTGGCCACATGCATCGCCTAGATGCAGAGGCTGGGGGTCATCCTCCTTTTCTAAAAAAAATGAAGAAACTAAAACCATGGCCCTATTATCTATATCTGTGCCTAATAATAAAGAGGATACTATAAGTGATAAAAATGTTTCACAAAGAAGAATTCCCTAGCTGGACCGACCCATGCAGCAGGGACCTCCGATGTTGTGCTCTGCGCGTTAAGACAAGACGCAACGTGGCCATTTGGGCTGGCCCATGTCAGGGCGGCCTGTCTTTTAAAATTCTTTTTTTCTTTTCTATTTTGAATAATATAGAACTTCCAAAAGTTCCGAAAATAAAAAAAGAGAATTTTGAATAATCATAAAAAGTTTGTAGATTCAAAAAAGTTCACGATTTTGTAGAAAAACATTTCTTATTCAAAAAATTGTTCGACATTTTGAAAACAAATGTTCGTGAAATCAGAAAATGTTCATAGTTTTTCAAAAAGTACATGTTTTAATAAATGTTAATGAAATTGAACAAAATTTCGCCAATTCAAAAAATGTTCATGAATGGATAAGTACCCTAAAGGTTTAAAAACTAATCATGAATTACAAAATAGTATATTCACTCATAAAATGGTCGCTGATTCAAAAAATGATCATGCATTTCAAAAAATGTTCATTAATATTTTTCAAAAGGTTTGTGAATTTCAAAAATTGCTCCACCAATTTCCAAAAAAAACTGTCTCCCAATTCTAGAAATGTTAACCGATTCCTGAAAATTGTATAGAAAAATGTTCACAATATTGTTTTTTGCAAATAGTATAAAATGTTGATGAATTGATTTTTTTTACTTATTCTAGAAAATGTTCAAAAATTCATAAAAGTGTGTTCACGAAATAAAATTTTGCACAATGTTAAATATGTGCACTTGTTTACAAAATATTCATGATTTTAAAAATTGATCATGATTTCAAAAAAAATGAGAGTGATAGTTTACCTGGCGATGTAGTGAAATGTGGTCATGGCCATTAGAGATTTTGATAATTTTTTCTCCCGTTGCAACGCGCAGGCCCTTTTGCTAGTCAATATTAAATTTTCGAATCAATATATGCTTATATAAAATTGTTACCTATAAACAATATATTCATATCCATAATCAATATATGTAGAAATTGGTAGAA
The DNA here is from genome assembly GCA_021437245.1 of Aegilops speltoides. Lineage (NCBI taxonomy): Eukaryota > Viridiplantae > Streptophyta > Magnoliopsida > Poales > Poaceae > Aegilops > Aegilops speltoides. Next base: position 19,134,567 of record CM038145.1, on the reverse strand, counting down.
CACCGTCTCATCATTATTTGCCATGTAGTTCTTATATTTTATTAGAAGAAAATAATGGTTCTTTAACCACTATATTGTAAATTTCGCAACCATTAAAACACACATGTAATATATACAGTTGCCACGAATTACACCCAATGCCACCATTAAGTGAACAAAACACTACATCAGCCATCGACTTTAGTTCATATGGCATGACCTCTTATTGAATCACCGGCACGCAGGCATCCTATTGGCTAGAGACACGCTCTACCACCCAAATTAACATACAGCCGTCATATACCTCAACAAATTGACGTGGTAGACATGACCCCATGCATCTCCACTGATGCAGCCGTCTGGGTCCAACATCTCCTTGTTTCTACCATTTTATACCCAGTATATACCAATTAAAAGAGAATACCATGTAAACTTGGGCATGCATCACGCCGGGCTTGGTTTGGGCCGGGCTTTGTAAAGCCCGACCTCAAAGTCTCAAGCCCGAGCCCAGGCCGGCCTGGGCCGAAACACGTGAACAGTGCCTTTTTATTAAAATAATGATTTTGGGATAGTTAAAAAAATGTATTATACCTATATTTTCATAAAATAATGATTTATGTGTTGTTTGGGCTTTTTTGGTTTTTTGGGTCGGGCTTCAGGCAGAAAGCTGAGTCCAAGCCCAGCCCGGATGTTGGGCTTTTGGGTCGGGCTGTGTGGGCCAGGCTGTCTAATACTCCCTCCGTTCCAAAATAATTGTCTTTCTAGGCATCTCAAATGGATCACAACATACGGATGTATGTAGACATGTTTTAGAGTGTAGATTCACTCATTTTGCTCCGTATGTAGTCACTTGTTGAAATCTCTAGAAAGACAATTATTTAGGAACGGAAGGAGTACCATGCATGGGACGACTCACCATTTGCAGAGAAGGGAACTGACAATAGACGACACAGGTGTGGACTTACGGCTCGTGAGACACGGAGAGATGCTACTGACGAGGCCTAGGGTCAGACTTGTACAACAAGAAGCCACAAGCTTTGTTGAGTGTCGTTGGCCGAGGGACAGAGGCATGGCACTGCACAGCCATGTTATGTTCAGGTGGCAGGTTGAGGTGTAGAGGGATTAAGGGACAAGATTTACGAGCATAAATCGAGCGATTCCAGGGATTAATCAAAGCGGCAAAGCCTTGCTGTTGATTGACCGTGTGTGATCATCGAGCAGGCCTAGAGAGTCCAGCGTATGTTTAGTTTTTCTCTAGGCAGAGCTTATGTTTAGTTTTTTTTCTAGGCAGAGCGTATGCTAAGTTGTCAGGGCTATGTCTCATCCATATCGATTCCTATTAGGAATCTCCTACGAGCGAGCAAATCGGGCCGACCCATTAGTGCAATCGGCTGTGGGTAGCTGTAGGTTCGCTCTCTCTGCTCCGTTTTTTCTTTGATATTTTTATTTTTCATTTTCTTTTGTTTCATTCATTTTCTTTGATTTTTTCCTTCGTTATATTTTGTTTCCTCATTGGTTTTTTCTTTCTTTGTTATAGCTTTTGTTTTATTTTGTTTCTTTCTTGTTTTTTCTGTATTGTTTGGTTTTTTGCTTTTCTTTTTGCTTCTTTCTCAGTTTTAATTGGTCTTCTTTTTAAATACATGTCTACCTTTTCTCATTACACAATGTACCTTTTTAGCGCACATGTGAAACATTTATTTTGATAATCTTTGCACATTTTTCAAATAATACATGGTGTAAATGATTTAAAAATACATGTTTTGAACACTTCTTTGAATACACGGTAATATTTTCCAAATACACGTTGTATATTTTATGAATGATAATTAAACTTAGAAATATTTTTAGAAAATCCACGGATATTTTTATTGGACACACGTGAATATTTTCTAAAAATGTCACCTACATTTTCCTAATGTGAATAAGCATTATTTTAACCTATGGGAACATATTTTCACATTGGATAAACATTTTTTATATGTCATGAACATTTTTCTGAGTCTTTGGAATTTTTCTTTAAAGTGTGACGTACATTTTTAATGGTATGTAATATTTTTACATTACGCAAATATTTTTTATTACATTATATACACATATTTTTGAAAAATTAGCATATATTTTTTAAGAAATAAATATTCCAGCTATTAGGGTCTAAAAAGTAAATATTCCAGCTATTTTTTTTTTGTTTTGAGAATTAATATTAGGGTCCCAGGAAAGGACATCCTCCCGCTGCAAGCCCGACCCACGTGCCACCACGCAGAAGCTTTTACTACTACTACTACTAAAATGTTCTAAAACGAAACAATTGTACTAAAAAAATTCTCAAAAAAAAAACATATGTACTGAAATTTTTCAATAAAAGGCATTTTTATTGACTCAAAATGTAGCATCAAGCGGATACAAAACATAATGAGCATCACCCGGCCTCTGCATAACTAAGATGCAATAGCCAAACAAAAATAAATTGAAAGAATATAAAAAGGCGACATATCAGCAATAGTAGGATCATATAGGACCGACAGTCCGCCTATGTCGAAGGAGTTGGTGCGGCTATCCGTAGATTATGCTGCCACCCATGCTGAGTGAAGACCTCCGTAGCCACCCGCTCCAACCGCGTACACACCGTCTTGAATAGCGGTTGATACTCCGATCTGTGTAGTGTAGACCACGTACGAAGCGAGTGCGTACAACGGAAAATAACATGCAAAGGAGAGGTGTTTTTGCCCTGGAAAACCAAATCATTCCTACATAGCCAGAGTGCCCATAATAAGGCATATGCTCCCACCCGAATTAGCATTTTGAACCTATTTGAAATGCCGTCCAACCAATGACCAAAAATATTGGCAACACTTGTGGGCGGATACAAATTGGACGCTATTTGGATGACTGACCATGTAGAACGCGCAAACTTGCATTGAAAAAAGAGGTATTTGATTGTCTCGTCATGAGTACAAAAACTACACTTCTTACTTCCGTGCCAATTGTGACGGGCGAGATTGTCTTTGGTTAGCACAACTCCCTTTTGAAGATACCACATAAAGATTTTAACCTTTAGTAGAATCTTCGACATCCAAATTTTCTTGTTATTATCCACTGGGACCACTGAATGCGTGAGCGCACGATACATAGAGTCGACTGTGAGACTGATCATAGTGGGGAGTAACTTATACTAGTGTCATGCATATGAAACTAGTCTAAGTTACTATCTTCATAGTGTAAAGTAACATAGTAGTAGTATCATAGATTGCTTCATTTATTATCTTGTAGACTCATCCTTTCTCGGGCTACGTTGCACGGATACTTGGATACGTATCGGATACGCGATACGGGGATACGCCCGATACGTCAATTTTCTAAAAACATGGATACGGGGATACGTTTATATATAGATGTTAAATATTAATTATTACAAATATGAAGAAAAAAATTAAGGCGCTTCTAGGTCAAAGCATGCCTCAATAAGATTACCCCTTTCTTTTCTTGCACTTAGTCCACTTTTATTAATTGGCCGTGAGATTTGACCAGGTTCGACTCTCTCTTGCTCACCTTTCAATTGAATAAAAAACATTGACATGCATGTTTTCACATAAACTCACGCCCATGTTGGGAATCTTAAAAGGCGCCTTTATTATTGAGGGGATTTCACGTCGAACGAGGGGTTTCAGGTATCCAAAACGTATCGCAGAAGTATCCTAGGAGTATCAAACATTATTTTTTCTTTTTTTATATCAAAATATCGAGGGATACTTACGGGATACGTATCGGGAAGTATCGGGGCAGTATCCGAGTATCGGGGCAGTATCCGGCTGGATACGCGCACTTTTTGAAGTATCCGCGCAACGTAGTTCTCGGGCAGTGCTATGTTACAGTAACATATTATGTTACTCTAAACACCTCTCTCCTTATTAATTACATGCCACATAAGCAAAATTTTCTTGAAATGCGCTATGTTACTACCTAAGTTACTCCTACTATGACTAGCCTGAAGGACCCAAATGTAGTGAGGTTCCAGTGAAACACATCCCGTCTTTGTGTCAGGTTTATCGACTCCAATCGAGACAATAAATTTTGCCATGACATAAGACGGGGGCCAATCAAATCCCGCCTAAAAGAAATATTCGGCGGAAATGAACTGAGCACCTGCGCCAGAGTATCATTCTTATCGCGAACACCTAAAAGACATATGTACTGAAATATAAGACATTTTTACAGTTCGAATTGTAAAAACGTGTTACATTTTGGCAAGAAGGGAATAGTAACCTAAGATAATCTTCCCTAAAAAAAGGTAATCTAAGATGATCTACCGTGCTCAGAGCAAGAAAATGGTTGCCAAAGTCGTCCCTCTTCTTGATCTACCGTGCTCAGAGTACGTGTGTAGTGGTAGTGTGAAAACGAATGAGTAAGGACGTTCCGTGTACACGTACGCGTTCAACGTGCGATCGGGTTAGTTAATTAAGCGCTTGAGTTCCCGAGGGGTGCATGCGCGCATAGTTCTTCCACGCCGCGCAGTTAAGTGGAAATTAACTGCTTGAGTGTGGCCGCAAAGCCTTGTGAATTCCTGAACCACCACCAGTGTGCGCTCCGTGTAAATATACGGTTGCTCTGCCTAATGAAGCTTTCTCCTTCACCGTTCTCACTGATGCGATCGACCTCCCACTCCACCAAAGAGACCGAAGGAGATGGTGGGCGGCGGTCCTAGTAGGAAGAAGCGGAAACCAGCCGGGGTCGAGACCGCCGACGAGGCCCTGGAGCCGGTGGAGACGGAAGCGCCGGATCCCGGAGTGGACGAAGAAGATGATGGACTCGTCGACCGCATCAGCAGCCTCCCCGACGCCGTCCTCGGCGACATCATCTCCCTCCTCCCCACCGACGAAGGCGCCCGCACCCAGATCCTCGTCACCAAGTGGCGCCACCTCTGGCTCTCCGCCCCACTCAACCTCGACTGCGCTATCCTGCTAGCCCGTTACAGTGATCATGGCGAGCGTGCTGCTGGTGTCGTGTCGCGCATCCTTTCTTCCCACTCGGGTCCCGGTCGTCGCCTCCGCGTGGACAACCTATACCGCTTCGACCTCGGAGCCGTCGATGACTGGCTCCGTTCCGGCGCTCTCGACAACCTACAGGAGCTCGAGGTTGGCTATAACTGGACGGAGGTACCGCTGCCGCCACAAACTTTCCGCTTCGCACCCACCCTGCGTGTTGCCACCATCAAAAAGTGCAACATCCCCGACGGCATCATCCAAGGGCTGCACTTTCCCGTGCTCAAGCATAATTTTGAGCATAATTTTGTTTTGTTTGGTTGATGGTTTATGCCGTGGAATTCATTTCAAAGAACCCACACCATAATACCCTTTTTTTTTATTATGCCATGGGATCTATGAAAGAACCCATGTCATGGGGCAGTTTGCATTTTGTTTACTTTATGACTTATGCCACGGAATTCATCAAGGAACCCATGTCGTAGCATAGTTTGTGTTTTGTTATTTTATGGTACTCCCTCCGTTCGGAATTACTTGTCTCGGAAATGGATGTATCTAGAACTAAAATACGTCTAGATACATCCATTTTCGCGACAAGTAACTCCGAACGGAGGGAGTATATGCCATGGAATTCGCATGAAAGAACCCATTGCATACTTTGCTTTTTTCTTTGTTTTATGGATTATGCCATGGAATTCATTTGAGAAGAACCCATTGCACGAAATGTGCCTTGTGAGTATTTTAGCGTTTTTTGTGCTCATGTCATGGAATTCACATGAAAGAACTCATGCTTAGAGCATTTTATATGTCCCCCAGACACGACATGTCCGTGTGAACAAAAATATGCATCCTTGATTCGAACTAAATGGCCGAAACTAAGGAGAAGATTTCTATATGAAAAATATGCAAATCCTTGATTTCATGTAGTATGTAAATTCCTCAATCCGAACCAAAAGGCCGAACCTAAGGTTATAATTTCATGATGTGCATATCCCTTGATTCGAACCAAAATGGCCGAACCTAAGGGCATGATTTTATGAGTTATATATTCCTTGATCCGAACCAAAAGGCCGAACCTAAGGGTACAATTTTATGAGTTTTATGTTCCTTGATCCGAACCCAAAAAAAATGGCCAAAACTAAGGATATAATTTCATGCATGCACATTCCTTGATCCGAACCAAAGAGGCCGAACCTAAGGCATGATTTCGTGAGTAAGGGAGAGAGTTCCCTGATCCAAACCATATGGCCGAAACTAAGGACAAGAATTCATGAGTAAGGAAGAGAGTTCCTTGATCCGAACCAAATGGCCGAAACTAAGGACCAGATTTCATGAGGAAGGGAGAGAGCTCCTTGATCCGAACCATATGGCCGAAACTAAGAACAAGAATTCATGAGTAAGGAAGAGAGTTCCTTGGTCCGAACCATACGGCCGAAACTAAGGACAAGAATCATGAGTAAGGAAGAGAATTCCTTGATCCAAACCAAATGGCCGAAACTAAGGACCAGATTTCATGAGGAAGGGAGAGAGTTCCTTGATCCGAACCAAACGGCCGAAACTAAGAGCATGAGAGCAACATCATATCTCACCTTCTCACCTCCCAAACAGCCAACGCTCCTCCTTGCTTCTCCCTTTCTCACGGTGTCTCCTTTTTTTTGGTGTAGTATATGGTGTGTAGTAGAATGGAGGCCGTCATGGCTCGTGCAGGCCGTCATGGAGGACTCCGAGCGGGAGTACAAGCGCCTCTAGGAGGATAAATGGGAGGGCCTGTTGGAGATGCTCGAGCTGTCGGCCTCCGGAAACGTCTATGTGCCGGAGCTAGACGTGAAGCAGAAGGTGAAGATGGAGGTGAGGGGGAGGCTAAGAGGAGCTTGTCATGGTCGCCGTGGTTATCACCACCACCACCGCCGCCGCCGCCGCAACCTACGCAGCACGCGCCCGGCCCATTTTGGGGCCGCCGCCCCACCTCTGGACGCCCCGACCCTACATCGACTTGACGAGCTACGACGAGGATGGTGGCGCCTGAAGACGGCTACGACATCAGCAATGACTACTTCTGCGGCGTGCGCGCGGCCGCATTATCTTTTTTTAATTTTTAATTTCATTTTAAGTACTGTGGGTGGGCTGTGACTATGATGGACTTTTTAATTAAGTTATGTACTACCTCCGTTTCAGTTTACAAGTCCTACGCGTATACCTAGGTTGCCAATTTTATCATCCTAATATAAACTATATAACATAAAAATTATACCTTTTGAAAGTAGAAACTCCGAAGTTTATGTTGGTATATTTTTTGTAATATATGACTTGTATTAGATTGGTCAAATTGACGACCTAGGAGTACGCGCGCGCCCTGTAAACTGAGAGAGAGGTAGTATGTTTTAAGCTATTTTGCAATGCCTTTTATGGTGTGTTTCTTATTAAGATAATCAACCGTGCTCAGAGCAAGTAAATGGTTGCCAAAGTCACTCATATCCCCAGTTCTTGATCCAAGTACGTGTGTAGTACTCCCTCCGTCCGGGTTTATTAGGCCCGAAGACCACTTTGATAGGACCAAGGCAGTGCTAGAAAGAAGTGCTTGAAAATTAGAGCCGAAAATGGCCAATTAGCAGGCTCGCTTCTAGCTTAAAGTTAATGCCAAATTAATGAGCCGCAACAGCTTACATGCGCATGAAAACCTAGTACTACCTCCGTCCGGGTTTAAAGGGCCTCTTGGCCACGAAGCTCCGTCCGGAATTGTAAGGCCGCGCACACTAAACCTGCTCCAATCGCGGCAGTTTTTCGTTTCCTATTCCCATGCGCTGCCTTGTTAACTGAGCGTGCAGTTATGACCTTGCATGCAAGCCAGTGCATGCGGTCCTTTGCCTGCAAGCCGCCCCATGCATTGCCCTGTCTCCCGCGTCGGTTCTTTATCCCGAGAGCTGGCTCAAGCAACCTCCAGCCGAACTTGAAGCCCGAGAGCCGGCTGCTGGGATCAACCTCAAGAGACTCGGGAGCAGGAGGCACGTCTGAAGATCGCCTCGGAGCCGGAGCAAGCCCGCGGAGAACCAGCCCCGTCCTATCCTTCTTCGGGATCAGGGGCGAGCATTCATCGCCTCGCTCATCGCCATCCTCGTCGTCGTCCGCCATGAGGAGAAGAGCACGGGACCTGCGCCGAGGGAGGGGTGCTCTCGACTCCCCGTCGGTCGCCTCGGAATCGGGCTCCTCTTCCTGCTCCTCTTCTTCCTCCTCTCTGCCGGAGTCGCCGGAGGAAACGTTCACCGTCGCCAGGGCCGCCAGGTCCTAAGGAACCTCCGCGGGCACAGGCCCGTCCCCGTTGAAAGCGGGCATGGAGTTCACCACATGCTCCCAATCATCCCGAAGGAATAGGGGTACGGCAGCACCTTCCAATCTCGCCACGTCCCCCCCAACCAAGGATTGGAGGACCACGGCCAGATCTTCGTCGGCCAGGACTTCGGAGCTCGGGCGAAGGGCGGCATCGGCCCCCCCCCCCCCGAACCTCCACAGTGGGAGCGAATGCTCCCGGAGCGGAGCCACCCGGTGCTCCAGGAACTCCCTCAGCAGCGACGCCCCAGTCAGTTTCACTGTCGCCATGTTGCCCGGCCACAGGTCCGCGTCCATCCTCTCCAGCACTGGCTTCGCGCGGGGATCGACAAGCTCCGTGCGAGACCAAGCATCGACAGACTTGGGCTGCCCCGTGGGCAGAATCAGCCGGGGATGGATGCGCCCAGCATCCACCATGACCCACATGCTCCTGAAGCCTTCAATCCTCTTCCCAGGCTTCGAGATGGCATTGGAGCTGGCGTACGCAACAAAGATCGCGCACGCGGTGATGGGGCCGCGAGAGACCCGGAGGTAAAAGTAATGGCGCAGCAAGGCCACCGAGGGCCTTACCCCAACATGAGCCTCGCAGTAGTAGGCGAAAATCGCCAGGAGAAGAACATAGTTGGGATGGAGGTGCAGAGCTTGCAGGTTGTAATGGTGGAGAACAGAAAGGAAGAACTCGGAAAAAGGGGGCACCAGACCGGCGGGGATGGCGCTCACAAAGAGCGGGTAGAAGGTGCTTCCCTTGTCCTCAGGAAGGGCGGAACCAACCTTGAGCACGGCCGCCCTGTCGTTGCCTTGCGCCGCCATCATCTGGCGCGTCCGAGCAAGGTTCTTCTCCGACACATTCGGAGGATCCAGAGCGGGCAAGTACCATGATCCAGCCGGGGTCTGGCAAGGCGCCATGCCTTGTTAAGATGCAGGGTTGGATTAGATCTGGGGATTTTGTAGGATCGGAAGTATGTCTAGAGGGGGGGTGATTAGACTACTTGACAACTTAAAAATTTTGCCTTTTGATTGGAGTAGTTTCTTAGCAAGTTCACAATGATAACCAAGTCAAGTATCACCCTACACATGCAATTCTAGAGTTATGGCAGCGGAAAGTAAATTGCACGTATAGTAAATGAGAGGAGGAGAAGAGCAAACACAATGGAGACACGGAGATTTTTTCTCGTGGTTCCGATAGGTGGTGCTATCGTCAATCCACGTTGATGGAGACTTCAACCCACGGAGGGTAAGCTGCTGCTGTGAGTCCACGGAGGGCTCCACCCACGAAGGGTCCACGAAGAAGCAACCTTGTCTATTCCATCATGGCTTACGCCCACGGAGGACTAGCCTTACTCGGGGTAGATCTTCACGAAGTAGGCGATCTCCTTGCCCTTACAAACTCCTTGGTTCAACTCCACATCATGACGGAGGCTCCCAAGTGACACCTAACCAATCTAGGAGGCACCACCCTCCAAAAGGTAATAGATGGGGTTGGTGATGATGAACTCCTTGCTCTTGTGCTTCAAATGATAATCTCCCCAACACTCAACTCTCCTCACTGATTTGGCTGTGGTGGAGGAAGGGATTGAGTGGAAAGCAACTTGGAAAGACTAGAAATCAAGTGTCATATGGTGGGAGTGGAGCAACTTGATCTCAACACAAGGGTAGGTAGTTTTCTTCTCGAAATGTAAGGTAGGAGTGGTAGTTCTTTCGATGGCTCTCTCCACGAATGAAGAGGAGGTGGAGGGTATTTATAGCCTCCACACAAAATCCAACCGTTACACATTTGACCAATCTCGGTCGGACCGAAGTTGACAACTCGGTCGGACCGAAAGTTCAAATCTTGTGAGCGTTGGGATTTTCGTGGGACCGAAAATACAATCTCGGTTAGACCGATTCTTCCAAAGTCTAGGGTTTGCCAATCTCGGTGGGACCGACTTTCTCATCTCGGTGACACCGATTTGAGTCTGAAGGTTCTGAAGCTTGGCAACACCAATTTCGAATGACCGAGTTTGGAATCGGAAAATCCGAGATTCTTAGGGTTTGGCTATATGGTGAGGTGGTTCATCTCGGTGTGGTGAGTTTGGAATCGGTGGGACCGAGATTACTTATGGGTTTATGTTGGAATGAAAGATTGCTGATTGTTTGAGAGATAAATCACTAAGCACTTTAGAGCAACCAGATCATCATCATAACCTCACCCCTTTTAATAGTATTGGCTTTCCTATGGACTCAATGTGATCTTGGATCACTAAACCAAAAATGGAGTCTTGAGCTTTTGCCAATGTTTTCCTTAGCATTTTGAGGGGTCCACATCATCGGTCATTGCCATTCCCATATCACGAACTTTCGAAATATTCTCAAGAAATGATTAGTTCAATGATATATATGTTGTTATTAATTACCAAAACCACCTAGGGATTAGTTGCACTTTCAATCTCCCCTTTTGGTAATTGATGACAACATATAGATCAAAGCTTCGACAAATGATATAATCAATGAATAACATCGTCGCTTTGAGAAGTATGTGATAAGCAAGAGCTCCCCCTAAATTTGTGCATTATTTAAGATTTGCGTTTGAATGCAAATGCACAATCGATTAGGATCATGGGTTACTCTTCCATGTCACATACATCTTGGTGGAGCGCACAAAATGATAAGAATGAATAACATGCACCCAATCACCAAGACATGAGTAAATGATCATACAAGATATGAATGGAATATGATAGGTATCAAGCACACATTAAGCACAGTATGATCAAGCACTCATCAAGATAGAGCAAACGTAGTATCAAACACACGAAGTATCTCAAAAGAACTCAAAAGTATCTCAAGGAAAACCGCAAACGAAAGAGCAAAAACGAGCACTCTCTCTCTCGAAGCCCTATGATCTATACAATTTCTCCCCTTTGGCAACAAGTTACCAAAAGTTCGAAGGTATAGAGCTAATCGTCACTCGGGACTCTGCTGGCGGCTCTGCTGCGTGTCGATGGAGTGGAGATGGCTGCATCTGCAAAGCTTCTGCTGAAGTCTGTGGAGCTGGAGGAGTGGATCTTGAGCTGGTCTTTGAACCGATGGAGCTGTAGGAGGTCTTGATGTAGTAGCCACAGGATCGACCTTTGGAATAGCAGGTGATCTGGGCTTTGTGGGCACTGCAGCAGCTGCTCATAGTCATCTGGACCATGTCACCTTCCATCTTCTTCATGAGTTCTGCCTTTTCCTCTTAGCTTCCTCGATATCGCATCAAGCTTGTTGACGGTGACTGCACTTGATTAGCTTGACGCCCGAGCATGGAACTTATCCTCAACGATCCTCTCAAGGCTCTCCGAGATTGCACTATGCTGGCGAGGCGTAGCTCAATTCTCTCGAGTGGCTTCAAGAAGTTGTTCGCAACGCTCTTGGGCTTTTCTGCTGCTTCCTTCTCGGCTTTAGCTTGTTTAGCGACTTCGGACTTAGCATGTCCTTCTACAGATGTGGGAGCATCCTCGGTCATCACAACCTCGTTGTCCTCATGTTCAGCTGCGGTGGCAAGTGGGGTCTATCCAACGGTAGGTGTCCGTGCCAAACTTGGCATTAATGAGCATCTGAATATGCGGAGCAAACCCACACGACCTCTTCTGGTCAGCTGCTGTCCTCTTGATAGTCTCAACTATCAGGTCCATCACCTTAAAAGGTGTCTTCTGGTCTAGAATGTGCAGCATGTTGATAGAGTACCCTCTTATCATGCGGTGGTCCCCTGACTTAGGCATCAATGTATGCCTCAGAATGGTGTTGGTGGTTGGGAGACCTGCCTGAAGATAGTAGACTGAACCAAGCTTCCATATCTCTACATCCTTCTCATCAACCTCATTATACATGTTCTTCATTGACTCGTGATTCTTCTTCGGAATGCCATAGACATCAATATCATCTTCCCTTGAAACTGGTGCGTTCAGCAATGCTCTCCATTCTTCAACAGTAGAATGGAATCTCTGCCCTTCTGTCATCCATACAATCCTGCCATCTGGATAGAAGTGTGCGGTGGCATAGAATTGCATGATCATCTCATCGTTCCAGGCAGTCAATTTCTGACCAACAAAATCTGCAATTCCACAAGCAGTGAAGCTTTCATGCACATGTGGGAAGAAGTCTCGGTGCTCTTCACTGTCGATGTATTTCCAGTCAACGTATCTTGTGTCAGCAACAATTGGCTTCTTGTCCATGAGTACTGTCTCATAAAAGTCTTGTTGCTCTCTTGTGTGGAATCTTGGGTCAACTGCAGTTCTTCTCCTGCTGGCATATGGATCTGTTTGCCTCCATAGCCTGAGTCCTTTGTCCTTTCTCTCCTTCATATTTTCAGCTCGAGGATGAGCTTCATTATGAACTGGCAGTTTCTGTCGGAGCTTGAGCAAAACATGAGCCTCATCATCTGATTCTGCAGGTGGCACATTATCCTTCTTCTTCTCTGAAGCAGGTATGTTCCTCACAGTCTTTTTGGGCTTGGCAGCTGGTTTGGCTTGGGCTGCCTTTCTTTGGAGCTGAAGGCTTAGCTTTTGGAGGTGCTCCTGCCTCGATGGCATCACCCATCAACTTCGCTTCGAGGAGGCTGAGGTGCTTCCTCATCGAATCATCATCATCATCAGCTGTTTCTTCATGAACTTTCCTCTTCCTCTTGGAAGTCTTCTTGATCTTCTTTGGAGGTTTCTTCCATCTGAGCTTCGAGCAACAGAGGATTTCTTCACTTTGCTTGTGCCTTTCTTTGAATCTTTCCTTGATAGCTCTTGGCAACCACTTGCCTTTTAGGCTTTGAGGTTATTTCCTCATCGACAATGAAGTCTGAATCTTCCTCATCGAGTTTCTCTTCCTCCCGGCCTCGTGGCAGCTGCAGCAGATCCACTTGGAGTGCTTCTCTCTCCATCATCCGAGAAACCGCTTGCTACGGACTTGTAGCTATACGGAATCTCAAGCGGCATCTCGGACCTGTTACATTGTCACTTCCTTGAGACATGTCTGACAACCTGTGAAAAGAATAGGTATAGGCAGAATAGAAGAGTTATCACAAACTGCAGAGGATTTTGCAAAAAGAATGAGTTCAAACTTTAGTTTTAGGTTTTCACAGAATACATGTCGGTCTGACCGAGTCTATCAATTCGGTGAAACCGAAAAGTCTAAACAGACCATATACACCACTTTCGGTTGGACCGAAATGGGTTTCGGTCTAGCCGAGACTACTAGGGTTTCACTGAATCTTCACTTCGGTCTTACCGATTTGCACAACTCGGTTTCACCGAAAAGTGCAGTGCAATGGCCAGAGGCCAAATCGGTCTGTCCGAAAATGTTAAATCGGTCACACCGAGATGCGTTCGGCGGAAACCTAACCCTAAAATTTTCACTCGAAATTTGTTCTATGACCTAAACGGCTGGATAGGGAGATCTCAATCTTGGCAAGAAACATGGCAACGCCTATCGTGCATAGAATCAGCGATTGGAACACGAGAGGGATGAAACTCACCCAATGCGGTGGAGCTTCACTACGGCGGCAACGGCGCGATGAGAAAGTCCGTTGACGGCGATGGAATCCGTGGCGGCGCCTGAAGCGAAGACGGAGACGATCCGGAGACCAAGGCGACGGCAGCTAAGGGTTTGAGGCGAAGCATTTGAAGAAGTAATCAACGCTCTGTCCTCGAGTATATATACCCTTCGGTGTCGGTGGGACCGAGTTTGAAAACTTCGGTGGGACCGAGATGGTTAAGCGCATGCGATTACACACTTCGTCACGCCAAAATTTGAAACTTCGGTTTCACCGAGGTGAAAACCTAGATCAATCAAGTGATTTGATCGTCCGATTTGAGTGTATCGGTTTGACGAGCGTATTTAGAAGGTTTTGGAAGTTAGGCTTTTGACGGATCGGTGGCTCCGAGTGCTCCTCACTCGGTTTGTCCGAAAAAGTCTTGTTCAAAGTTTGTGATATAAGCATGAATAGAGTTTGAGACAAGAAAGCATAGATAGCTAGGGGAGGAACTTAGGCATTCTTGTCCATCCATTTGGTCAAAAAGAAAATATCCAAAAGACCAAAGCAACAAATGGATGTCCTCGAATGGATAAAATCATGCATCCAACATGCTCACACAATAAGATAGCAAATGAAATATGTGTCAAACATGCACAAACAAAACACTAACAGCTAGCACACAATTTGGCGATGACTAGGTCATCTATATATGAGTATATTAACTTAGGAGTCAAATGAGAACATTTGATCATAGGTCATACTCATCGTTTAAGCACAAGTGGGGTTACCACTTTTCCATAAAGCATTAATGTGTTCACATCATTAGAAGATGCTTTAGCTCATTTCTTTAGAGCAAAGCTCCCCCTTGATGTGAGAACCCCTTTTAAAGGGTCAAACTAACCTTGGGTTGTCGTTGAAGACTTCATGTAGATGTTGAAGATGTGGATGCTCAATGTTGATGAAGATCATCAAGAGTTGGGAGCAATCCTTTGGATTCGGGCACTTTCAATACCTACATGGGTTAGTCCCACAAGGAACAAACAAGAGTATCCACGGACATAGATTGAAGTTCACAATAGATGATGTCCATGAATGCAATGATTACCTTGTCCCTTGACTTACCATCATGAGGGTTTGTGACTCCATGAACTAGTGCAAGATGTGGAAGTTGATTGCACAAGTCCTTGCCAAAATGAATGTGAGTGAAGTATATTGGCGGAGTCACCCTCAAGAACTCTCTAGTTCTTCTTCTTCGGGATCCACATCATCTTGATGGGAATCCTTGGGGTAGTAGTTGAGCTTGTTGAAGTAGAACTTGAAGTTGCCTTGGGAACCCACTTGACCATGGCCTTGGGTGCTTCAATGAATGCATCAATCTCCTCTTGAAGCTTGTCCTTGCCTTTTAGCTTGTGGTCTTGTGGTGGAAGGTCATCTTGAGCTTGTTCCTCGTTTGAAGAAGTAGGATCATACTTCTTCTCTTGAGAGACAAACTTTGGAGTGGGATATTGACCTTCTTCCCATTCAACACCCTCGGCGTTGAACTTTCGCTCAAAACCAATTCCTTGATTCTTCCGGTGTCTTCCTTGTTTGCGAACAATTTCCTCAAAGCTCTTGCTTCCGGCAAGACTCTTGTAGACACCTTTCTCTATAATCCCTTTCAATAGACTATTTTCTTGCTCAAGTGAAACTTGGCTTGAAACATTGTTAGTGGAATCAAGAGAATTACTAGAAGTAACAACATTTGATTTAGCATGATTATTGTTACTACTAGATGAAGAATTTTTCTTATGCTTGTCATGCTTAGTTTTGATAGGTGGCAAGAAATTAGACAAGAGAAGTCGTTTGGCAAGATATGAAGAACTCTTCTTTGAAGATCGTCATTGATAGCTTTTAGAAACTCATGTTCTTGCTCTAGATTGAGCTTCTCGAGCGTAGCTTCTCATGAGATCTTAGGAGCTCTCTATGATCTTCTTGAGTTGTTTCATGAGCTAACTTAAGAGTGTTTAGTTCTTTAGTTAGGCGCTCAATCTCCTTCATAGCATTGTCATTCGACTCTTCTCGACTATAAAGACTACTAGCATGTTCATCATTACTAAGCTCACTAGATTTATCATGTAAAAGCTCATCTTCACCAAGCAAGTCATCCTCAACACTATCAAAGTCAATAAACTCAGGATGTGATACCTTGGGGCCTTTTGCCATGAAGCATCTTCCAATTCCCTCATTTGGTGAATCAAATATGTCATAGGAGTTGGAGTTGGAGGATACGAGAGCAAGACCGCAACACCTTCATCTTGAACTGTATTCGGAGTTGGAGTGATAGCTTCTTTCGGAGTGATTGTCGGAGTCGGAGCCGGAAATCCATTCACCAACATGAGCTTGATGTTTTCTTCTTGTGTAGCTCCTTGATGACTTGTCTTTCCTTTCCGAATCCTTGCTTCTCCGAGAGGATCTTCGTTCATAACGATCATCTCTACTCCTTCTCTCTTTTCGAGGCGACTCTTCTCTTGAGCTTCTTCTTCTTGGAGATTCTTCTCTTCTCTTGTGGGAGTCGAACACTCATTTGAGTAGTGTCGGGTCTTCCACAATTATAGCAGTTTCGATCACGACTAGAAGATCTCTTTTCATCATATGATCTAGACTTTGAGCTTCTTTCCTTGCTTCTACTCTTGTAGAATTTGTTGAAGTTCTTCACCATTAGGCTTATCTCTTCATTGGAAACTAGCTTGTCACTTGAGGATGTGGGAGCTTCAACTGCAGCTTTGTAAGCACCACTTGACTTGTTGTGAAGCTCTTCCTTATCTTTAAGTGTCATCTCATGAGCAACAATCCTTCCAATGACTTGGTAGGCTTGAGATCTTTGTAGTTTGGCATCATTTGGATCAAAGTGCACACGGTGTCATACTTTCCATCCAAGGCTCTGAGAATCTTCTTGATGATGAATCGGTCGGTCATTTCTTCGCTTCCTAAGCCTGCCATCTCATTGGTGATGAGAGCAAGCCTAGAGTACATTTCAGCGACTCCTTCACCTTCCTTCATCTTGAACTTGTCAAGCTGACCTTGAAGAACATCTAGCTTTGATTCCTTCACGGACTCGGTACCTTCGTGCATTTCGACCAAAGTATCCCAAATCTCTTTTGCATTCTCAAGACGGCTGATCTTGTTGAACTCCTCGGGACACAAAGCATTGAAGAGAATGTCACAAGCTTGAGCATTGTTCTGTAACATCCGCAACTCATCCGCAGTAGCTTCGCGATCCGGAACTTTTCCTTCTTCAAAGAACTCACCTTGCAAGCCAACACAAATAATGCCCCATGCGGCAGGGTTATGTCCAAGAATATGCATTTTCATTTTGTGCTTCCAACTAGCAAAGTTTGAACCATCAAAGTAAGGACCTCTCTGAAAATTACCCTCACTAGACGCCATACTCTCCTAGGTTGTGAAACCAAGCTTATGGAGTCAATGCAATGGAAACCAATCCAATGGAGACCAAAGCTCTGATACCACTTGTAGGATCGGAAGTATGTCTAGAGGGGGGGTGATTAGACTACTTGACAACTTAAAAATTTTGCCTTTTGATTGGAGTAGTTTCTTAGCAAGTTCACAATGATAACCAAGTCAAGTATCACCCTACACATGCAATTCTAGAGTTATGGCAGCGGAAAGTAAATTGCACGTATAGTAAATGAGAGGAGGAGAAGAGCAAACGCAATGGAGACACGGAGATTTTTTCTCGTGGTTCCGATAGGTGGTGCTATCATCAATCCACGTTGATGGAGACTTCAACCCACGGAGGGTAACGGCTGCGCGAGTCCACGGAGGGCTCCACCCACGAAGGGTCCACGAAGAAGCAACCTTGTCTATTCCATCATGGCTTACGCCCACGGAGGACTAGCCTTACTGGGGTAGATCTTCACAAGTAGGCGATCTCCTTGCCCTTACAAACTCCTTGGTTCAACTCCACATCATGACGGAGGCTCCCAAGTGACACCTAACCAATCTAGGAGGCACCACCCTCCAAAAGGTAATAGATGGGGTTGGTGATGATGAACTCCTTGCTCTTGTGCTTCAAATGATAATCTCCCCAACACTCAACTCTCCTCACTGATTTGGCTGTGGTGGAGGAAGGGATTGAGTGGAAAGCAACTTGGAAAGACTAGAAATCAAGTGTCATATGGTGGGAGTGGAGCAACTTGATCTCAACACAAGGGTAGGTAGTTTTCTTCTCGAGAAATGTAAGGTAGGAGTGGTAGTTCTTTCGATGGCTCTCTCCACGAATGAAGAGGAGGTGGAGGGTATTTATAGCCTCCACACAAAATCCAACCGTTACACACATTTGACCAATCTCGGTCGGACCGAAGTTGACAACTCGGTCGGACCGAAAGTTCAAATCTTGTGAGCGTTGGGATTTTCAGTGGGACCGAAAATACAATCTCGGTTAGACCGATTCTTCCAAAGTCTAGGGTTTGCCAATCTCGGTGGGACCGACTTTCTCATCTCGGTGACACCGATTTGAGTCTGAAGGTTCTGAAGCTTGGCAACACCAATTTCGAATGACCGAGTTTGGAATCGGAAAATCCGAGATTCTTAGGGTTTGGCTATATGGTGAGGTGGTTCATCTCGGTGTGGTGAGTTTGGAATCGGTGGGACCGAGATTACTTATGGGTTTATGTTGGAATGAAAGATTGCTGATTGTTTGAGAGATAAATCACTAAGCACTTTAGAGCAACCAGATCATCATCATAACCTCACCCCCTTTTAATAGTATTGGCTTTCCTATGGACTCAATGTGATCTTGGATCACTAAACCAAAAATGGAGTCTTGAGCTTTTGCCAATGTTTTCCTTAGCATTTTGAGGGGTCCACATCATCAGTCATTGCCATTCCCATATCACTGAACTTTCTGAAATATTCTCAAGAAATGATTAGTTCAATGATATATATGTTGTTATTAATTACCAAAACCACCTAGGGATTAGTTGCACTTTCAGATTTCGAAAGCGAGAAGGGTAGGAGCGAGAAAGGGGATCTGGGCAATGAATGGAGAAGGCAAAGAAGGTAAGCCTAGACGGGTACCGCTCTCTTGTCAATTCGTGCAGTTGCTGAGGCGTCATGGAGGAGCCAGGACGCCCACGTCCAACCAACCACCACACGACGCCCAAGGCCGCAGGCAGATGGGGCCCGCGGTGCCTCGCACTTGCCCCTTCGCTTCTCTGCTAAGCCAAGTTCGGGCATGCCTTGGGCCCGGGGGCCTACTGTCAGTGTTCTGGGAATGGGGGTACCCAGACTTGCCTGCCTGCAGCCCACGGCGTGGCTCAGGGAGTGGCCCAGTACGACCCATCTTCATCAACACATGCTCAAGACCCTTGCGAGGGGCCAAACCTCGCGGGGTGGACGACAGGAGGCTTCCTCGGGCACAGCCTCGTCAGGCTGGCTCGCGAGGAGGCGGATAGATCAAGGCGGGGCACCTCATGAGGTGCCCATGACGCAAGCCATGACGACCGAGGCCAGGCGGGCGCCGGCCTGCATAGAGTCCTTGTTTCCTCTTTGGCGCAAAGGGGGCAAGCGCAGGCAAGAGTATCAAGCAAAGGCAACCATTTCGGTGCAACAAGACCAAGACCAGCAGGACGGTAGGATGGAGGTCATCGTAGAGCCCAAGCCGGCGTCACCGTCAGGGTCTTTGGCAGGCGAGGACCGACTTTAGTCAGGATAAGTGTACTAGATGTTCCCCTTCAAAATGGCCAATTTTTGGCGCCCTTCCCGCTCAATATTTGGGAAGAGGCCCAGGGCTTCCCTCTATAAATAGGACTAGCCACCCACAGGGTAGAGGCATCGAGATATCAACAAAAGAGGAAGACAGAGAAGCGATTGAACTCCTCCTAGCAGTTCATCGCACCAGCACAAGAACAGCCCCTCGCGAGGCTGTTCTCCCTTTGTACTATTCATCATCAGCCACTGAGGCAGTCCACCACACCATAAACTGGAGTAGAGTATTACACCACAATGGTAGCCTGAACCAGTATAAATCTCGTGTCCATTGTGTTGTTCTTCGTGTACTTTAGATCCTTGCGAGGCGATGAGACGTGGGTAGGCGGGAGGTGTGATCTCCGCGTGCACCCCAGAGTTCGAACCTTGAGGGTCTGCCGGAACCCGAAATCCGACACAGGCCGTACATGAAGGTCGCCTTCTACCGTCGTACTGGGAGACCGGCACCATGCTGCTATGGTCAGATGCACAACTTCCCAATGGGTGGCATTTGAGCCCGGATCGGGTGACTATTCCCCCCGTCCTGGCAATCGGCCCTGCCCGCTTGTAGGAGATCGCCCATCGTCGCACCCGAATCCCGCACCAGCACCTCACCGACCGCATGTACGACATCGACTCGCCCCTCTGGGACACATGGTTCCAGGACGAGCACGACATGCATCGGCAAACACTTTTTGCCGGCTGTAGTCGTAGCCCGACCCATGTGCCTCGTGAGTGCACACCAAGCCCACCCAGAGCGCGCGGCCTGATGCCAATGCCCTCTCCCTCCGCATTGCCTCCGCCCGCGCAGCCTCCCGCCATGACGGCCGAGGAGGAGGTGCGGCTCGTGCATGCCGTCATGGAGGACTCCGAGCGGAAGTACAAACGCCTCCAGGAGGATGAGTGGGAGGGCCCGTTGGAGATGCTCGAGCTGTCGGCCTCTAGAAACGTCTACGTGCCGGAGCTGGACGTGGATCAGGAGGTGAAGATGGAGGTGAAGGGGAAAGCTACAGAGGAGCGTGTCATGGTTGCCGTGGTTATCACCACCACCGCCGCCGGCGCGGCCTACGCAGCACGCGCCCGACCCATTCTGGGGGCCGCCGCCCCACCTCTGGACGCCCTGACCCTACATCGACTTGACGAGCTACGACGAGGATGGTGGCGCCTGAAGACGGCGGGTGGGAGAGCTTCGACGGCTACATCATCAGCGGCGACTACTTCTGCGGCGTGCGGGGCGGCCGCATTATCTTTTTTGAATGTTTTTTAATTTCATCTTAAGTACTGTGGGTGGGCCGTGACTATGATGGACTTTTTAATTAAGTTATGTATGTTTTAAGCTATTTTGCAATGCTTTTTCTAGTGTGTTTCTTTTTAAGTCCAACGCGGACAAGTTTTGGGATGTGCCTGTTCGTTGGGTGCCCCGACCTGCGGACGGCCCAACCAGACATGGATGTCCGTTTGGGTCGTGCGTTGGAGTTGACCTTACTACTACATCAGTACTAGCCCTGAAAAAACATCTGCACTAAAATATAAGCCAAACTGTAAAAACGTCTTACATTTTGGTACGGAGGGAGTAGGGAGTAGTAATCTAAGATAATCTTCCCTAAAAAAGGTAATCTATGATAATCTACCGTGCTCAGAGCAAGTAAATGGTTGCCAAAGTCACTCATATCCCCAGTTCTTGATCCAAGTAGTGTAGGAGTGGGTAAACGAATTGGTAAGGACGTTCCATGTACACACACGTTCAACAGGCGATCGGGTTAGTAATAATTAAGGAGGCGCTTAAGTTCCCGAGGGATGCATGCGTGCATACTTCTTCCACGCCGAGCAGCTGTTTGAGTACTGTGCCGCCGCCACGGCATTTACATCCATTTACTGAAAAAGGCTTTCGTCCCGCTTTATATATAAAGCAACAACCCACAGGCATCCAGTACAACCACACGCTACGCCAACACAACACACGCACACACCCAGGACGGGATACAAAGACGCTGAGCGCAACAACACTACTCCTAGCACTACAGCCCCGAAGATATGAAGCTACATATGACGAACCATGCGCTCCAAAGCGGCGCCTTCAGGAAGGAAACGACGCCGGAGCGCCGCCACCGCCCGATCCAAGGATCAAAGTTTCCCCCGGAGCCGCATGACGGGCAATGAGAGCCGCGACGACGCCTTCAAGAAGGGAGCGATCTTCGCCGCCGCCGGTCCGTCCGAAGATAGAGCAGGTTTTCACCTCGGTCAACATTCACCGCCACCGAACGCCACACCCCGGCAACCACGCCGCCCACACGGCCATGATGAGCGGGCAGCACCAAGGCGCGGGCTATGTCCAAGAGCACCGCGCCACCACCACCACCACCAGGGCCGCCGCCCCAGCATCCAAGACCTCGACACCACCTCACCCGTGACCCGGCGCACCCCAACGAAAGAGACGAGTGAAAAGGTCCCACCTTTTGCGCCCCTGGGCAACCCCAGAGACCCAATAGGTCGGCCAGAACCGGCATCCACCGACCCATCTTGCTACCCCAAGCGCGAGATGAGCTCGGTCCTGCAGCATCGTGCGCGAGACGAGCTCGGTCCTGCTGCATCGTGCGCGAGACGAGCCAGGTCTTGCTGCATCGTGCGCGAGACGAGCTCGGTCCTGCTGCATCGAGCGCGAGACGAGCTTTGTCCTGCGGCATCGGGCGCGAGACGAGCGGTGGATCGCAGCTGGGAAAGGACCAGCCCTTTGATGGGCGTAGCGCCCAGGCGACGAGGAGATGGGGTGAAGGACGAGACGGCCCGAACGCAGACAAACCGACGCCGGAGGAGCCGGCCGTTGCCGCGGAGAGATCCGTCGAGTCACCGTGAAGCCGCCACGACACCGGTAGGCCACCGAGACCTACCCATGTCGCCGCCCACAGCCGGAGCCGCAGCCACGCCCGGCCGCTGCCCTACCCGCGTCGCCCGGCGGGCTCCAAGCGCCGGAGCCGCCGGGCACGCACCACCGAAGCCAGGCGCCACCGGCCGGCCCCCGAAGCCAGATCCGGACGGATCCGGCCCGAGACCGGTCGCGCGCCACCTCCCGAGACGGGAGCACCGCAGCCGCCCTGCAGCGCGCAGCCCGAGGATCGCCGGAGCGCCGCCACAGCGAGCCACCCGCCGCCCGTGAGACCGCCGCCCGCGCTGGATCCAGCAGGCGTACAGCACAAATCCCTCGAAGGGCCGCCCAGCGTCGCGCCCAAGCGGACGTGGAAGGAGAGCGCCGGCGACAGCGGGTGGAGGGAGGAGGCGGGCCGAGGGCATGCCAAGGGGACCACCGGCAGCAAGGAAGGCCTGGGAGGGGAGGGGAGGAGGAGGGGAAGGGGAGCGGGCGGGCGGGAGGCGCGCCCGGCGGCCGGCGGGGGGGCGGGTCGCGGCGGCGGCGGGGGTGGGAACCCTAGGGAGGGGAGCTTCGCCGCGGGAGGGGGTGTCCTCGCTATGACCGGAAGAACCTTATTCCCACATGGTGCTACTCAAGACAGTTGTTGGTGCTCATTTACATCCATTTCCTCCATCCGTGCAAGCCTTTTGAATTCCTGAACCACTACCAGCGTGCGCTCCGTGTTTATATACGGTTGCTCTGCCCATCAAACCTTGTCCTTCACCGTTCTCACAAATGCGACCTCCCACTCCACCAAAGAGACCGAAGGAAATGGAGGGCGGCGGTCCTAGTAGGAAGAAGAGGAAACCAGCCGGGGTCGAGACCGCCGACGAGGCCCCGGAGCCGGCGGCGACGGAAGCGCCCGATCCCGGAGTCGGCGAAGAGGATGAGGGACTCGTCGACCGCATCAGCAGCCTCCCCGACGCCGTCCTCGGCGACATCATCTCCCTCCTCCCCACCGACGAAGGCGCCCGCACCCAGATCCTCGCCACCAAGTGGCGCCACCTCTGGCTCTCCGCCCCACTTAACCTTGACTGCGCTGTCATGCTAGCCCGTTGCGGTAATCATGTCGAGCGTGCTGCTGGTGTCGTATCAAACATCCTTTCTTCCCACTCCGGTCCCGGTCGTCGCCTTCGCGTGGACAAGCTACACCGCTTCAACCTCGGAGCCGTCGATGCCTGGCTCCGGTCCGGCGCTCTCGACAACCTACAGGAGCTCGAGCTTGGCAGTGTCTATTACTCAACGGTGGTACCGCTGCCGTCACAAACTTTCCGCTTCGCACCCACCCTGCGCGTTGCCACCATAAAAAATTGCAGCCTCCCCGACGGCATCATCCAAGGCCTTCACTTTCCCCTGCTCAAGCAGCTCGGGCTTGATTATGTCAGCATTTCGGAGTGCTCGCTGCACAGCTTGATCGCCAGTTGCCCAGCTCTCGAGTGCTTGCTGATATTACAAAGCATTGGCTTCCGCTGCCTTCGGATCAACTCTCTTACCCTTAGGAGCGTTGGTGTTGATAATTACAATGGTGCTTACCCAAATCGTGTCCATTTGAAGGAACTCATCATTGAGAATGCCCCTTGTCTTGAGAAGTTGCTCCATCTTTATTTCGGCACTGGTCTGCATGTATATGTAGTTTCAGCGCCTCAACTGGAGACAATAGGCTACCTTTCTGATGGTTACTACCAGAAGGTCAATCAGGATTATCTCTGCAAATTCGAGTTTGGCTCCACAATTATTCAGGTACCATTTTGAGGCATTTCAATTTCAATTTTGTTTGTTGAAAGAAAATTTACCACTTGATTTGTGAATGAGCTCCTGCAAAAAAAAAAGGACACTGTAAACTGACTAATGTTGCCTTTCATGCTTGCTAAAGGGATTGCACGTTGATAAGCTGGCAATGGTTGTCCGCACAGTCAAGACTTTAGCTGTCCAACTGAGAATACTAAGTTTGGATAAGGTTATTCAGTTGATGGCATGTTTTCCATGCTTGGAGAAGTTGTACATTCGAACTGCGGTGATGATTCTTTATTCATTGAATGTTCAAACACTTTTGATCTTCTCTTCTCAGATGATTGGTTTACTTATTTCTATATGTTATTTTCAGTTTCGTGCGCGAGAGCCAAAGCCAAACAATTTGTGGCGACGCAAACACCGGGATCTGACCAGATGTCCTGATATCCGTCTGAAGACAATAGTGTTGAATTCCTATCGTGGCATCAAGTCTGAAGTTAACTTTGTGACATTCTTTGTATTGAATGCGAGAGTGCTAGAGCTGGTGAAGCTTGTAGGTTGCTCCCGCAATAAGGAATTCTTGGCGGAACAACGTAAGAAGCTTCAGCTGGATCAAAGGGCTTCAAAAGGGGCTCGGATTCATTTTACAACTCATAATTGTGTCCGTTATTCCCTGGATCATGTCCGTGATTTGGATTTAGTTGATCCATTCTTACTGTAGTGTCAAAAACGCTTGCCACTTGGTTTGCTCCATTGGTGAGTTGCTCTTGCTTATCACCTTATCCCATTTGTCTGTTTGGTCCAGCCTTGACTAGTTATGGTGTTTGTAGTTTCTGTAATACTGTCCTGGAATCTTATTAAAGAACCTATCTGTAATACTCTTGCCTATCAGCCTATCCAATTTAGAGTTTTGGTTAGTTTTGTTTTTTGTAGTTTCTTAAGTTTATAATATCCTGGAATCTTGTGACACCACATGAGCTATGTATTTATGATGTACTTAGTACTGCCTTACCGGAGTACTGGTCCGACTTCTCTTAAAGGGGCTCCACTCCCAGAGGCAGGTTTCGAGGTGGTTTGCACAAGGCTAGTGACAGTTGGTGAAGTGATTGTAAGGGTCATTCTTTGGATCTAAGGGCGCGCTTGGAATGTTGTTTTGCTTACGATACCTGTAAACAATACACCTCTCCGTCTGTCGTTTCGCTTCCGGCCGGAAATCACTACTGGCCCGGTAAATTACACCCGTAAATTAAATACCGGTGTATTCAAATACACCCAATCCAAGCGCGCCCTAAGATTATTCGATCATTGGTGAAAGCTAACCTTAGGTACCAGTTGGTGCATGGTGTCAGCAGAAGTAGTATCTGTAGCTGGCAGTTCTTGCCAGTAGTCATAGGCAAAAGCAGTGGCAAAAGAAAAAGTTACCCTTCAATCTAGCTTTGGAAAGACAGTTAGAACTCCTACTTGTTATAATCCTACATTTGGAAGCAGGCGTCCATTTCTATGGAAGAATTATTTGGAATAAGTAAAAGAAGAAGTATTTAAAAGGACATGATGCTGAAAGAAAGAACAAAACACAAAACTAGACATGAGATAGTACAAGATTCAGTACAAAATGGTTTGGGCCGGTTAATGCCTGTTGTAATTAACCTAAAAATACTTTGTAAATGTTGACCAAATTTATATAGAAAAAGATAGCAATGTCTACAATACAAGTCAATATCATTATACCCATCATTAAATATATTTTCACACTGTATTTATAGGTATTAGAAATGTTGATATTTTCTAAAAATTTGATCAAACTTTACAAAGTTTAACTTAAGAAAAACTGTCATTCACTATGTTTTACAATAGAGAGAGTACACCCATTCACCGCAATCTACAAAAACTTCCATTCACCAGTATGGCTGTTCTTTTTCCCAGCCAATGGACAAATAGCTGAAGTCCATCCGATGACAAAGGTGCATTGTCCAGAGCTGCTATTTCCTCTGAGGCTTCCCGAGTGGATTTTGCCTGATGTGGGAATTTTTTTGGCGGCTGAAGCCAGCGTGATGTGAGTTTGCTGGGCACGGAAAAAGCCATTCCGGAGATTGCCCGCTTTGTGCTACAAAAATGCTATGAAACATTTTGCTGCCGATGTTTCTTCTGTGCCTACTGTTGTGTTTTGCTATGTGCCCAGGTTAATGGTATCTTTGTGTTCCCCGGCATATATGTCCTGGTTGTTGAACTAAAAATTCAGAACACTGAGAAATTTCAAATGCAAATGTAATTAACAAGATGGCAAGATTTCACGTTTCAGAGGCCCTGATGTTGGCAAGGCCACTAGCCCTGATTGTGATATTCTATTTTATTCTTATTATGTTCCTACTTATGATAATTAAGGAAGTGTTTTAGGTGCAGATTAGTATTGATTGGTCTACCTTCCATTTTCATTTTATCTTACTTGATTGTGAGATGTTAATTTTCTGTAGTTGCTGGTGACAACATGACATTCATAATTAGGTCCTTACATATCTTCATTTTATTTATATTAGAAAAATAAAAGCAATATACGAAAAGATAGCACCTACGCACCTTAATTTTATTTATATCACCGTAACAAAAATAATATAAAAATGCAACACCTACAATTAGTAAATTAAAAGCATCTACGTATACTAACAATTACTACAACCAAATAGTATAAATTGGCTCCACGATAAAACAATATCCCAATCAAAAACTACAAAATTAACATCTTCTCTACAAGTAGTGTATGTATCTAAGATAATCTACCATACCCAGAGCAAGTAATTGGTTGCCAATGTCCCTCTCATCTCCAGTTCCTGATCTGATTTACAATTTCGGATTGCAAATCAGTATAACACCTTCTACTGATTTGAGCATCTATGAAATATTGAGTCATCTAGAGAAAGAACCAAGGTGATTCGGATTGAGAGCGCCCATTGAATACTCCTTAGCAACAGAACGGACAGCAAGAACAGCAGGGAAACATTTTTGTCGCTGGCGGTGGCTCTGCCGGTGCTGGTGCCGTTTCTGCTACCGGGGCTTCTTCAGGTTTAGGTGCTTCCATTACAGCTTTCGGTGATTCCATTGCAGCTTTCGGTGATTCCTTTGCCGCTTTCGGTGATTCCATTGCCGCTTTCGGTGATTCGTTCTTCTCATCATGCGGCTCTGGCTCTGGTGCATGACTCAATTGCGCCGTGCTTTGTCTGGCAAGATCTGGTTGGTTGTCCTTCGAGCACCCACTGGCTTTCTCATCGCCTGCCAATCTGAAGACACTGTAAATCAGACCGCGATTTGGGAAAATGCATCCAGAAGTCATTCACTGGGATTGGATATTTCACCAAGTGAAAGAAATACCATACACAACTATTTGCATCTGGGGGGTACTCTAATTACTACCTTTAGCTTATTTAAGCAACAATAGGAGGTAACACAATTCAAACATTTTAATTTTTTAAGACTTAAGTTCTTGATATGAAATCATTTTTTGCCTAGGTGAACGATTACGAGGAAAACAATTTTAAAGAAGTAATTAAGTTGTTCATTGAGATATCTACTTACATCTTCACAGGTAGTTCGCTATTTAAGGAGATAAAAAGAGTGCCAGTGTATGGCGATAACTGAAAAAGTCGAGAAAGAACTTCATACTGAAAAGAGTTAGTTAATAGGGGGTGCATGGTATAGAGAGGCCATACATCGGGAATGCAAAGTTGGTCGCGCTTCCTTCGGAATGGTGAGATATGCTATCCGCGTCTCCTTCCCCCTTCACAGTCGAGCTGCCTTCCCCGGTTGCCTTGGGTGACACTGCCCCCTTGATGGGGCTGGACCCTGGGCTCTGCTTCGGCAACGATGGCAATGGCGCCAAAGGATCGTTGGGGTTGCCCATCTCACCCGACTTGCCATACAAGACCTTATGGTCCTTGTCGAAGCTCGTGTTCCCGACATTGATGCTGAAGAGAGCCTCGTTCGACGTGACGCTCCAGTCGGTTTGCAATGTTGACGTCCTTGCGAAGACCGACGAGGGGATCCTTGTCGGGTCTGGGAATCCGTCGAGGTTTGGTCCAGCCAGGGAGAATTGGGTATTGAGGACCGGTCCCTCGATCTGGAAGAAATCATCGTCTTCGTCCAGGTGCCCTGATGAAGAGGAGGACGAGCCGGCCGCTTTCTTCTCCTCGGCATCCTTGGGTGCAGGGTTGGCATTTGTATCGGTGCTCATCTGTGCACTATTGTCGTCTCCGTGTTAACGTGCCATCATCTGGTGTCAAGATTCAAGTGGATTTGTGGAGGTCTTGCTGTGGTAACACTTCATGGGCATGTGTATGTAGTTCCTGATGAATGGAAAACAAATTCAAAACTTAGCCTCTAATTCGGACAAGGCTTTACCACATTATTCAATCAGAGCATTTCATTGTTTCCTTTCCCAGGTCAATTTCTGTACGAATCAAATATCAATACCACTGCACATTTCACAAATAAAAAACAAAGCAGACAAGAAGGATGTGGAACGTATGGCAGTACAGAAAGAACAATCAAAGAACTAATATAGTGACAGGTTTACCTCTTTCACTTTTGCAAACAAATGTCTTCTGTCCACTTTGATTGATTCTCTTGGGATGTGGCGCCGAAGATAACAGCAGCGAAGAGAGGTACCCAAAGTCAAGAAAGAATCGCCTCAGACAGAGACAGGGATGGGTGGAGGAGCAAATGGAACTGGCTAGGAGCAAGTGTGGGTGTAACAGTTGGTTTGTTTGCGGAATAACTTCACCCACTCATTCCCGTTGTAGGACTTGACCACTCATCAAGTGTGAGGAAGAATGCCGGAGGATGGGCCAACATTGCACTATAATTAGCCAATCAGTTCAGAGTTTCACGCTGATGCATGCAGACGTCTAGAGAATCTAAATTAAGCATGCGTTGCAGTGCCGAGGATCCGATCCGACAAGACCGGAGAGTGGGGAAGGACGACAGGCGAGCGACACCGCCTCCGCTTGTTCCGAGTAAATCATGCAGCTCAACTCTCCCGCCGCTGTCATCGGAGCACGTCGCCGTGGCTCATCGCGCTGGATTCAACTGGCGTATCAGCTAGACACGAAGCAGGCATGTAGAGGCACATGCATGGTGACGGCGTCCCTTGAGGCCGGGCATTACATGCCTACTTCAGCATTGGAACTTGTGGCTTTGTTCTTCCCTGCTAGACCAACTTGAAGACATCCCTCGCTAGCTCTCACCAGAAGCAGGCTGACGAATATGATCTGAACTCCTCGGCTGACAGTCCTTGACGCCTCATCTCGCCGGTCTCCCCAGTCTGCGTGTATCCGCCAATCATCATGTAGCACTGCATGACACAACCTTCTTGTCCGGCGCAATCTCACCGAAGAACCGCCGAGAGTCCCGCAGCGACCCTGTTGACACATAGGAGTGCAGGAGTGCATTGCCCACGATCACCTGCCGCACATACCCCAGGTTGACAAGCACTCCATGTGCGTCCAGCGCGTGCTCGGCGGCCCATGCCCTCGCGCACGCCTTTGAGCACGAATGGCAGCGCGAACACATTGGGTAGGATTCCGCGCCGGAAGATGTCCCGGTGTAGACATAGCGCCTCTTGGGGGCAACCTCTATTGAAACTGTGGATGAACCTGTTCGGGTCAGGGATTCAGTCGAACAGGTGACTGGCGCGGAAGAGTCGGCCGTGTCCAGCAGCACCTGAGAGCGCGCAGTAGGACGCGGCGAGCTGGGAGGCGAGAGAGGCCACGTCGGATGAGCCGTGGGCGAGGAGATGGGCGTGGAGCTGGTCGAGGTGCCGGATGGCGCAGGAGCTCAACGACATGGCGGGGAGGCGAGCATCCAAAGAATTAGGCGCGCGGCGTCCATCAACTACCCCTCCAATTATGAGCACTATGTGCCGTGTTTTTTTTTACGGGTAACTAGGGACTTTATTAAACAAGTAATGAACATCGGAATACAAATAATGTCTGGTACTGTCCCTAGCCAAATGTGGCGACCTACAGCGAGAGACGTTGCCGCTTTCGCCAGTGCATGAGCTTCGAAATTGTTTTCTCTATGTTCAAACTTGAACTTGACATGATGGAAATTCCTTCTCCTCTCTGATATTTCGTGTAATACCGGTGCATAGTGTGTTGCCGATGCCGTTCCTATGTTGTTCACCACTTCCAAGCAATCAGATGCAATCTGCAAGCGAGTTAGATTTAGGTCCGTAGCCAAAGCCAAGGCTTCATTCCATGCATGAGCCTCCAGAGCAGCAACATCATTCAGACCCTCGAAAACCACTGCCGAAGCCCCCTGGAAGAGACCTTCTTTGTTTCTGCATATCACAGCTGCTGCGTCCATATGGCCCTGCCTCGATATGCCCCCATCCACATCGACACTAGTAGAAAAGGGGGCAATGGTCCAGACCAGGCCAGCCCATTAGTCCCGGTTCAGTCCAGAACCGGGACTCATGGGGGCATTGGACCCGGTTCGTGAGCCCCGGGGGCCGGCCGGGCCACGTGGGCCATTGGTCCCGGTTGGTGGGACGAATCAGGACCAATGGGCCTCGCTCCTGGCCCACCACCATTGGTCCCAGTTGGTGGTATGAACCGGGACCAAAGGCTGCCCTTTAGTCCCGGTTCGTGGGACGAACCGGGACCAATGAGTTGCCTATATATACCCCTCGCCCGCGAGCAGAGCACTCCCACTGCTATGTTTTTCCTGGTCGGCGAGGGGAGAGCTTTGTGGTGCTCTAGCTCACCTCCTATGCACACGAGGTGTTCGATGGAATGCCCGAGCCACACTACTCTAGCTTTCTCCTCTCCAAGCTCATACCTCCAAGCTTCATTTCCCTCAATATTTGTCTAGGTTTAGCGGTCCGTCACGTCCCGTCCCCATCTTCACCACCGTCGATCGCCCGCGCCGATCTCGTCGCCGGCACCACCGTGGTGAGCCTCTTGTTTTCTCTTCTTTCTGAAAGGAAAAAAATATTCTTACTTGTATGTTTATACACTAGTAGAAAACCACCCATTAGTCCCGGTTCGTAAGGGCCTTTAGTCCCGGTTCATGAACCGGGACTAATGGGTCGTTACTAATGCCACCACCCATTATTCCCGGTTCAAACACGAACCGGGACCAATGTGGCTCCACGTGGCCCTGTGCACCGAGCCCAGTCAGAGGGTCTTTGGTCCCGGTTGGTGGCTCCAACCGGGACCAAAAGTCATTTTTTTAGAAAGTGGCTGCTTTAGGGGTTTTGGGGTTTATTTTTAGGTTGTTATTATAGCTAGCTAATAGAGAGAAGTGTCCTCTCTTATCTTCGTCCTTGGTTTATCAACGCTGCTGCTATATGTTCATTGCACCCGCAGATATGACACTACGGGAAACAATTAATTTGCCGTCAGGAGACGTCTTTGTCGTCAGCTTTTCGTCGGGCAGACGGCAAAGAAAGGGTTTGCCGTCATCGGCAGACGGCAAAGAAAAACTAACGGCAAAATAAATTTTGCCGTCTGCGAAAAAAAACACAGACGGCAAAGAACTCACTTTGCCGCCTGCAACAAAAATCACAGACGGCAAAGAATCTTTGCCGTCTGTGTTTGTTTTGATAGACGGCAAAGAATCTTTGCCGTACGTATTTATTGGCAGACGGCAAATTGAGCTCTTTGCCGTCTGTATTTGTTTTCCTAGACGGCAAAGAAGAAGCACAACACGCGGATTGATCACACGGATTGATGACTTGGCAACATCCTGGACGCACATCCCAGCCCACTCACGACCGTCGTGCGAACGCCCCAACCCACCCCACGACGCACGCGCCCCCACGCATGACCCCACCCCGTGGCCACGCCCGTACCTGCCCTACCCACGATTCCCATCTCCTTCTCCCCCGTGCTCCCCCATCTCTCCATCACCACGGGCACTAGCACGCCGCTAGCTAGCTCCCTCCTCCCTTCTTCTCCCCTGAGCAGCCCCACACCGCCGGCCAACGCCATCCGCCCGTCCGGCGCCCCCTCCAGCACCCACCCGTACGACGCCCCCGTACAGCGCCTGCCCGTCCGGCGCCCCTGTCCAGCGCCCTCCCGTCCTCGTGCAGCAGCGGGGCGTGGGCAGCACCCGAGCCCCGTCCGTCGCCGCCATGCCAGCGCCCTCCTCAAGCGTCCGTCCGCCACACCGCCCGCGCATGAGAAGTTTCTACTCGCGAGCTCGACCTCACCGACAGGCCGTGCGCACCCCAGCTCCTCCGGCCGCGCACCCGAACCCGTCCACACCCCGAGCTCCTCCTCACCCGCCGGTCCTGTGCTCTGCCTCGCGAGCTCCACCGCTACAGCAGCCGGGCGCTCCGCCTGTTGAGCACCGGCCATCCCCAACCTCCCTCGCCTGCCTCCCCGCGGCGGCGGAGTGATTCAGCTCCCGAGCGCGGCTGGGCCGGAGCTGCACGGCTCAGCAGGGCCGGGCGGCGGCGTGGCGAGCAGAGCACGGCAGAGAAGCAAGGCGAGTGTCTGGCTGGACAGCGGGATGGGCAGAGCACCGGAGTGGAGAAGAAGGACCCGATTGCTTTTCAGTCTTACTTGTTAGGGTCCTTTGTGTTAATTTTCAGGCCTACTATGTAACTTTAGTTTTGGTTCGGGGTCATATTTGCAATCTGTACTCCAATAACGTTGAATGAAAGGCACTACACACGGATGGCTTTTTCCTGTTAAAAAAGAAGAAAGATAGGTATTGCACTTGCATGAGTTGACCGCATCGCTCAGGAGCAATGCTGCTGTGTATTTTTTTTCTAAAAAATTGACCCTTTCTTTGCTGTCTGCGATATACGAGGCTGACGGCAAAGATGCGGCATAGCTGACGGCAAACCTGTAGTCTGGCTGACGGCAAAACTGCATTTCTTTCCCGTTTGTGATTTATAAGGTTGACGGCAAAGAAGGTTTGCCTGACGGCAAAAGTTTTTGCTGTCTGGTTGATGAAAAGCTGACGGCAAAGTATTCTTTGCTGACTTATCTTTGCCGTCTGACTTTGCCGTCTGCTTCCTGACGGCAAAATCTTTGCCGTCTGGATTTAGGTCTTTGCCGTCTGTGATCCCCAGACGGCAAATTACATGTTTCCTGTAGTGTGACATGGCTCATGCATGCTTTGCATCATACATCATCATATATATGTATATAATAAAGTCCTACTAATCATGCATCATCATACTACTTCTACTCGTTATTAATAATAAGTCATACGATCATCATCCTCATATATAGTCATCGAACCCAACCCTACATAATTATTCTTAGCACATGATCATCGATTACGGTATAGGACCTAAACACCCTTAAGGTAAAATAGCATAAAACAATATAGACCCCGACTCTCCATTATGAAGAATGGCGATCATCCTGTCTCCAATTCTTGCCTTTCACGCTTATTGCTTCCAAGAAGCTCCTTACGACCGTCCATACATTTTTTCCATTCTTTGATTGTTATGTCTCCACTTCTTTTAGAAACCCGGTATGGACAGTTGAGATTCAGAGGACGACACGGTAGTATGTTCAAAACATGAAGGCTACCACGCGTATACATCGATGAGGCACACACTCATTCGGGATTATCTGTTGAAAAACATAGTAATAACTTCGTAGTTAGCAATGATGTACTAGTTTTAGAAGTGTGCAAAAAGATGCACGGATGTTGTAATAGTAAAAAATAATCTTACCAAGGTATCTCCATGGTAGTTACCGTAGTTCAACACGTGCACTAGTGGCACGTATTGACCATAATGTTGAGGAGTTTGATTGTAGATATTGTAATTCTCAAGATCTCTACAAAATCCGACCAGATGTCGTTTCTCCTGATAAGTTAATTCGTAGCCTTCGGTGTAGTACGTCCTGTCTACCATCTTCCGCACATTCTTTGAAGAATGAAAATAAACTGTCAATGGAGATAAGTTGTCAACTATATATTTTGAAATAAACAATATAAATTACTTAATAACTATGTTTAGCTCACATGATGGAAGAACTGGAGGTGTATGCACGAAGACCCAAATCGTAGGTGTCTCTTGCTCGATTGTAGGATCACCAAGATCCATGGTGACAATCATACCATCATCAAGACCATACATCTTGCAAAATGCATCCCAATTTTTGCAACCAAAATGGGTTACACTCTGAGCATTGTACAACTTTACTTGAAAATCCACATCATGTTCGGTACTTAGGACAATTTTTTTGGTTTCGAAATTTTCATGGTCTTCAAAATCCATCCTCTCCAAGACATAGCGTCTTGCAAAGCATGGGATAAGCTAGTCGAATTGGAAAAGATGAAAAATACACCTTAAAATAGTTGAAGTCGTGCTTAATTACGAAAAAAAACTATTGTCGCTGCTATGCATCGTATGAACATCGCAAGTCTCCTCGAGCTTAATCTTTGAAGCGCCGATCTTCCTCCACTCAATGAATCATCGCACATACCTCGGTCATCGTGGCACCAATCGCACTCCCAGGCGATTTTCGTGCGTCCGATGAGTACGACATTTCCGCCCACGCTCATAATTCAAATATTAAACTAGATCATTATTATAAATCACGGGTTGACTATCGATGATCGATGTACGTGCACGGGTTGAATATTATACCGAATTGTCTAGCACACGGAATGAAGGAGAACTTATCCAATATGAGCATTCAATAAGCAAAACCAAATCACAAAATAAAGTATAGTATTCAAATTAGCATGCATTCAATAATTATAAGCAAAAGTACATCATCTCTTGGTGTCCGTACATCATCGAATATTATCACTAATAAAACTAGAACCGTGGCGCCCGACGGTATCGACGCGGCGGTGGACACCCAAAGATAAGGAACCATCACGGGATCATAGCTCCGGTGAGATCCTCAAGAACCTGCCGGTATTGTCGAACCTCCTCCAATGCAACCATGTAGCGACGGACGTGCTCGTCCTCCTCGCCGACACGATGACGTACCACCTCCGCGGTGTCCGGATGCCTCACCACCGCCATCGCCCACGCGACCGCCACCAAACAAGGATCGGGTCAACAACGGGCTGCCTCCTCACCAACCTACGCCCCCGAAGGTAGCACCTCCCAATACCAACCCGGCGGAGCCCAGGTCCGAACATGACCACGATCAAGCAGGCCTCCATCGCCGACTCGGCGGCAGCGAGGATGCGGGATAGGCATCGCCGACGCCGACGCTGAACTACTTCTATATATAGTTAAATAAAAGTAGTCTTATTAATTAAATCTATCTAGTTCAACTACTAAACACTTACTATAAATAAATAAGTAGTACTTACTAAAACAAACTACTTCATATATAAACTACTTCTTTTTTTTTCCTTTTTCTAAATTACTACACATCTAATCCTACATAAAGATCTAAATTACTTCTTCTAAATTACAGAAAAAAATCTAACATAAAAAAACTAACATAAAAATCTTTTTACAGAAAAAAATCTAACATAATTTGAACAAATTAATTACACAATCTACATTAACTACATATCTAAATTACACAATCTAATCTAACAAAAAAATCTATGAACTACAAAAAAAATCTAAAAACAAATCTAACAAAAATTAAAAAAAGAGGCTCACTGCCGGCGACGGCGACGGCGAGGTGCGGCGCGGGGCGGCGACGGCGTCGAGGCGGCGCTGGGCGGGCGGCTGCAGCGTCGGCGGGCGGGCGGCGGTGACAGTCTGGGCGGGCGGCAAGACGGGGTACAAGGTCGGGCGGGCGGGCGGGCGGCGACAGAGTCGGGCGGGCGGTGGTGCGGTGGGCGGGCGGGCGGGCGGGCGGCGACGGCTGGACGGGCGGCGTCGGCGTCGGGAGAGTAGAGGCCGAGAGATCGAAAAAGATGCTAAGTGCTGTATATAGAGTATCGCGTTGGTCGGTTCGTGGCACAAACGGGACCAATATCTTTAGTCGGTTGAAGCCCCAACCGGGACCAAAAGCTCTTTTTCAAGAGCCCAAAGGGCGGAAACGAACCTTTGGTCCCGGTTGGTGGCTCCAACCGGGACAAAAGAAGGGCATTGGTCCCGGTTGGAGCCACGAATCGGGACCAAAGAGGTGCATTGGTACCGGTTGGTGCCACCAACAGGGACCAATGGACCAGTCTAACTACTTTTTTGTCTCTGCGGCTGTTTTTGTTGATTCTTCCAGCAGCTTCGTTTTAGTCCCACTCGCCAAGCGAGAGGCACTCGCATGACTGTTTATAAGCCCCGAAAGATACAATGACGAAGAGGCTCAATGCTCCTCTGCGTTGGTTGGCTTCAAGCCTTGCGGGATACTGATAGACCGCATGAGCTATGTGCGGGCGATTGACACTATCCCGAAAGGCTTGAAGCAGATTAACGAGCATTGCGACTCTTTTTTATTTTTAATGACTTATTACAACTCGAAAAAAAAGAAAAAAATTAATGTAGCAGAAAAGAAACAAATATATAAAAAACCACTCAGAAATAAATAGAAGAAAAAATATAACAGAAAAGAAAAATATATAGAAAACTACTCGAGAAATGAATTGAAGCAAAAAATAGTTGTGATTAATCTGTACTAAAAAGGAGCATATATGCTTATTTTTAATGGCTTATTACAACACGAAATAAAAAGAAAAATAATATAGCAGAAAAAGAAATAAAACTATATAAAAACTACTCAGAAATGAATAGAAGCCAAAAATAGTTGTGATTAACTAAACTAAAAAGGAGCATATATGCTTATTTTTAATGGCTTATTACAACTCGAAATAAAAAGAAAAATAATATAGCAGAAAAAATACTATATAAAACTACTCGAAATGAATTGAAGCAAAAAATAGTTGTGATTAACTGCACTAAAAAGGAGCATATATGCTTATTTTTAATGGCTTATTACAACACGAAATAAAAAGAAAAAAATAATATAGCAGAAAAGAAATAAAACTATATAAAAACTACTCGAAATGAATAGAAGCCAAAAATAGTTGTGATTAACTAAACTAAAAAGGAGCATATATGCTTATTTTTAATGGCTTATTACAACTCAGAAATAAAAAGAAAAAAAATAATATAGCAGAAAAAAATACTATATAAAAACTACTCAGAAATGAATTGAAGCAAAAAATAGTTGTGATTAATCAGTACTAAAAAGGAGCATATATGCTTATTTTTAATGGCTTATTACAACACGAAATAAAAAGAAAAAATAATATAGCAGAAAAAGAAATAAAACTATATAAAAACTACTCGAGAAATGAATAGAAGCCAAAATAGTTGTGATTAACTAAACTAAAAAGGAGCATATATGCTTATTTTAATGGCTTATTACAACTCGAAATAAAAAGAAAAAATAATATAGCGCATAAAAAATACTATATAAAAACTACTCGAAA
Organism: Aegilops speltoides; assembly: GCA_021437245.1. Classification (NCBI taxonomy): domain Eukaryota; kingdom Viridiplantae; phylum Streptophyta; class Magnoliopsida; order Poales; family Poaceae; genus Aegilops; species Aegilops speltoides. Next base: position 19,097,057 of record CM038145.1, on the reverse strand, counting down.
TGAATAGAAGCAAAAAATAGTTGTGATTAATCAGTACTAAAAAGGAGCATATATGCTTATTTTTAATGGCTTATTACAACTCGAAATAAAAAGAAAAAATAAATATAGCAGAAAAAGAAAAAAACTACTCGTAATGAGTGCAGATGCGCTTATAGAGGAAATTCAACTTAAATTCATAACGAATTTCAAGAGAAATCCGTATGAATTTATGCTAAATTACCTATATAAGCGCATCTATTTTCATTATCGGAGGAGCTCAATAAACTAGAGAGGGAGGGGCTTATAAACCAGTCCCGTTCCCCTTCGGTTGGCGATGTGGGACTAAACTCTGGTCGCAACGGGTACCAACCATTTAGTCCCGGTTGACGGCTCGAACCGGGACTAATGGGCAGCCTTTGTTCCCGGTTCAAGCCACCAACCGGGACCAATGGGTTTGGGCCAGAGCGAGACCATTGGTCCCAGATTCGTCCACCAACCGGGACCAATAGGTCCAGATGAACCGGGACCAATGGCCCACGTGGCCCGGCCGGCCCCCGGGGCTCACGAACCGGGTCCGATGCCCCCATTGGTCCCGGTTCTGGATTGAACTGGGACTAATGGGCTGGACCGGCCTGGACCATTGGCCCCTTTTCTACTAGTGATATAGATACTTGTATAATTTTCTTACTTTTACTATTGCATCTTATATAGTGCGATGGTTTTGGTATCCGCCCCCGTCGGCCCTCGTCCTGTGTATGATTCGGATGTGGTATATATTATCTTTTCATAACTATTGGTTCATTTATTGTTTATGACAATTATGCCGACCAACGTGACATAGATTTTATTTATCTAGGAGGTTGTTGAACTGGAAATTCCAACCGACCCTATTGTCGAGAGGTTAAATTTAGTTGAAGAAGAAAACAATTTGTTGAAGAAAAAAATCGGAAAAATTGAGGAGAAGAAGATGATATTGGAGTTGCATGTTGCGGATGTTGTCGATGATCACAAGATGAAGATGGATGCAATGCGCTTGAAGATTAGAAAGATTAGAAAATATGTCATTCATACCGAGGCTTGGTATCATTATGCCGTTGGATCAGTTGTTACATTGGTTGCGATTATGATCGCATTTGTTTTTTGCATTGAAATGTTTTACATAGTTTCAATGTATGGTTTAATTAATTTAGATGCTCTGCAAAGTTTTATTTTGTTAGATGAGAACTATGTATGTACTTTGGTTTTAACTAGCAAAAGAGCCCGTGCGTTGCAACGGGGGGAAAAAATAGCAGACACTCTTAACCCAATAACCATAATATGTTCATGCCCTTTATTTTAGCTAGGCATCATTTTTGTGTTGCCGCTTATCCTCCTTCTCACCTTCAGTGGCTCTCAGTGTTCACACAAACCAAAGTGTGTTTGAATGTTGTTTTTCCCCTGCCAGTTTGTTCAGAGGTGCTCATGTGTGGTTATCGATGTTTTCTTTCGTCTCTCTATGATTTTAGTGGTTGTTTATTTGCAATCCAGATCGTCGCGGTATGAAAGAAAAACGGACGTGCCCTATAGGTTACAAGTTTGCTTTTAAAATATTTAATAGGTAAAAATAACATCATGTTCAAATTCTACATATTTTTCTATTCAAATTTCATATATAACATGTTAAAATCAGAGTTATGGTTTAATAGATATGGATAATTAAGAAAAATATTTGTTAACTTAAATATCTTCCAAAATAATATTTTAAAAATATTTAACAAACAAAATAACGTCATATTCAGATTCTACACATTTTTCTAATCTATTTTCATATATAACATGTTAAAAGCGGAGTTACAGTTGAAAAGATATGGATAATTTAGAAAAAACATGTGTTTGACTTATATATAATCGGCGTGTGAATTATCTAATACGGCAGGGGGGGTTTCGTAAAAATGTGAAATAACGGTTCAATTTGACTTTAGTGTGTACTGCGAGTTAATTCATAAAAAACGCAAGGGGTTTTCTGCAAAAGTGCGTGACGGACCGCCGAAACCCAATTTGCTTTATTATTAGGTAGAGATGTGATGATGAACTTCTATTAATTTGATCACTTAATTATCTATTCATGATATTTTGTAATGATTTTTGACACACTTAATTATATATAATGCATGCAGATGAACCGGCAATGGATGTACGGTTCAAGACACACCTCCAAGTACATTAAGGGCGTGCATGATTTTCTCGAAGTGGCTGAGGCAAACAAGCAGAATGATTTTATGTGTTGTCCATGCCCTATATGTGGGAATACAAAGTCTTATTCTGAACGGAAAATCCTTCACACCCACCTGCTTTACAAGGGTTTCATGCCACACTATAATGTTTGGACGAGGCACAGAGAAATAGGGGTTATGATGGAAGACGGCGAAGAAGAAGAGTACGATGACAACTATGTGCCCCCGAATACGGTGATGCTATCAAGATCAAGAGGAACCGCATAATGTGCACGATGATTTGCAACGCGGTAAGCCTTGAAGATCAAGAGGAACGAGACGATGTGCCCGATGATGATGATCTCTGCCGGGTCATTGTCGATGCAAGGACGCAATGCGAAAGTCAAAAGGAGAAGCTGAAGTTCGATCGCATGTTAGAGGACCACAAAAAGGGCTGTACCCCAATTGCGAAGATGGCAACACAAAGCTCGGTACCAGATGGAATTGCTGCGTGGAAGGCGAGAGAATCAGTGCTCGACAAAGGATTTGAGAAGCTACTGAAAATATTGAAGAAGAAGCTTCCAAAGGATAACGAATTGCCCGACAAGACATACGCGAACAAACAAGGTCGTATGCCCTCTAGGATTGAGGTGCGAAGATACATGCATGCCCTAATGATCTGCATCCTCTATCGCGGTGCGTACAAGGATCTGAACGCATGCCCGGTATGCGGTGCATTACGGTATAAGATCAAACGAGATGACCCTGGTGATGTTGACTGCGAGCCCCCCAGGAAGAGGGTTCCTGCGAAGGTGATGTTGTATGCTCCTATAATACCACGGTTGAAACGTCTGTTCGGAAACGGAGAGCATGCCAAGTTGATGCGATGGCACAGTGAGGATCGTAAGAAAGACGGGAAGTTGAGAGCACCCGCTGACGGGCCGCAGTGGAGAAAAACCGAGAGAAAGTACTGTGATGAGTTTGCAAGTGACCCAAGGAACATATGGTTTGCTTTAAGCGCGGATGGCATTAATCCTTTCGGGGAGCAGAGCAACAATCAGAGCACCTGGCCCATGACTCTATGTATGTACAACCTTCCTCCTTGGATGTGCATGAAGCGGAAGTTCATTATGATGCCAGTTCTCATCCAAGGCCCTAAGCAACCCGGCAACAACATTGATGTGTACCTAAGGCCATTAGTTGAAGAACTTTTACAGCTGTGGAATGGAAACGGTGTACATACGTGGGATGAGCACAAACAGGAGGAATTTGACCTAAAGGCGTTGCTGTTCGTGACCATCAACGATTGGCCCGCTCTCAGTAACCTTTCAGGACAGACAAACAAGGGATACCACGCATGCACGCACTGTTTACTTGACACCGATAGTATATACCTGGGAAGCTGCAGGAAGAATGTGTACCTGGGCCATCATCGACTTCTTCCGACCAACCATCAATGTCGAAAGAAAGGCAATCATTTCAAAGGAGAGGCAGATCACCGGAAGAAGCCCGCCATGCGTACCGGTGATCACGTACTTGCTATGGTCAATGATTTACATGTAATCTTTGGAAAGGGTCCCGGCGCACTAGCTGTTCCGAATGACGCTGAGGGACACACACCCATGTGGAAGAAGAAATCTATATTTTGGGACCTACCCTACTGGAAAAACCTAGAGGTCCACTCTTCAATTGACGTGATGCACTTGATGAAGAACCTTTGCGTGAACCTGCTAGGTTTCTTGGGCGTATATGGAAAGACAAAAGATACAGGTGAGGCATTGGAGGACCTGCAATGTTTGCACGAAAAAGAAGGCATGCCTCCAAAGCAGTATGAAGGTCCTGCCAGCTATGCTCTTACCAAAGAAGAGAAGGAAATCTTCTTTGAATGCCTGCTTAGTATGAAGGTCCCGACTGACTTCTCGTCGAATATAAAGGGAATAATAAATATGGCAGAGAAAAAGTTTCAGAACTTAAAGTCTCATGACTGCTAGGTGATTATGACGCAACTGCTTCTGGTTGCATTGAGGGTGCTTCTACCGGAAAACATCCGATTAGCCATTGTGAAGCTATGTGCATTCCTGAATGCAATCTCTCAGAAGGTGATCGATCCAGAAATCATACCAAGGCTAAGGAGTGATGTGGTGCAATGTCTTGTCAGTTTCGAGCTGGTGTTTCCACCATCCTTCTTCAATATCATGACGCACGTCCTAGTTCATCTAGTTGACGAGATTGTCATTCTGGGCCCCATATTTCTACACAATATGTACCCCTTTGAGAGGTTCATGGGAGTCCTAAAGAAATATGTCTGTAACCGCGCTAGGCCAGAAGGAAGCATCTCCATGGGCCATCAAATAGAGGATGTTATCGGGTTTTGTGTTGACTTCATTCCTGGCCTTAAGAAGATAGGTCTCCCTAAATCACGGTATGAGGGGAGACTGACTGGAAAAGGCACACTTGGAAGGGACTCAATAATATGCAGGTATGGATATTCTTGGTCTGAAGCACACTACACAGTTCTACAGAACCCTACCTTGGTGACCCCGTATGTCGATGAACACAAGAACAGTCTGCGCTCCAAACACCCGGAGCAGTACGACGACTGTATTACATGTGAACATATCAGGAATTTCAGCAGTTGGTTGGAAACACGTCTCAGAGGTGACAACACTTTTTGTGATGAGTTGTACTTGTTGTCCAGGGGACCATCTTCGACTGTTAAGATTTGGAAAGGATACGAGATAAATGGGAGTACATTTTACACGATTGACCAAGATCAAAAGAGCACCCACCAAAACAGCGGCGTCCGCTTTGATGCAACAACCGAGAGGGGAAAGGACACATATTATGGTTACATAGTGGACATATGGGAACTTGACTACGGACATGATTTTAAGGCCCCTTTGTTTAAGTGCAAATGGGTCAATCTGTCAGAGGCGGGTACAGTAGACCCACAAGACGGAATGACAACAAGGATCTGAAAAATCTTGGGTACACGACGAACCATTCATCCTAGCCAATGATGTGGCACAGGTTATCTATGTGAAGGACATGTCTACCGCACCGAGAAAAGAAAAGATAAGGAAGAGAATACATCATACGATGAGCCAAAGCGCCACATAGTTCTTTCAGAAAAAGGGACATCGTGGGAGTGGAGGGCAAGACAGACATGTCCAAGATTATGAAAAGTTTCATGAAATACCTCCTTCAAAGTCAAGGCTGACCCAAAGATCCCGATAAACGATGAAGATTATCCATGGTTATGGCGCAATAAGCAAATGACACAAGCGAAGAAAAAGTGAAGACTTTCTCCCGCAACTATTATGATGATACCATGCCAACTTTGTAAAAGACGAGTATGATACCATTGTTCGTTTTGTACATGCACATGCTATGTGGGTGAAATTATGATACCATGCCAACTTTCAACTTTTTCAGAGTTCATTTGAAAACTAATGGCACTAACAGAAAATTTATAATTTCCTAAAATTAAAAGCAAAGAAGAATTAAAAAATAGAGCAAAAAACAAAAGAAATTAAATAATGCAGAAAACAAAACAAAAAAACAGGAAAAAATTAAAAATAGCAACAATAAGTATTTTGTTGTAAGTAGAAACAAAATAAAATAAATAAAGCAAGAAAGAAAACAAAAAAGTGTTTTCAAATTTGAAAACTAATGGCACTAACAGAAAGTTTATAATTTTTCTAAAACTAAAAGCAAAAAAAGAATTAAAAAATAAAGCAAAAAACAAAAGAAAATAAATAATGCAAAAAACAAAAAAAACTGGAAAAAAACAGCCATCTATTGGGCCACCACGGCCTCAATACGACTAGAAACCCAACCTGGGCCATGATTCAGGCCCGCAGAAGGCCCAATAGGCCCATAGCAGCATAGTGTGAGATTAGGCCCGAAAGCCTCCAGTTGAGAGGAGCTCGAGAGGGTGGGCGCAACAGCGCTTATAAACCACTCTCAAGCCCTCTCAACTAGCGAGGTGGGACTAAACTTTCGCCGCGTTGCGGGCAACACAGGGGCCTTTGGTCCCGGTTGGTGGCACCAACCGGGACTAAAGGGTTGCATTGGTACCGGTTCGTGGCACCAACCGGGACCAATGCCCCCCCTTTAGTCCCGGTTTGGGCTGCTGAAAAGAGGCTGAGGGAGTCTTGGACTAGGGGGTGTCCGGATAGCCGAACTATCATCATCGGCCGGACTCCAAGACTATGAAGATACAAGATTGAAGACTTCGTCCCGTGTCCGGATGGGACTTTCCTTGGCATGGAAGGCAAGCTTGGCGATACGGATATGTAGATCTCCTACCATTGTAACCGACTCTATGTAACCCTAGCCCTCTCCGGTGTCTATATAAACCGGAGGGTTTTAGTCCGTAGGACACAACGACAACAACAATCATACCATAGGCTATCTTCTAGGGTTTAGCCTCCTTGATCTCGTGGTAGATCCACTCTTGTACTACCCATATCATCAATATCAATCAAGTAGGAGTAGGGTTTTACCTCCATCGAGAGGGCCCGAACCTGGGTAAAAACATCGTGTCCCTTGTCTCTTGTTACCATCCGCCTAGACGCACAGTTCGGGACCCCCTACCCGAGATCCGCCGGTTTTGACACCGACATTGGTGCTTTCATTGAGAGTTCCTCTGTGTCGTCACCGATTGGCTGGATGGCTCCTTCGATCATCAACGACGCAGTCCAGGGTGAGACTTTTCTCCCCGGACAGATCTTCATATTCGGCGGCTTTGCACTGCGGGCCAATTCACTTCGCCATCTGGAGCAGATCGAAAGCTATGCCCCTGGCCGTCAGGTCAGATTTGGAAGTCTGAACTTCACGGCTGACATCCGCGGAGACTTCATCTACGATGGATTCGAGCCACAGCCGAGCGCGCCGCACTGTCACGATGGGCATGATTTAGCTCTGCTGCCGAATAGTGCCCTGGAGGCTGCACATGAGTCCGCCCCGACCCTTAACTCGGAGCCGCAGATCGAGGATGGGTGGCTAGACACCGCCTCGGGGGCTGCAACCTCTATGGCGATGGAGCCGAATACTGACCTTGTCCCTTGTGAAGCTCGTGACTCCGAGGTGCTGGACTCCTCGCCGGACTCTGAACCTCCAGCGCCCCCTCCAATCGAATCCGATTGGGCGCCGATCATGGAGTTCACCACTGCGGACATCTTTCAACACTCACCTTTTGGCGACATTCTGAATTCGCTAAAGTATCTCTCGTTATCAGGAGAGCCCTGGCCGAACTACGGTCAGGACGGTTGGGATGCGGACGACGAAGAAATTCAAAGCCCACCCACCACCCACTTTGTAGCCACTGTCGACGATCTAACCGACATGCTAGACTACGACTCCGAAGACATCGACGGTATGGATGACGATGCCGGAGACGACCAAGAACCAGCGCCTACGGGGCACTGGAAGACCTCCTCATCATACGACATATACATGGTGGACATCCCAAAGGATGGGAATGGCGGGGAAGCAGCGGAGGAAGACCCCTCCAAGAAACAGCCCAAGCGCCAGCGTCAGCGGCGCCGCTCTAAATCCCGCCACAGCAAGAATGGAGATTCCGGCACCGGAGATAATAACACCCCAGAGAGTGCCGAAGACAACCCCCTCCTGCAAGATTCAGCACAGGAGGACGGAGAAGCCAGCCCTCATGAGAGAGCGGCAGACGAAGAGGTAGAGGATGATAATTACATGCCTCCCTCCGGAGACGAGGTAAGCCTCGACGACGACGAATTCATCGTGCCTGAGGATCCCGTCGAACAAGAGCGTTTTAAACGCAGGCTTATGGCCATGGCAAACAGCCTCAAGAAAAAGCAGCAACAGCTTAAAGCTGATCAAGATCTGCTAGCCGACAGATGGACTGATGTCCTTGCGGGCGAAGAGCATGAACTCGAACGCCCCTCCAAAAGCTACCCCAAATGCAAGCTGCTCCCCCGATTAGAGGAGGAGGCATATGAACCTGCATCACCAGCGCACAATGCGGCTGACCGATCACCTCGTGGCCACGACAGAGAGGCCTCTAGGCCCTCCACCAGAACCATACCCCGGCACCGCTCGAAAAGTACTAAGCCACGAGGGAATGCGCCGGACTTGCGAGACATATTGGAGGATAAGGCAAGACAATCAAGATCGATCTACGGATCGCGTGGGCGCCCACGACGATCTTGGCGACGACCGTCGCATACGGATACAAAGAACTCCGCCGGGCCGAACACAGTAGACAAAGATCGCTTGAGCTACGTCGCGATATAGCCCAATATAGAGGCGCCGCACACCCACTATGCTTCACAAATGAAGTAATGGATCATCAAATCCCCGAAGGGTTCAAACCCGTGAATATTGAATCCTATGATGGCACAACAGACCCCGCGGTTTTGATCGAAGACTATCTCCTTCATATCCACATGGCCCGCGGTGATGATCTTCACGCCATCAAATATCTCCCACTCAAGCTTAAAGGACCAGCTCGGCATTGGCTTAACAGCTTGCCAAAGCAGAATCAATTGGTGTTAGAGGACCTGAAGCCGCATTTCTTGACAACTTCCAGGGCACATATGTGCGACCACCAGACGCCGATGACCTAAGCCATATAATTCAGCAGCCAGACAAATCGTCCAGACAATTCTGGACACGGTTCTTGACAAAGAAAAATCAAATCGTCGACTGTCCGGATGCAGAGGACCTCGCAGCCTTCAAACATAACATCCGCGACGAGTGGCTTGGCCGGCACCTAGGACAGGAAAAGCCGAAATCCATGGCAGCTCTCACTTCACTCATGACCCGCTTCTGTGCGGGAGAGGACAGCTGGCTAGCCCGCAAAGAATAACCTCAAGAAAATTCGCAGTCCGGATACCAAGGACCGCAATGGCAGGTCGCGTCGCAACAAGAACAAATGCCATGTTAACGGCGATAACACTAAGGATACGGCAGTCAACGCCGGATTCAGAGGCTCCAAACCCGGTCAGCGGAAAAAGCCATTCAAAAGAACTACTCCGGGTCCGTCCAATTTGGACCGAATACTCGACCGCTCTTGCCAGATACACGGCACACCCGAAAAGCTAGCTAATCAGACCAACGGGGATTGTTGGGTATTCAAGAAGGCAGGCAAGTTAATTGCCGAATACAATGACAAGGGGCTGCACAGCGATGACGAGGAAGAGACCCGGCCGCTGAACAATAGAGGACAGAAGGGTTTCCCCCCACAAGTGCGGACGGTGAACATGATATACGCAACCCACATACCCAAGAGGGAGCGGAAGCGTGCACTCAGGGACATATATGCGATGGAGCCAGTCGCCCCGAAGTTTAACCCATGGTCCTCCTGCCCGATCACTTTTGATCGAAGGGACCACCCCACCAGTATCCGCCATGGAGGATTCGCCGCACTGGTTTTAGACCCAATCGTCGATGGATTCCACCTCACCAGAGTCCTGATGGATGGCGGCAGCAGTTTGAACCTGCTTTATCAGGACACAGCGCGCAAGATGGGCATAGACCCCTCAAGGATTAAACCCACAAAGACGACCTTCAAAGGCGTCATACCAGGTGTAGAGGCCAATTGTACAGCTCACCACACTTGAAGTGGTCTTCGATCCCCGGATAACTTCCGAATCGAGGAGTTAATCTTCAACATAGTTCCGTTCCGCAGCGGCTATCATGCTCTGCTCGGACGGACCGTGTTTGCAAAGTTCAATGCGGTGCCGCACTACGCATACCTCAAGCTCAAGATGCCAGGCCCTCGAGGAGTCATCACGGTCAACGAAACATCGAACGCCTCCCTCCAACAGAGGAACACACAGCTGCTCGCGCGTATATACAGAGCAGCCTCTTAAGGCAATTCTCGAGTCCGACCGTTAAGTGACCGGACACGGCTAAACGCGCTCGGAGTAACCCACAACAAGAATACCTGGCACTTTCCAAGCACGCGTAGCAATGCGGCCCCAACCCCGCCCTTGCAAAATTGCAAGACTGGTCCTTCGCATACATCATTACGCTCTGGAGATACCATGGGCACAGGGGGAGGGGCACGACCACGACAGGCCCAGAGTGCGGCTCAACCACACTAGGGGCTCCCAAGTGTGTCATCTTTTTTTTCTCATCCACAGGACTCCATTTACGAGAGGCCCTGTCCGGCAGCAGACCTGCCGAACTCACGATGCAACAGCCAGGGAAGGAGAAAGGCTACGACGAGTATCCAGGTGGTCTCCATTACGAGCATTAAATCTGTTTTATACACCATTCCGCAGCCTACCCCTGGAGGGGGACATGTTTAATAGTCCCATCCCTTGCTTACCACACTATTTGTATCGTTCTGCATTCATGGCAGTATTTCTTGAATAAACAATGCATCGCTTTTTGCTTATAATTGCATTTCTTTCTTTTACATATGTTCATTTATGACATGCGCATCCGTACACTTTGGTACGGACAAATACACCAGGGGGTTAAGTTCCCCACATTATGGTGTGATAAGTCCGAACACTTTCACAAGTGCGGCACCTCAACTTATAGCATTATATGCATCGGCTCGAATCATGTCTTGGGTCAATAGTTGGGTTTGCTCGCTCCCATGTTTTGGTACCTTACATTCCGCTGTATCGCTAAGGTAGCATGGGAGAACCATCGCGATTGCGCCTCAGATTGAGCTGGGCGAGCGCTCTGGAGAAAGCTAAACTGACCGTCATGATAAGGCGAGAGCTGGTCGCTGTTCGAGAGGTTTTTTCGAGTCCCTAAAGACTTATGCCGCTTAGAGCGAGGAACCGGCTTTGTCCGCCCAGCGTGATAGCGCCTCAACTCGGTCTTTCGAACACTAGGGGCTTCGCCGAAATTTAAAATTATAGAATTCTATGGCTAAGTGAGAGTGTTCAAGCATTATAAGTCCGGTTTCCTCGTTCGTTGTGTTGAGCGCCTCCCTAGATGGACACAAAAATGGGAACAAGAGCGCTCAAGTTTATCCCGAACACCCCAGCACTCGTTGCATGGGGGCTGAAGCCGACGACTTGCCATCTCTCAGATTTGATAAATGGCCGCACAGAAGGTAATATTTTAAATTAACAAGCGTTGCTTAGCGCATATGAAGAAAGTTTTCAGCGCACAAGATAACAAAATGCGAGTCTACTCAAATATTACATCTTTGGAGCCCTGACCCGCAATCATGCGGGCACCCTTCAGGACACTCTTATAATACATTTCGGGCGTGCGATACTCCTTCCCGCCGGTGGCGCGTCTGCTAGAAGCTTCTCGGCGTCCATCCTGCCCAAGGCACCTTTGCACGGGCAAGGCCCGACGGCACCTTCAATGCAAAGGAGTGCTTGACGACTTCAACCCAGGACACGATCCACCAGCCGCCGCACTGCATCAAGTAGCTCTCGTGCATGGCGCCCTGGGCCACACCAACTATGAGGCCCTTCATGGCCTGTTCGCCGCCTTGTGGAGCTCGACTAGCTGCTTCAGCTGGTTGCTAAGGGCACGGATGTCCGGCCTCAAGATATCGAGACCAGAAGACCTTCTCCGCTGAGCTCCCTCCTCGGCCCGGTAGAAAGCGGCAAAGATCGGACACGCCATGGGCAGATTCGCGAACGCCCCGAGAGCTCGAATTCGGGTAAGTAATAGGTAATTCACGTTCACATGCTTGCTTTGCATGAAAAATGCCTTACCCGCCGCTATCTTCTTCAACACCTCAATCTCCTGGAGGGCCTTGTGGGCTTCGGCCTTTGTGGCTTTGGCACTCTCAAGAGCCGACGCAAGCTCGGACTCTCGAGTCTTCGAGTCACGCTCCAAACTCTCGTGCTTTTCCACGAGAGCCTGGAGCTCTTGCTGTACCTCCGCCACCCGCGCCTCCTGCTTCTCTCGCTCGGCTCGTTCCACGGCCGCATTACGTTCGGCCGCGGACACCGCCTCCTTCGTGGTTGCCACCTCGTTCAGAGCCTCGGAGTACCCACGTTATCCTCAAGTATTTCTTTTGCAACCAAATCCTTTTCTGTAAGGTACAACTTTAATACGGTGTTGTTGGGGAACGTAGTAATTTCAAAAAAATTCCTACGCACACGCAAGATCATGGTGATGCATAGCAACGAGAGGGGAGAGTGTGTCCATGTACCCTCGTAGACCGAAAGCGAAGCGTTAGAACAACGCGGTTGATGTAGTCGACGCCTTCACGGCCCGACCGATCAAGCACCGGCTACGCACCTCCGAAGTTCTAGCACACGCTCAACTCGATGACATCCTCGAACTCCGATCCAGCCGACCGTCGAGGAGAGTTCCACAAGACGACGGTGCGGTGACGATCTTGATGTTCTACCGTCGCAGGCTTCGCCTAAGCACCGCCACGATATTATCGAGGTGGACTATGGTGGAGGGGGCACGCGACACGGCTAAGAGATCCAAGGATCAATTGTTGTTGTGTTTAGAGGTGCCCCCTGCCCCAGATATAAAGGAGCAAGGGGAGGGGCGGCTGCCTAGGAGGGCGCGCCAAGGGGAGTCCTACTCCCACCGAGTAGGACTCCTCCTTCCTTGTTGGAGTAGAAGGGAAAGAGGGGAGAGGAAGAAGGAAAGGGGCTGCGCCCTTGTCCAATCGGACCAGAGGGGGGCGATGCCTCCTTCCTTTGGCCTCTCTCGCTTATTCCCGTATGGCCCAATAAGGCCCATATACTCCCCGGCGAATTCTGTAACTCTCCAAGATTCAAAAATACCCGAATCACTCGGAACCTTTTCGAAGTCCGAATATAGTCGTCCAATATATCGATCTTTACGTCTCAACCATTTCGAGACTCCTCGTCATGTCCCCGATCTCATCCGGGACTCTGACTCCTTCGGTACATCAAAACTCATAAACTCATAATATAACTGTCATCGAAACCTTAAGCGTGCGGACCCTACGGGTTCAAGAACAATGTAGACATGACCAAGACACGTCTCCGCTCAATAACCAATAGCGGAACCTGGATGCTCATATTGGCTCCCACATATTCTACGAAGATCTTTATCGGTCAAACCGCATAACAACATACGTTGTTCCCTTTGTCATCGGTATGTTACTTGCCCGAGATTCGATCGTCGGTATCTCAATACCTAGTTCAATCTCGCACGCAAGTCTCTTTACTCGCTACGTAATGCATCATTCCGTAACTAACTCATTAGTTACATTGCTTGCAAGGCTTATAGTGATGTGCATTACCGAGAGGGTCCAGAGATACCTCTCCGACAATCAGAGTGACAAAACCTAATCTCGAAATACGCCAACCCAACATTTACCTTCGGAGACACCTGTAGAGCTCCTTTATAATCACCCAGTTACATTGTGACGTTTGGTAGCACACAAAGTGTTGCTCCGGTAAACGGGAGTTGCATAATCTCATAGTTATAGGAACATGTATAAGTCATGAAGAAAGCAATAGCAACATACTAAATGATCAAGTGCTAAGCTAACGGAATGGGTCAAGTCAATCACATCATTCTCCTAATGATGTGATCCCGTTAATCAAATGACAACTCATGTCTATGGCTAGGAAACTTAACCATCTTTGATTCAACGAGCTAGTCAAGTAGAGGCATACTAGTGAGATTATGTTTGTCTATGTATTCACACATGTATTATGTTTCCGGTTAATACAATTCTAGCATGAATAATAAGCATTTATCCTGATATAAGGAAATAAATAATAACTTTATTATTGCCTCTAGGGCATATTTCCTTCAGTCTTCCACTTGCACTAGAGTCAATAATCTAGTTCACATCGCCATGTGATTTAACACCAATATTCATATCTGTATATGATTAACATAGTTCACATCATTATGTGACCAATACCGAAAGAGGTTACTAGAGTCAATAATCTAGTTCACATCGCTATGTGATTAACACCCAAAGAGTACTAAGGTATGATCATGTTTTGCTTGTGGGAGCAGTTTAGTCAACGGGTATGTCACATTCAGAGTCGTATGTATTTTACAAATATACTATGTCTACAATGCTCTGCACGGAGCTCCTATAGCTAATTGCTCCCACTTTGAATATGTATCCAGATTAAGACTTAGAGTCATCTGGATCAGTGCCAAAACTTGTATCGACATAACCCTTTACGATGAACCTTTTTGTCACCTCCATAATCGAGAAACATATCCGTATTCCACTAAGGATAATTTTGACCAATGTCCAGTGATCTACTCCTAGATCACTATTGTACTCCCTTGCCAAACCAGGGCAGAGTATACAATAGGTCTGGTCCATAGCATAGCATACTTTTATAGAACCTATGACTGATGCATAGGGAATGACTTTCATTCTCTTTCTATTTTCTGCTGTGGTCGGGATTTGAGTCTTACTCAATTTCATACCTTTGCAACACAGGCAAGAACTCTTTCTTTGACTGCTCCATTTTGAACTACTTCAAAATCTTGTCAAGGTATGTACTCATTGAAAATCTTATCAAGCGTCTTGATCTATCTCAATAGATCTTGATGCTCAATATGTAAGTAGCTTTACTGAAGTCTTTCTTTTAAAGAACTTCTTTCAAACACTCCTTTATGCTTTGCAGAATAATTCTACATTATTTCCGATCAACAATATGTCATTCACATATACTTATCAGAAATGCTGTAGTGCTCCCACTCACTTTCTTGTAAATACAGGCTCCACCATAAGTCTGTACAAAACTATATGCTTTGATCAACTTATCAAAGCGTATATTCCAACTCTGAGATGCTTGCACCAGTCCATAGATGGATCACTGGAGCTTGCACATTTTGTTAGTACCTTTAGGATTGACAAAACCTTCTGGTTGTATCATATGCAACTCTTCTTTAATAAATCCATTAAGGAATGTAGTTTTGACATCCATTTGCCAAATTACATAAAATGTGGCAATTGCTAACATGATTCAGATAGACTTTTAAGCATCAATACGAGTGAGAAAATCTCATTGTATTCAACACCTTGAACTTTGTCAAAAACCTTTTTCGACAAGTCTAGCTTTGTAGATAGTAACACTACTATCAGCGTCCGTCTTCCTCTTGAAGTTCCATTTATTTTCTATGGCTTGCCGATCATCGGGCAAGTCCACCAAACTCCACACTTTGTTCTCATACATGGATCCCATCTCAGATTTCATGGCCTCAAACCATTTTGCGGAATCTGGGCTCATCATCGCTTCCTCATAGTTTGTAGGTTCATCATGGTCTAGTAACATGATTTCCAGAATAAGATCACCGTACCACTCTGGTGCGGACCGTACTCTGGAAAACCTATGAGTTTCTGTATTAACTTGATATGAAGTTTCATGATCATCATCATTAACTTCCTCATTAATTGGTGTAAGAATCACTGGAACTGATTTTTGTGATGAACTACTTTCCAATTCGGGAGAAGGTACAATTACCTTATCAAGTTCTACTTTCCTCCCACTCACTTCTTTCGAGAGAAACTCCTTCTTTAGAATGGATCCATTCTTAGCAACGAATGATTTGCCTTTCGGATCTATGATAGAAGGTGTACCCAACAGTTTCCTTTGGGTATTCTATGAAGATGCACTTCTCCGATTTGGGTTCGAGCTTATCAGGTTGAAAACCTTTTTCATATAAGCATCCCAACTCCAAACTTTAAGAAATGACAACTTAGGTTTAATGCTTAACCATAGTTCATATGGTGTCGTCTCAATGGATTTAGATGGTGCCCTTTTAACGTGAATGCAGCTGTCTCTAATGCCTAACCCCCAAACAATAGTGGTAAATCAGTAAGAGACATCATAGATCGCACCATACCCAATAAACTGCGGTTACGATGTTCGGACACACCATAACGTTGTGGTGTTCCAGGTGGCGTGAGCTGTGAAACTATTCCACATTATTTTAATTGAAGACCAAACTCGTAACTCAAATATTCATCTCTGCGATCAGATCGCAGAAACTTTATTTTCTTGTTACGATGATTTTTCCACTTCACTCTGAAATTCTTTGAACCTTTCAACTATTTCAGACTTATGTTTCATCAAGTAGATATACCCATATCTGCTCAAATCATCTTGTGAAGGTCAGAAAATAATGATACTTGCCACGAGCTTCAACACTCATTGGATCGCATACATCGGTATGTATTATTTCCAATAAGTCAGTAGCTTGTTCCATTGTTCCGGAGAACGGAGTTTTAGTCATCTTGCCCAAAAGGCACGGTTCGCAAGCATCAAATGATTCATAACCAAGTGATTTCGAAAATCCATCTTTATGGAGTTTCTTCATGCGCTTTACACCGATATGACCCAAACGGCAGTGCCACAAATAAATTGCACTATCATTATTAACTTTGCATCTTTTGGCATCAATATTATGAATATGTGTATCACTACGATCGAGATCCAACAAACTATTTTCATTGGGTGTATAACCATCGAAGGTCTTATTCATGTAAACAGAATAACAATTATTCTTTAACTTCAAATGAATAACCGTATCACAATAAACATGATCAAATCATATTCATGCTCAACGCAAACGGTAAATAACATTTATTTAGGTTTAACACCAATCTCGAAAATATAGGGAGTGTGTGATGATGATCATATCAATCTTGGAACTATTTCCAACACTCATCATCACTTCCCCTCAACTTAGTCTCTGTTTATTATGTAACTCATGTTTCGAGTTACTAATCTTAGCAACCGAACAAGTATCAAATACTCAGGGGCTACTATAAACACTAGTAAGGCACACATCAAACACCTGTATATCAAATATACCCTTGTTCATTTTGCCATCCTTCTTATCCACCAAATATTTAGGGCATTTCCGCATCTAGTGACCATTTCCTTTGCAGTGTAAGCACTCAGTTTCAGGCTTTGGTCCAGCTTTGGTCTTCTTCACGGGAGTGACAACTTGTTTGCCATTCTACTTGAAGTTTCCCTTTCTTTCCCTTTGCCTTTTTCTTGAAACTAGTGGTCTTGTCAATCATCAACACTTGATGCTCTTTCTTGATTTCTACCTTCGTCGATTTCAACGTCACGAAGAGCTCGGGAATCATTTTCGTCATCCCTTGCATACTTTAGTTCATCACGAAGTTCTAGTAACTTAGTGATTGTGACTAAAGAATTCTGTCAATCACTATCTTATCTGGAAGATTAACTCCCACTTGATTCAAGCGATTGAAGTACCCAGACAATCTGAGCACATGCTCACTAGTTGAGCGATTCTCCTCCATCTTTTAGCTATAGAACTTGTTGGAGACTTCATATCTCTCAACTCGGGTATTTGCTTGAAATATTAACTTCAATTCCTGGAACATCTTACATGGTCCATGACGTTAAAAACATCTTTGAAGTCCTGATTCTAAGCCATTAAGCATGGTGCACTAAACTATCAAGTAGTCATCATATTGAGCTAGCCAAACGTTCATAACGTCTGCATCAGCTCCTGCAATAGGTTTGTCACCTAGTGGTGCATCAAGGACATAATTCTTCTGTGCAGCAATGAGGATAAACCTCAGATCATGATCCAATCCGCATCATTGCTACTAACATCTTTCAACACAGTTTTCTCTAGGAACATATCAAAATAAACATATGAAAGCAACAACGCGAGCTATTGATCTATAACATAATTTGCAAAATACTACCAGGACTAAGTTCATGATAAATTAAAGTTCAATTAATCATATTACTTAAGAACTCCCACTTAGACAGACATCTCTCTAGTCATCTAAGTGATCACGTGATCCAAATCAACTAAACCATGTCCGATCATCACGTGAGATGGAGTAGTTTCAATGGTGAACATCACTATGTTGATCATATCTACTATATGATTCACGTTCGACCTTCGGTCTCCGTGTTCCGAGGCCATATCATTATATGCTAGGCTCGTCAAGTTTAACTGAGTATTCCACGGTGCAACTGTTTTGCACCCGCTGTATTTGAACGTAGAGCCTATCACACCCGATCATCACGTGGTGTCTCAAAGACGAAGAACTTTCGCAATGGTGCATACTTAGGAGAACACTTCTTGATAATTAGTGAAAGATCATCTTAAAATGCTACCGCCAATCAAAGCAAGATAAGATGCATAAAGGATAAACATCACATGCAATCAATATAAGTGATATGATATGGCCATCATCATCTTGTGCTTGTGATCTCCATCTCCAAGCACCGTCGTGATCACCATTGTCACCGGCGCGACACCTTGATCTCCATCGTAGTATCGTTGTCGTTACGCCATCTATTGCTTCTACGACCATCGCTACCGCTTAGTGATAAAGTAAAGCAATTATGTATGCTTGCATTTCATACAATAAAGCGACAACCATATGGCTCCTCGCCATTGCCGATAACTTCGTTACAAAACATGATCATCTCATACAATACAATATAGCATCACGTCTTGACCATATCACATCACAACATGCCCTGCAAAAACAAGTTAGACGTCATCTACTTTGTTGTTGCAAATTTTACGTGGCTGCTACGGGCTTAGCAAGAACCGTTCTTACCTACGCATCAAAACCACAACGATAGTTTGTCAAGTTGGTGCTGTTTTAACCTTCGCAAGGACCGGGCGTAGCCACACTCGGTTCAACTAAAGATGGAGAAACTGACACCCGCTAGTCACCTGTGTGCAAAGCACGGTGGTAAAACCAGTCTCGCGTAAGCGTACGCGTAATGTCAGTCCGAGCCGCTTCATCCAACAATACCGCCGAACCAAAGTATGACATGCTGGTAAGAAGTATGACTTGTATCGCCCACAACTCACTTGTGTTCTACTCGTGCATATAACATCTACGCATAAAACCTAGGAACGGATGCCACTGTTGGGGAACGTAGTAATTTCAAAAAATTTCCTACGCACACGCAAGATCATGGTGATGCATAGCAACGAGAGGAGAGAGTGTGTCCACGTACCCTCGTAGACCGAAAGCGGAAGCGTTAGAACAACGCGGTTGATGTAGTCGTACCTCTTCACGGCCCGACCGATCAAGCACTGAAACTACGGCACCTCCGAGTTCTAGCACACGTTCAGCTCGATGACATCCCTCGAACTCCGATCCAGCCGAGTGTCGAGGGAGAGTTCCGTTAGCACGACGGCGTGGTGACGATCTTGATGTTCTACCGTCGCAGGGCCCTAAGCACCGCAACAATATTATCGAAGTGGACTATGGTGGAGGGGGGCACCGCACACGGCTAAGAGATCCACCGCGCGGAGTTTACAGAGAGCAAGGGGAGAGGAGCGGCCGGCCTAGGAGGGGGCGCGCCAAGGGGAGTCCTACTCCTACCGGGAGTAGGACTCCCTCCTTCCTTGTTGGAGTAGGAGAAGGGGAAAGAGGGGGCGGAAGAAGGAAAGGGGCTGCGCCCCTTGTCCAGTCGACCAGAGAGGGGGGCGAGGCCTCCTTCCTTTGGCCTCTCTCCTCTATTCCCGTATGGCCCAATAAGGCCCATATACTCCCCGACGAATTCTCAGAACTCTCCCAGACTCAAAAATACCGAATCACTCGAAACCTTTCCGAAGTCCGAATATAGTCGTCCAATATATCGATCTTTACATCTCGACCATTTTGAGACTCCTCATCATGTCCCCGATCTCATCCGGGACTCCAAACCCCTTCGGTACATCAAAACTCATAAACCATAATATAACTGCCATCGAAACCTTAAGCGTGCGGACCCTACGGGTTCAAGAACAATGTAGACATGACCAAGACACGTCTCCGGTCAATAACCAATAGCGGAACCTGGATGCTCATATTCGCTCCCACATATTCTACGAAGATCTTTATCGGTCAAACCGCATAACAACATACGTTGTTCCCTTTGTCATCGGTATGTTACTTGCCCGAGATTCGATCGTTGGTATCTCAATACCTAGTTCAATCTCGTTACCGGCAAGTCTCTTTACTCGTTACGTAATGCATCATTCCGTAACTAAGTCATTAGTTACATTGCTTGCAAGCCTTATAGTGATGTGCATTACCGAGAGGGCCCAGAGATACCTCTCCGACAATCAGAGTGACAAATCCTAATCTCGAAATACGCCAACCCAACATTTACCTTCAGAGACACCTGTAGAGCTCCTTTATAATCACCCAGTTACATTGTGACGTTTGGTAGCACACAAAGTGTTCCTCCGGTAAACGGGAGTTGCATAATCTCATAGTCATAGGAACATGTATAAGTCATGAAGAAAGCAATAGCAACATACGAAACGATCAAGTGCTACGCTAACGGAATGGGTCAAGTCAATCACATCATTCTCCTAATGATGTGATCCCGTTAATCAAATGACAACTCATGTCTATGGCTAGGAAACTTAACCATCTTTGATTCAACGAGCTAGTCAAGTAGAGGCATACTAGTGACATTATGTTTGTCTATGTATTCACACATGTATTATGTTTCCGGTTAATACAATTCTAGCATGAATAATAAACATTTAGCATGATATAAGGTAATAAATAATAACTTTATTATTGCCTCTAGGGCATATTTCCTTCGGGTGTTACTCACCTTCCTTGTCCTCGAGCTGCTTCTTGGCATGGCCGAGCTCGCTCTCGGACTGCTGGAGGCTCTGCTTCAAGGTATTGACCTCCGCAGCCAAGTCTTGGCAGAGGTCAAGAAGCGCAGCCTGCAATCCCATATTGACATATTTTTTCGACTCTGTGTATATCTTTTAGATCCTCGGTCGGGCTTTTGTTTCCGAACACCAAACCGAGCATCGGGCTACCGCCTATGCGGTATCATATTACATATCTTAAAATTCTTACCTCAAAGCCCGTTAGAAGGCTGCTGAGCTTTGGTCAGCCCGCCTTGGCGAAGCTGAACCTTTTCAATCACCGCACTCATAATAAAGGCGGTGTTCTTCTTCGATGGAAGCGGCGTTGAGCGCCTCCAGCAAGTTATCCGGCGCCTTCGGTTGGACGGAGGCCGCTGGCGTCACATTCTTGCCCTTCTTACGAAGGGGCCACCCGCCGGACTCCGGAACCACTGCAGGTTCCAACACGGAGTCCGGTGCGAAGTCCGGGAGGTTGCCCTGCGGCACCTCCGGAGCCTCCTCCTCCTGGTGAGTCCTTCCCGGATCCCACCTCAAGGCCGTCGGCCACACGGGGTGGAGGCGGTCGGAAGAGAATCCATATCCGACGTGCCCAAGGACCCGCTCGAGGAAGCGGGAAGATCACCCTTGGGCGGACTACAGGGTTGTATGCGGCATTAGAAGGACACCATGCGACAAAAAGAAAAATTATAAATCATCTAGTAGTCCGGGTACTTACGATCTCGCCATGGGCTTGGCCCTTGAGGGCCACTCCTCGTCGCCGTCGTCGACGTTGGCGGAACAGTCCGGGAGAAGGGTCCTTCCTTTCTTGGACCCTTCGGCCTCCCTCGTTGGGGAGGCCTTCCTCTTCTTCGCTCCCTCACTGGGAGAGGCCTCTTCTTCTCCTCCTCGTCCTCGTGGGAGGAGTCCGCCGAGTCATCGGACGATGAGTTCGACACCACTGACGCCGAACTCCTTCGGGTTCCTGTGGCCTTCTTCTTGGCCTTCTTCTCTGGCACTACGTAAAGTGTCGGGACCAGCAGCCCCGTCAAACGGGTGTCCGCTGGGTCTTCTGGAAAGGGAGCCGAACAGTTAACCTATCCGACGTCTTCTGCCAGGCCTGTTAAAGGTATTGGGAGTTTAGATCCCGCATAGAGTCAAACTATGAAAAGCAAGTGTCCCATAAAGGATAGCATAGCTTACCTCGCCAGCCGGACGCTGCGTGCTGAATCCGCGATCTTCGGTAGCAGATGCGGAGCTTCAGCGCCTTGAACAGCACCCTCCGTGCAGCTTCAGACGAGTGTCAAGAGCCCGCTCAAGGTCCGGTGCTATGCCGGATCAAACTCCCACAAATTGAAGTCCCGTTGCTGGCAGGGGAGATTCCGGCGGATGAGCATGACCTAGATCACGTTGACAAGCTTGAGCTTCTTGTTCACCAGGGTCTGGAGACAGGACTGGAGTCCGGTCAGCTCTTCCGAACTACCCCATAGCAAGCCCTTCTCTTTACAGGAGGTGAGCTGCATGGGGATGCTAGATCTGAATTCAGGGGCCGTTGCCCATTTAGGGTCACGCGGCTCGGTGATGTAGAACCACCCTGATTGCCACCCTTTAACGGATTCTACGAAGGCACCCTCGAGCCAAGTGACGTTGGGCATTTTGCCCACCATGGCGCCTCTGCACTCCGTTTGGCTGCCCTTCACAACATTCGGCTTGACATTGAAGGTCTTTAGCCACAAGCCTTAGTGGGGCTGGATGCAGAGGAAGGCCTCACACACGACGATAAACGCCGAGATATTGAGGATGAAATTCGGGGCGAGATCGTGGAAATCCGGGCCATAGTAGAACATGAGCCCCCGGACAAAGGGGTGGAGTGCACTACTAGGGAAAAGCCTATACACAGAATCTTAGCAGTAGCGCGGCTCAAAAATGAGCGCTGCTGCTAACTAGTAGTAGCGCGTGCACCGTAAACTCGCTGCTGCTAAGGATTTAACAGTAGCGCGGTCGGCTTAAAACGCGCTACTACAAATATCGACCGGTGGTGTTCGCCTAACTCTAAGTAGCAGTAGCGCGGTCACGCGAACCACGCTACTGCTAAATATGTAGTAGTAGCGCGCTTTTCCCGAGATCGCTGCTGCTAAATTTGAAATTTCCACACTTTTTTGTCCCAGTTAGCAGTAGCGCCGTACCCCAAAGCGCGCTGATGCTAATTCCTTAGCAGCAGCGCGTTTTAGATCACGCGCTACTGCTAAACCGCACCAACCCAACACCTTTCCCCACCCATCCCTCCCCTCCCCTCCTCTCTTTTCCTTCCCCCTACCTCCCCCTCCCCCTCCTCTCTTCCCTTCCCCCTACCTCCACCACATGCTCCCACTCTCACTCTTCTTCTTCCTCAATACTTCTCCCCCATTACTATCTCTCTTCTATGCACCTTTCTCTCTCTTCATTACTCTTACATAACTACACCACCTCCATTAATGCCCTTTCTCTTTTTCCTTCCCCCTCCACTAGTTGAAGTAATCTCCTCCCAAATTAGGTAGCTAGGTAGATGTAGGATTTAGTTAAGTGACCTATTTTCCCCCTAACTAGATCTATCTTTGTCAAGAAGAGCTTTGTGCACTTTTGATCTCCCTACAACATCATCTCCACCGTGTGCTCGATCTCGATCGAGATAGAGGTGATGAAAATTTCATGCTTTTGCAAAATGGAAATATGTTTATGTGTGTGTGATATGTTTGTGGAAATTGTGTGTGTGGCATGAGTTGACCTTGTAAATTGTGCTTTTGAGTTGCCTATGTTTTGCCGAAATGTCGATTTATTTCCGCTTCGCTAATTCGGCAAACTCTAGATCCATATATGTCCTATTTTTAGGGAGGTCATGCCAAATTTTTTTATGACTTTGATGCATGCATGCATTTTTATAATTAATTTGTTTATTATTACCGTGCAGAGTTGACGATGGTCAGTGGAACGATGGTGGACAGGTGGTTGCGGTCGGCGGTGCAGGACATGAAAGAAAATAACCGACAGAGGTTTTATGTCCGTGTCGAAAATGCAAAGGAATAGTTTGGCTCGACCCCATGACGATGGTCGTGTCGAAGCGCACTCTGCTCATGACTGGTTTCATGGATGGCTATACTGTGGATAATTGAAGATGAGGATGACGATGTTGAGGATGCCGACGGGCAGGCAATGATGACACGGGCAAGACGAGAGATGATCGATAATGGCGGCGGGGAAGAGGCCGACATGGCGGCGGAGAAGGGCCGGACATGGCGGAGGAGAAGGGCGGACATGGCGGCGGAGAGAACGACATGGACTCTCGCAGCAGAGTTCGTCAAGATTAAGTTCAACCAAAGGGACCCTCATGTTCAAGCATTGCTTCGCAAGGAGACGAGTACTGAGAGAGCTGCTTCTAGAGAGGAGGCTAAGCTGGAGCAACTGGTGGTAGACTCGAACACTCCATTGTATGATGGTTGCAATCTGAGGTGACCTGCTTGAGTTTCATGCTCCAACTCCTCAAGACGAAGGCTAAAAATAAATGGACCGACACTAGCCTCGATGAGCATCTCAAGTACCTAAAGGATGTTCTTCCCGTGGGTAATCTATGTCCTACTAGTGTTGATGAGGCCAAGAAGATCGTGTGCCCTCTTGATCTGCCACACGTTAGATACCATGCATGCATCAACGATTGCATAATTTATCGAAGGAGCACGCGGAAAAAACAAGCTGTCGGTGTGCAATGCTTCGATAGAAGAAGGCCGGAAGAAATGTCCCGTAAAGTTGTATGGTACTTACCGATAACTCCCGCCTCCTGAGGTATTTTGTAGATCCCAAGGAAGTTTCAGCTAATGCGCCGCACGCGAGAGGAAGAAGCCCGACGATGGAGATGATCCGAAGTTGAGACACGTGAAGGATGGAAGCCAGTGGAGAGCATTGAACAGCTTCTATCGGTATTTTGAATGTGATGCAAGGAACATCGTGCTCGGTGCGTGTACCGATGGCATGAATCCATTTGGCAACCAGAACACCAACCATAGCACATGGCCCGTGTTTGTATGGATGTACAACCTCCCACTACTAGGAAAAAGCCTTCTAATGGCGCACCGGTTTTGCCTACTAATTGCAAGACTACCGGCAAGGCCATTAGCATCACGCCACTAAATTTTTTTAATGGCGCACTGTGTGCGCCATTAGAATCTGGAGTTTTAATGGCGCACCACATAGTAGTGCGCCATTAGTAACAATTTTTTTCAAATTTTTTTGCAGGATTTTTTAATTTTTTTTCAAAATTTCCAATTTTTTTGGTTTTTTTCTTAATCTTAGGTCACTATGGCTTAATCTCGAGTCAATATGCTTAATCTCGTGTCAAATCGCACTCCATAGTCAAACTTCCCGAAAGGTCACCCATCCTCTCACTACTCCACCGAGCACGCTTAACTTCCGGTTCTATTCTCCTCGCTTCCAAGTCTGCACTTGTTGTTTTCCGACAATAGTAAGATGTCAATCCTATTAACCTCGTGAATTTAGCTTGAGCATGTCTTGACACATTTCACTGCTTGAGTTTGAAACTATTGTTCTAAAAATTAGTAACACTAATATTTCTTGAATAATTAGTTCGCACACAGTTTGACCAGATTTGACCATAGTTTGACCATAGTTTGACCATAGTTTGACCAGATTTGACCAAAATTCAAAAAAACTAAAATAATTATTTATTAACACTAATATTCTTGAATAATTAGTTTGACCATAGTTTGACACAAAAACTAAAAAAAACTAATTTTTTTTGATTTTTTTTGCCTCCAGATCTTAAAAGCCCCGTAACTTTTTTTCTGTTAGGCTTTTGAGGATTTTAAAAATGTTTAACGGGGTTCCAGAGAAATTTTTCGAGTAGATGCTTTTTCATATATAAAACTTTTTCATCCGAGTTCGTATGCAAAAGTTATGGCCATTTTACAATTTTCCAGAGAAATTTTGCAAATAAAGTCGAAATTCATATTTGTAAATTTTCCCAACAACTAGACCACATATCACATGGAAAACTTATTTTCTTTTATTTTTTTGACATTTTTATCATTTTTTAATTTTTTTAAAACTGAAAAGGCGGTCCACGGGGGTGCATTCGATGGAAGTCTGGCAAACAACCAATGGCGCACTGCTGGGTGGTGCGCCATTAGTAGTTAAACTAGTAATGGCGCACTACACAACCGTGCGCCATTACTAACAAAAAATTTTATAAATTTTTTATAATTTTTTATTTTTTCAAAACTTTAATGAAAGACGGTGGGTGTGGTGCGCCATTACTAGTTAAAACTAGTAATGGCGCACCACACCCATGGTGCGCCATTAGAAGTTTTGAAAAATTAATTTTTACTAATGGCGCTTAGTGGGATGTGGTGCGCCATTAGTATTTGAAACTAATGGCGCATCAACACATGGTGCGCCATTAGTATATAGGCAATGGCGCACTACATGTCCAGTGCGCCATTAGAATCAATCCTATCTATAGCCCTTTTCCTAGTAGTGTCCCCCTGGTTGTGCATGAAATCAAGTACATTCAAATGAGCATGCTTATTCAAGGGCCAAACAACCAGAAATAATATTAATTTGTATCTGGGGCTACTTCAAGAGGAGTTAGACACGTTATGGAAAACACCGCCAAGACATGGGACGCCAAAGAAGGTGAGTATTTTAACATGAGAGTCATGCCGATCACGACAAAGGAGGACTATCTCGATTACGGATATGTGGCGGCCGGTGTGCCATGGATATTGCGGATGCACGCGGTGCATGGATGATACGACGCCTAAGCAGCTAACGCCAAGGAAAGATGGCGGTCTGGGAAAATCGTGTACATGGGGCATCGAAGATGGCTTGAACAGACGCACCCGTGGAGAAACCGTGGATATCTATTCAATGGTCACGCTGAGCATCGAGGACCTCCACGAAGCGGAGCGGTGCCGAAATCGATGAGCTGTTGAAAAAGCTCGAAGGAGTGCCTCTGCGCCGAAAGACGATGAGAAAGGCGCTGGGAGCTGCGCTGAAGGTATGGAAGACGAGGTCTGTGTTCGGGACTTGGAGTAATCGCACAAACTCAATACACCTCATTGCCTTGATCAAATGCATATCTGTAAGAATGTCCTTGAGAGCTTGCTCGCAACATCGATGAACATGCCGGATAAGACCAAGGATGGGCCAAGGCAAGAAAAGACTTGCAAGATTTGAAAATCAGGGAAGATCTCGCACATGCCGCCCGTAAAATGTCAGACGAGACAGAGACGGAGACAGAGGCACGGGAGAAGAAGGGCAAGAAAATAAAGAAAGAGGATTATTGCCCCCCTTCTTGCTTCACCTTAAGTCAGGCTGAGATCAATCAATTCTTTAAGTGCCTTACCGGAGTCAAAGTTAGTTCCGGTTACTCTGGCAAGATAAGAAGATATCTAGACACGGACAAGAAAAGGTTTAGCGGGATGAAGTCTCATGACTGTCATGTGATGATGACGCAGATACTACATGTTGCCCTTAGAGGGATAATGGACAAGCATGTCCGTGACACGCTTTTTGGTCTCTGCAACTTTTTCGACGTCATCTCTCGAAAGTCGATCAGTGTGAAGCAGCTCCAAAGGCTACAGGAAGAGATCGCAGATATCTTGAATGAGCTTGAGATGTACTTCCCGCCCGCATTCTTCGACGTGATGGTGCATCTGTGTGTCCATATTGTGGATGACATAATAGACTGGGCCGTCATTCCCGCACAACATGATGCCGCTTGAGAGGATGAATGGGATCATCAAAGGATTCGTTCAGAACATGTCCCGTCCGGATGGAGGCATCGTCCAGGCTATTTGGCACAAGAGTGCATCTCTTTCTATGAGAATTTTCTATATGGTGCAGACCAGCCACCTTTGTTAGTGTTGGTTTGCCCGCTAACAAGCACGATGGGAGGCTCAAGGAGATGGTCACCGAACGGTCGCAGGAATCGCACGTGGCATACTCAGATCGACGCAAGCGACTTTGACAGAGCAAACTTGGTAGTGCTACAACACCTAGACGAGGTAGATCCTTTCGTGGCATCGCACAAAGAAATTATCGCAAAGAAGTATCGTGACCGGGGGGTATGCAGGACGGACGCCGAAGTTACTAGAGAGCACAACTCCACTTTCCTGCATTGGTTCAAAGAGCATATTATTGCTAATCCCCCGGAGGAGGGCTCTAAGGACGGATTGCTCATATACGCCTTAGCACATGGCCCCTCGCCCAACCTCGTAACCTATCAGACATATGATATCAACGGATACACGTTCTACACGGAGGCCAAAGATATGGACATTGATGATCAGAACTCAGGGGTGACGATGGAATGCATGACCGGCAGCGACAACGGCGCAACTGAACGATTTTATGGAAGGGTCGAGGAGATTTGGGAGCTTGACTACTCCGGACTGCACAACACGATGATGTTCCGTGTCAGATGGGCTAAGAATGTCGAAAGAGAAAGCCGGATGTTCACTACCATGACTATACCCGACGCCAAGAGCGCTACCGTGAACTCTATCGCAAAAAACGAGCCATGGGTACACGCTAAGCACGTGACACAATGCTTCTTCACAACTGACCCGCGCAATCCCAGCCGTGTTGTCGTGAGGAGAGGAAAAAGGAACATCATTGGAATGGATGGAGTCGCCAACAAGGAAGACTATGATTAGTACGGCAACCCAATCAGGGAAGATGACGATGATGATGAAGTATACGTCAAAAGAAGAATCAATACTACATTACCTAAGAAAAATCGTACTCCATGGAAAAGGCAAAGTCACAATGAGGGGCTCAATTATTCTTGATTTAACAAGAAGGGAAAGAAGCTGACTCAAAACGAAAACGCCAAGACCGAGGAAACGTATGTTATCGGTCCAATGATGTGTAATATATATATATATGTTCCTATTTTGTATACACACTTAGCCATTATTATGCATGGGTCCAATGATGTGTAATATATATGTTCCTATTTTGCATACATATTTAACCGTCAAATGATGCAATATATATCGCCTCCCTTCGCTCAACGCCTCGAAATAAAAGTGGGATAAAATAAAGGAAAAGAAAAAGGAAAACCGGCAAGAGCGACGGTAGTAGCAGTAGCGTTTTGCATAAACCGCTGCAGATACTAAATGTAGTAGTAGCGCCTTTTTCAGAAACCGCCACAGCTATCGATGTTAGTAGCAGCTGCGTTTTGACATAACGCGCCATCGCTACGCCCACTTAACCCAAAATTTCACTCATACTGCTTCATCCCGCCATTTCCCCAAATCCCCACTCTCTCCCGTCGCAGACCGCATGCCTCGACCCGGCCCGCCGCCCCGACTCCTGGCGCGCCGGTGGTAGCCCTCGACCCAGCGCTCGCCCGTCCCGCCTCGACTCGACCCGGCGCGGAGCTAGCCTCGACCCGCGCTCGCGCCTCGACCGGCCGCCCTCGCCTCGACTCGGCGCCCGGCGCTCGCCCCCGACCCTGGCGTGCTCGCCCCCGACCCGTCAGCCCTCGCCTCCCTCCTCTCCCCTGCCGGCCGTCGTCGGGCCTGCCTCCTCGCCCCTGCACTCTTTGTAAACCCCCCTCTCTCTAGCTAGATTTGAAAATTTGCTGAATTTATATGCAATTGAACTGGACATGTGATATGTGCATATGTCATGTTTAGGAGATGTCATGTTTTGGAAAATGATCCGAGTGGCCTATGTTACGCCGGAATGTTGATTCATTTCCGTTCCGGTGAATTTCAGGTGCTCGATATGTCCATTTTTTTAGCAAAGGTCATGCCGAAATTTCCGTGAATAAAGGCATGATTTGTGCTATAGTTGGTATATCGAGTCTTGACACATAGATTTCTTTTTATGTCATTTCTCATTTATTCATACTTTTAGAAATAAATGAGGCCACTTAATCATAGGAAACATGTCAAGAATGAAGAAACTAGGCCTTCCGACCACGATGCATTTAGATGGATTATGAGGGTGAACAAGAGTACCTCGACTATTTGACTGCTAAGCAAGGTTTGCAGGTCGGCCTCGATGATGGTACTGACGCCGACATCGACACCTACGGCGCCGGCACCGATGGTGGCACCGAGACCGGTGGGGAAGGTACCGGCGAGGAAGGTACCGGCCCCGATGCCGCTACCGAAAAGAGGAAGCATAAGAAGCAGAGGATACGAAAACCTAACAAACTAGGGATTGGACGACTTGTGATCACAAAGATGGCACCTGGCATGTTTGAGCCGTTAGAGCCGGAAGCACCTCGCAAGTGCTATGGGAACCAAGTAGGATGCATCCTACGGGAATGCGCGAGCATCAACGCATTTATGACTTAAGGAGTAAAGAACATTTGAAGCAGATTGCTCCTAACGGTTGCACAAGAGATTCAAGTTCCCGACCGATGATAACATAGAACAACCGTGGATGATCCGAAGATGAAAAGATTAACAATCACGCCATGGGCATGTTCAACAATGATTTGGCCTCCTGGAAAGGGAGGGTGAAACGAGCTATTGAGGCTGATGAACCTGTTGTGGTTCTAATTCTGACAGTAGAATAGGGGGTAGGTATGGAGAGGCAAGATCCTAGCTATGGAGTAGTTGTAAACACAAGGGATGTATGAGTTCAGGCCCTTCTCGGAGGAAGTAACAGCCCTACGTCTCGGAGCCCAGAGGCGGTCGACTGGATTACGAGTGTATGGATTACAAGTGTTCCCACCCCTTACACTGAGGAGGGGGGTGGCTTATATAGTGTCTGCCAGACCCCTTCGGCCCTCAGTAATGCAGGGTTTAAAGTACGTTAAAGCTAGGCGTTATTGGTAACGCCTTACATAAAGTGTCCTAAATGCCATAAAGACTACTTACTTACAGACCATTTGGATGCAGAGTGGCTCTTAATCTCCTGGTGGTCGAGTGATTCTTCATGGTCGAGTCCTTCGAGTCTGTCGAGTGAAGTCCCCCTTGGTCGACTGGAAGGCAGTTTCTTCGGAGGGTGTCCTTGGGAAGGGTACTTAGGTCAGGTCTATGACCCTACCCTAGGTACATGACCTCATCATTAGCCCCCGAATGGATCGAGGTTTGAGTGAGGAAGGAGTTGATAATATTTCCGACCTGCTTTTGTGTTTTGGACATGCATCATCTTGGACCAATAATCTCTTCGTTGATAACAGCAACTTTTCTTTCAGTCGCCTTGATCCATTCTTTTCTCTCATCGAGTGAACTTTTGAACTTAAAAATTTCCGAGCAACGGGTCGCAGGAAATCTCTCGTCTGACAGATTGATCTGCTGTTAGCGGATTTCGCGGGATCTGAATTTTGGGAAGCGCGTGAAGCGGGGCGGATTGCGGTGCTCGGATGGGATAGGGCATAGACGCCTCGATTTCTGCGCCGCCTTTTTCGCCATGTATCGCGTACGCGCGACTGTTTCGGGATGTGATAGGATCGTCGGGCCCACTCGTCACCACTGAAGTGTCCTTATAAAGGCGCCCGTGAGGGTTTTTGAACAAGATCTCCATTCTTCCTCGCCTCTCCGCCTCCGCCCAGCGCCGCTCGCCTCCACCCAACCACTCCTCGTACGCTTCACCGGCAACAATGGTGAAGGAGAAGACGGCGGCTCTGGAGTGCGCGAAGAAGGCGACGACGACGGGGAAGGCGAAAGGGAGAGTGACTAGTCGGGGCGGATCCTCGTCAAGGTCCCGCCTGCCGCACGGTTGGGTTCAAGGGGATTGGATCTGTTCGACCATCACTGAGAGGGATCTCACTGAGATGGCCAACGAGGGTTTGATCCCCCACGGAGCAGCGAGTCTCCCGGGGAACGAGTGGCAACCACAGCCGCAGGAGGGTGAGTGTGTTCTTCTGGCTACCCACGTCGACCGTGGGTTCTCCCTGCCTCCGAGTGTTTTCTTCCGTGGTTTCTTGAATTTCTTTGGGGCGCAACTCCACCACTTCAATCCAAATTCCATCGCCTACCTTGTTACTTTCGTGTCCATGTGCGAGAACTTCCTGGGCTGCCGACCGCACTGGGTCTGTTCAAGCACATATTTCTTGTCGTTCTCAGACAGTGAAAAAGGCGAGTCCAGATGACGATAAGACCAAGGTTATTCAGATGTGTGGGGTTCTGGGGATTCAGATGAGGAGCAAGAGCTCCTTTCCGGCCATGACCCTCCCTGAGTCGGTCAGAGGATGGCAGTCGACTTGGTTCTACTGCCAAGACGAGTTGACGCCGGGGCAGTCGAGTGGTCTCCCTCCGTTCTCTATGGACCGAGCGCACAAGCCCTCTTCTCTGAAGGTGCTCCCTGAGAAGAAAGCCCAAGTGAAGATGTTGATGGAGCGTGTATTCCAGTTAGTTCGGGAAGGAGTGACGGGTATGGACCTTCTGGAGGTCTTCCTTAGGCGGCGCATCCAGCCACTTTAGTACCGAGGCCATTGTATGTGGCTGTACTATGGAAGCGAGGATGAAACTCGGGTCCATCCAGAAGCAGTCGACGATGCCACACTGGAGAGGTGGATGGCCGCGATCACAGGGAACAAAGACAACCCTCTAGGAGCCAGGAGGATTCCGCCACTCGACCATTCTAGCACTCCAGACAAGGTATGCCCACTTTATCCCCAAGTGTAATCTTGCCATACTTATTCTACTTCCGCTGCAAATTGGTCAATTGATCTTTATTTTGCTGTCTGTCAGGCCACCACCGAACTATACTCAATGCCCAATGGAGCACAGACGCCGACTGAAGAGGAGGAAGGAAGTGGGGGCGAAAGCCAGGAGGAGTGGGACTCGGATGCTGCTGCTGATGATGATGACGACTCTGATGGGGAGGAAGAAGAGGAGGAGGAGGAAGAAGTTGCACCGCCTCGCTCGGAAAGGCGATCGAAGCTCGTCCATGAACCTGCTACAGAACGTGGCAAGGGGGTCGCGACTGTCGCGCAGTCAGCCAAGCGCCCTCGGACCACTTCTCCGGCGCCGACTGAGAAGGCTCCGAAGCAATCTCGAATGGCGCCATTGAAGCCGGCGAAGGTTTTGCCAAAGATGAAGGTGTCGATCCCCACCATATTAGGGTAAAAATGCTACTTGAGTCTTCTTGCTCTACATGAGTTTATTTTTGGTCGACTCATGAGTTAACCGACTGATTTTTGGAACTGCAGTGCTGCTACTTCTGATACCTCGGCCAGGGCTGATGATCATGAGATGGAAGATGCTGCTACCTCAAAACCTGGTATGACTTTCATAATCTCCTCTTCAGTCGATTGGCTCTTTGCTTCTGATTTTGATTCTTGTCTGTAGCTCCGTCCAATGTCGTTATTACCCTTCCCGACGATTTACGATGAAGAACCACCGAGGCCAAGGAGGAACAGGAAAGCGCTCACGGCAAGGTGACTCAAGATGTGCCGACCTCCGAGACCCCGGTCGCGGAGGGAGAGAACACCACTCGGCCCACCGTATCTTTCGCGGTGCCGTTGACGAGTGCTCACCCCGCATCGTCGAGTGCTGCACAGCCTTCACTTTTCTCGACCCACTACGTCCCAGAGGATCAAGCCAGTGCTGCAAAAGAAGCGATACGCCAGGCGGGAGTCATGATGGAGCAAGTGAAGGCCATCCGAGAAGCCAGCCAGGCAGCCTATGATGCCGCCCGCTTCTTCAAAGTAACGCTCAGTCGGCCGGTCATCGCTTGTTCTCGTTAGGATATGATATCTGAAAATTCTTCTTTCAAACCGGCAGGGTCCTACACCCACCGGGTGTGTCGATTGGAATTCCGGGTTAGTGGGGGCACGCTGAGTGCACCCACTGGGTGTAGTCCCCGAGGCTATGGTGGACTGCTTGCAGTCGACCATAGGCTTTAGAAGTTAAGTTTTTCCTTCATTCTACTAGGTCGAATGGATTTCTCAAACCGGTGGGGGCACGCTGAGTGCACCCACTGGGTGTAGTCCCCGAGACTGTGGTCGACTGCTGGCAGTAGACTACAGTCTGAAGAGCAACTCCTGTTGTTTTTTTGTTGTTGGTCGACTGGTCGACTCTTGACTTGATAGAACTAGTGGGGGCACGCTGAGTGCACCCACTGGCTGTAGTCTTAGAAACGTAAGATTTTTCTTTAGTCATTCGGGAGTGACTTGTCTTTGAAATCTGTGGATTGGTTCTTCGTAGAAATCCTGCGACATTGCGGCTCGTTACACCGAGTTGGAGAACAAACATATCCAACTCAAGCTTGATCTGAAGCTGGTCCAGGAGAATTTGGCGAAGGCAAAGGAAGAAGCTAAAGGTATGTTTGGTGAGGCCTCGACGACTGCTTTTGCCCCTCATTTGTTTCAAAGCCTGACCTTGCTATAACTTTGCAGGCAAAGTGAAGGAGGCCCAGAAGAAGAAAGACCTTGAGCTAGCTGAGATGCAGAAGACAGCTTTAGAGAAGACCAAGCTCGCAGACGAGAAGTTGGCTTCGGTCACCAAGCTTGAAGAAGAAAACACCAATCTGAAAGCTGCTCTTGATGTTGCCAACAAAGAAGTGAGTCGACTGAAAAGTGACAAGATTGCCCTGAATGACAAGGCCAGTGAGTTGGTGGGGAAGAAGAAAGATCTGGAGGCTTATCTGGGCGGACTCGCCAAGAAGCTATTCCTCATGCTCGAAGGTAAACTTTTGCACTGAACGGGTATTTTAACTGTGATCTTTCCATTCGACTGTTATCTTGACTCGGTGATTGTGCTTGCAGAATTTTGCCAAAACTTTGAAGAGGAGACTGGTCGATTGGAGCCTAACCTGGACCCCATCAACTCTCCGGTGAATGATGAAGCCGCCATGAACGTGCTCCGACTCGAATCTCGTGTTGCCGCCGTCGTTGACTATCTCGCAAGGCTGAAGGTCGCCACTTCCCGCATCGATGATATGCTCTGGCCCAAAGAGACGCTCCAGAATGACCTCGAGTCTCTGATGACTCGACTGAACATAGTCCCAAGTCGAGTGCAGCAGTGGAAGAAGTCTTCTGCCAGGTGTGGCGCAGACGTTGCTCTATCTTTGGCCCGAGTCCATTGCAAGGATGCACGAGAAGGTAAGTTGGCGGCTCTTCGAGTGGCTAACACCAAGAAGCACGATTTCCGGTCCTTCATGGAGACCTTCATCGCCGCTGCCACTCGGATTGCTGATGGAATCGACCTCGACGAGTTTGTTGCACCTTCCAGCCCTCCACAGGAGGGGTAAAAAACTTCTTGAGCTCGACACTTTAAATTTGCCTAGCGCCTGAGCACTTTTGGTTTCGTTAGGTATCTATCCGAACTTGGATTCGACGTTTGAATGTGCTTGCATTTGGTTTGAGATGTCTTTTGCAGGTTAAAGCGAGGTGCTTATTGCAATCGACTTGTTCCCCAATTCACTTAGGCAGACACTGGGCTGCGGCTAAGCCTCTGAGTGGGAGGCGTGCTCTCCACTCGGTAGGATTTTCAAAACTTAGGCGAGCACTGGGCTGCAGCTAAGCCTCCGAGTGGGAGGTGTGCTCTCCACTGTAGGATTTTCAAAACTTAGGCGAGCACTGGCTGCAGCTAAGCCCCGAGAGGGAGGTGTGCTCTCCACTCTGTAGGATTTTCAAAACTTAGGCGAGCACTGGCTGCAGCTAAGCCCCGAGTGGGAGGTGTGCTCTCCACTCAGAGGATTTTCAAAACTTAGGCGAGCACTGGCTGCAGCTAAGCCCCCGAGTGGGAGGTCTGCTCTCCACTTGGTAGGATTTTTATAACTTAGGCGAGCACTGGGCTGCAGCTAAGCCCCGAGTGGGAGGTCTGCTCTCCACTGTAGGATTTTTATAACTTAGGCGCAGCACTGGCTGCAGCTAAGCCTCCCGAGTGGGAGGTCTGCTTCCACTCGGTAGAATTTTCACGTTGTACTTGTGGCGAGCTCAAGGAGAGGGTAGCAATGACCTGCACCTCGCCCTTCTGCATGCATCGACGTTGTACTTGTGGCGAGCTCGGAGGAGAGGGTCGCAGTCGACCTGCACCTGTCCTCCTTGTGACCGCGCATTGTACTTGTGGCGTAGCTCGGAAGAGAGGGTCGCAGTCGACCTGCACCTCGTCTTCCTTGCTACCGCATGTTGTACTTGTGGCGTAACTCGGAGGAGAGGGTCGCAGTCGACCTGCACCTCGTATTCCTTGCTACGACACATTGTACTTGTGGCGTAGCTCGGAGGAGAGGGTCGCAGTCGACCTGCACCTCGTCCTCCTCGCGACCGCATGTTGTACTTGTGGCGTAGCTCGGAGGAGAGGGTCGCAGTCGACCTGCACCTCATCCTCCTCGCGACCGCACGTTGTACTTGTGGCGTAGCTCGGAGGAGAGGGTCACAGTCGACTTGCACATTGTCCTCCTTGCGAGCGCACGTTGAATTTGAACTTAGGTGAGTACTTAGACTGCAGCTAAGCCCCCGAGTGGGAGTCTGGCTCACCACTCGGTAGGATTTTAGGCGAGTACTTGGACTGTAGATAAGCCCCCGAGTGGGAGTCTGGCTCACCACTCGGTAGGATTTATTTGAAACTTAGGCGAGTACTTGGACTGCAGCTAAGCCTCCGAGTGGGAGTCTGGCTCACCACTCGGTAGGATTTTATTGAAACTTAGGCGAAATGGATTCACAGCTAAGCCCCCGAGTGGGAGGCTGGCTCGCCACTCGGTAAGGATTTTTTTTACAGACTTAGGCGAAAACGGATTCGCAGTTAAGTCACCCACCGAAGGGGAAATTTTACTGAACAAATAAAAGTGACAAAAATCATTGGGGAAATTATGACACTATTATCTTGCAAAACATGGACTACAGAAGTACTTTTATTACAACTCATCCGAAAGTGAAAACTTATGTAAATGGGCGGAGTAGCTCGCGCTCCAAGCTCGGGCTCGTCAATTTTGTGCTCGACGCTAGAGATGGTACGCCCGCTGTGGAGAACCTTGGTGACGATGAATGGTCCTTCCCAAGAAGGAGCAAGCTTATGTGGTTTCTGCTGATCCACTCGGAGAACCAAATCTCCTTCCTGGAAGGCTCGACTCTTCACGTTTTTGGCGTGGAAGCGACGCAAGTCTTGTTGGTAGATGGTCGATCGGATCAGAGCCATCTCCTTTCTTCTTCCAAAAGGTCGACTGCATCTTGCCGCGCTTGTTCCGCTTCAGCCTCGTTGTAGAGCTCAACTCGAGGAGCATTGTGGAGCAGATCACTCGGCAAGACCGCTTCAGCTCCATAGACCAAGAAGAATGGAGTCCTTCCAGTCGACCGATTAGGCATGGTCCTTAGACCCCAAAGCACCGAGGGAAGTTCATCGACCCATGCTCCAGCAGCATGCTTAAGGTCACGCATCAGTCGGGGTTTCAACCCTTTGAGGATCAAGCCATTGGCTCGCTCCGCTTGTCCATTCGACTGTGGATGGGCGATCAAAGCGTAGTCGACTCGTGTGCCTTGAGATGTGCAGATTGCTTTGAATTCCTCCGAATCGAAGTTTAATCCATTGTCTGTGATGATGCTATGCGGGACTCCATATCTGAATATCAGTTCCCTGATGAAGCTAACAGCAGTACCGGCGTCAAGGTTCTTGATGGGTTTAGCCTCAATCCACTTGGTGAACTTGTCGACTGCCACCAGTACATGCGTGAAACCGCTTCGACCTGTCCTCAAGGGGCCCACCATATCCAAACCCCATACTGCGAAGGGCCAGACGAGTGGTATGGTCTTCAGAGCTGACGCAGGCTTGTGTGACATGTTGGAGTAAAACTGACATCCCTTGCACTTGTCCACTATCTCCTTTGCCATCTCATTCGCCCTTGGCTAGTAAAATCCGGCTCGGTATGCTTTGGCTACGATGGTCCGAGAGGACGATGATGGCCCACAGTCCCGAGTGGATATCATCAAGGATGATTCGACCTTCTTCGGCGTTATACACTTCGACCAACCCTCCAAGGCTTTTGTATAGCAACCCCTTGATCACGGTAAAGGCTTTGGATCGGCGGACGATCTGTCGAGCCTCTTCTTCGTCCTCTGGGAGATCTTTTCTTAGGATATACACGATATATGGAATTGTCCAATCGGGAGTGATCACTAAAGCTTCCATGATCAAGTCGACCACCGCTGGAACTTCAACCTCAGTCGGATCTGTGGCACTCTTGGGCTGCAGAGATTCTTCAGTAAAAGGATCTTCTTTAACTGATGGAGTATGGATATGCTCCAAGAACACACCACTGGGAATGGCTTCTCTCTTGGAACCTATATTTGCCAAATCATCAGCCGCTTGATTTTTCAATGGGTTATATGATGGAGCTCTAACCCTCAAACTTCTTTTTCCAGCTTCCTCATCGCATTGCAGATCCGGTCATGGCTGGGCTTCTTACGTCCCACTCCTTCATCACTTGGTTGACCACCAAATCTGAGTCGCCATAAACCATAAGGCGATTGGACGCCGAGTGAAATGGCCATGCGCAACCCATACAAAAGGGCCTCGTATTCTGCCTCATTGTTGGAGGAATCAAAGTGAATCTGGAGCACATATCCGAGCTTATCTCCTCTGGGGGAAACCATGACAACCCCAGCACCGGAACCATTCAACATCTTAGAGCCATCAAAGAACATGGTCCAATGCTCCGAGTGAACTTGAGTCGGCTGCTGGTGTTCCATCCACTCGGCAAGGAAATCTGCTATTGCTTGGGACTTAATGGCTTTCTTTGCCTCAAACTTGATATCATGGGGAAGGAGTTCAATTGCCCATTTTGCCACTCGACCAGTTGCATCTCTGTTGTGCAGAATCTCTAAAAGTGGAGCGTCGCTGACGACTGTAATGGGACGATCAGAGAAGTAATGAGCAACCTTCTTCGTGGTCATGTAGATCCCATACACAAGCTTCTGATAATGAGGATATCTTTGCTTTGATGTAGTCAACACTTCAGACAGATAGTACACTGGGTGCTGAACTTTGAAGGCTTTCCCTTCTTCTGCCCGCTCGACCATAAGTACTATACTGACGACTTGTCCTGTGGCTGCAATATAAAGCAACAGAGGCTCTTTGCTGATTGGAGCAGCAAGCACCGGCTGGGTGGAGAGTAGAGCTTTTAGCTCGGCAAACGCTGCATCGCTTCGAGTCCACTAACTTGTCCGCTTTCTTCATCACCGGTAAAGAGGCAATGCCTTTTCACCGAGTCGTGAGATGAATCGACTTAACGCGCCAAGCATCCAAGAAGTTTCGACGTCGTGCACTCGCGCATGTGGGCATTTCATTCGGAGTATAGTGCCAACTTTTTCGGTTAGCGCCGATTCCTCGCTCGAAACGAAAACCGAGTAACTTTCCACCGAACTCCAAATGTGCACTTTGACGGATTGAGCTTGATATCATACCTCCTGAGATTGGCAAATGTTTCAGCGAGGTCAGTCAATAGGTCGGAACCCTTTCTTGACTTGACCACAATATCATCCATGTATGCTTCAACGTTCCGACTGATTTGAGTGAGTAAACACTTCTGAATCATCCTCATGAACGTGGCTCCGGCGTTCTTGAGGCCAAATGGCATGCATGGTGATATAGCAGAAGCACCCGAATGGAGTGATGAAAGCTGTTTTTATCTCATCGGGTCCGTACAAACGGATCTGATGGTACCCGGAATAGGCGTCTAGAAAAGACAATCTCTCGCATCCCGCAGTCGAGTCAACAATTTGATCGATGCGAGGGAGAAGAAAATGATCTTTCGGCCAGGCCTGATTGATGTGTTTGAAGTCGATGCACATGCGGAGTGACTTGTCCTTCTTGGGAACCATGACGACAGTGGCGAGCCACTCGGAGTGGTATATCTCTCGGATAAATCCTGCCGACAATAGTCGAGCCACTTCCTCACCAATGGCTTTTCCCTTCTGGACGGCGGACCGCCGAAGATGTTCTTTGACCGGTTTTGCGGCTGAGTTGACTCTAAGGCGATGCTCAGCCAGTCCCCTGGGAACACCCGGCATGTCAGCTGGCTTCCATGCAAAGATGTCCCAATTCTCACAGAGGAACTGGATGAGCGCTTCTTCCTATTTAGGGTCGAGTGTTGTGGAAATATGGGTCGGAGCTGCATTGGGGTCGGTCGGGTGAATGTGAACGGGCTTTGTCTCACCGGACGACTGAAACGCTGACTCTATGGCAGGCTTCTTAGCCCGCAACAAATCACTCGGATCTGCATTTTGCTTGTATCCCTCTAGCTCGACCGCTGTCACCTGGGAGTCGGCAATTTTCGAGCCTTTCTGGAAACACTCTTCTGCTTTTTTCCGATCACCAGTGATAGTGATCACGCCTTTGGGGCCGGGCATCTTCAGTTTGAGGTACACATAACATGGTCGAGCCATGAACCGTGCGTAAGCTGGTCTCCCCAAAATAGCGTGGTAAGCGCTCTGAAAGTCTACAACTTCAAACGCCTTCTTCTTTGCGGAAATGCTTCGAGTCACCGAACACCACGCCCGAGCTATCTACCCGAGCGACTCGCTTTCTTTCCGTATAACTCCATGAAAACTCATGTTGCCGGTGCTCACCGACATCGAATGCCCATCCCTTTCAGTGTGTCCGCATACAATAAATTCAGTCCACTACCACCATCCATTAGCACCTTCGTCAGTCGAGTGCCTTCGACGACTGGGTTGACCATGAAAGCTTGCCTCCCAGGGGTGGCTATATGAGTCGGGTGATCTGACTGATCGAATGTAATGGGAGTTTGGGACCATCTCAGATAACTGGGCGTCGCCGGGGCGACCATGTTCACCTCACGGTTGACAACCTTCAGTCGGCTCTTGCTTTCCACATCCGCAAAGATCATCAGAGTGGAGGTAATATGAGGATATCCTCCCTCGCTGTCTTCCTTGTCTTCGGCTTTGTCCGACTCCTTTTCCTTGTCCTTGGGTTGTTTACCTTGGAACTGCTGGATCAGGAGCCTACACTGCCGAGTGGTATGCTTCGGGTAAATGAAATTACCCTCTTCGTCTTTCTTCATGTGGATGTGACACGGCAGATCCATCATGTCATTTCCTTCTTTATCCTTCACCTTCTTGGGGTTCCAGGATCCT
This sequence comes from Aegilops speltoides, assembly GCA_021437245.1. Lineage (NCBI taxonomy): Eukaryota > Viridiplantae > Streptophyta > Magnoliopsida > Poales > Poaceae > Aegilops > Aegilops speltoides. The sequence continues at coordinate 19,056,308 of CM038145.1, read as the reverse complement.
TTGGGTTTTCCTTTGAACTTGCCCTCGAAGTCACGCCGAGCCTCTCCAGAGCTGCTGGTTCGGCTTCCGCTTCGCTCCGACGGAGTTTCCTTTCCGATCGACTCGCTTGTACTTGCCGCCCGAGCCGATCCTCCTCTTCGCCATTGGCGCATTTGGTAGCAATTTCCATCATCCGACTCAGGTCATATCTCCGTCCGACCAAACTTCAAACTTAATTTCTGTTTTAACACCATCCTTGAAGGTGCAGACTGCCTGATGATCAGACACGTTCTCCATAGTATGATGCAAAGTGATCCATCTCTGAATATACTCTCTTAAGGTCTCATTCGACTTCTTTACACAAACATGTAGTTCTGTCAATCCAGCTGGTCGCTTGCAAGTTCCTCAACAGCCTGATTTAACACTGGAAAGATCTTCCCAAGTGTAAATGCTGCTTGAGTTAACTGATTCAACCATGCTCGCCGAACCTTCCAACATGAGTGGTAAGTGCTTCATGGCTACCTCGCCATTCCCGCCACGATCAGACAGCCACTCGGTAGTCCTCAAGCCAAGTTTCGTGCTTAGACTCACCGTGAACTTGCTTACTCCAGCCGCCAACCTGGTTGGGAGGAATCACCGCTGCTCGATAGCCCTGCTGCAACATTCCGACCAAACATGCACTGGCTGCTAGTGGGCGATCTCTGCTGTGGCCACCTCGATGAGCCCTGCTCCGCCGACCAAGCCTTGCATGATGATAGATCGCGTCAAAGCCTGGTTCCTCGGGTCAACCGGAGCTCTTCGCCCCATACCGAAGTTGACGCTCGTCATCTTGCTGCCGAGGAGCGAAGACCCACCCTCGGGAGGAGGGCACTGACGCCTATCGCCACGATCGACGGTCACCATATTGGTCTCACAATTCTCGCCCTTCACGCCGGAGGCGATCTGGGCTGTGAGCCGATCGAATCAGATTCGCAGCGACGGATCGATCAGGAATTTGCTGCGGACTACGACACGCTGAATTTCGATCTCCTGCCGCCGGAGCAAATCTTCGATCTGATTAAGCCCCGCCACCTCCGACCGAGAGGGCTGAATTGACTCGCTATACGGGTTGAGCCGCTAAATTTGAATCGGGTTCGTATACCCGAGTCGGCGGAAAGAGTTGACGCCGATTGAGTCGGCACTCGCTGTCGCTGCGCTGCCGAAAGTGCTCGCTGGAGGTTCTCCAGACGAGTGCGTTTCAGCTGTTGGCCAAACGTGTTCTCCTCCAAGGCGCGAGCCGGGGTTTCTCCCGATGGGAATATGCAGGCATCCATGTTCTCGCGACGAAGTTCTTCCTTTGCAGGAATTAAGTGGCTCGGGTTGGTACTCCTCATGGACTTGAGCGGGGTCACCTCCACCGTCCACCCTGTCGTCGCGGGGGAAGCCGAGAGGGCTACGAGGTCCATTGACCATCAAGACCTCCGCCGCTGGATCACTGCTATTGCACTCGGATGCGCTTCTACGGAGCCAGCCGACAGATCGAACAGGCCGTAGAGGGACTCGTCGGGCTCGATTGCCGCAACTTGGGTGGTGGCCGTCTGGCGAGCCACTGCGTGCCTCACCCACCGCTGGAGCCTTGATCGACTAGAGCGCTTGCGCTGGCGGGAGACAAGGAGGGTGGATGATAGGGGAGTCGACCGATATGGAGTCGACGGTTGCCGCAGCAGAACGCCGCAGACACATGCGCGAAAATACGACGCACCGCGGACGGGAAGCGCATTGACGTCGAGTGGAGCCTCCTGGAGCCAAGCGGAGTCGTCGGCGATGACAGGTGAGCGCGCCGAGACGGATCTCGCCGCCCTCGACCAAAACTCCACCAAAAACCATGATGAAGACAATCGGAACAATTGCAACTTCTCCCGAAATCACTAAGACACCGGCCCCACAGTGGGTGCCAACTATCGTGGTTCTAAGTCTGACAGTAGAATAGGGGGTAGGTATGGAGAGGCAAGATTCTAGCTATGGAGTAGTTGTAAACACAAGGGATGTACGAGTTCAGGCCCTTCTCGGAGGAAGTAACAGCCCTACGTCTCGGAGCCCGGAGGCGGTCGACTGGATTACGAGTGTATGGATTACAAGGGTGCCCAACCCTTACACTGAGGAGGGTGGTGGCTTATATAGTGTCCGCCAAACCCCTCCGGCCCTCAGTAATGCAGGGTTTAAAGTACGTTAAAGCTAGGCATTACTGGTAACGCCTTACATAAAGTGTCCTAAATGCCATAAAGACTAATTAATTACAGATCGTTTGGATGCAGAGTGGCTCTTGATCTCCTGGTGGTCGAGTGAGTCTTCATGGTCGAGTCCTTCGAGTCTGTCGAGTGAAGTCCCCCTTGGTCGACTGGAAGGCAGTTTCTTCGGAGGGTGTCCTTGGGAAGGGTACTTAGGTAAGGCTATGACCCTATCCTAGGTACATGACCTCATCAGAACCCTTGTCCAAGATTCTGGAGGAAAATCCGACACTTACGGAAGAGGAGTTCCAAAAGTTCAAGGACACTTGCGCTACCGAGGCAGCCAAGGCTAAGGCTGCGAAATTCAAAAGCCTTCAAAGAAAGGAACACGGAAGCATCGCCTAAGCCGTGGCTACCTCGGTAAAAGGCCCATATGGGATAAGGAGGACGCGAACGTGAAGCCGCGGGTCTCCTGCACTCTTCGCTGAAGTTCACCAACCCCTTGGAGCATGACTTCATCAGGGCCCGCTACAAGTGGGACAAGGAGAAAAGTTTTTTACACGGACAAGATCACGAGGAAATTGATTAGACTATCGAGAAGCAACACCGCTTGCAGCCGAAAGCCCTACTTCTCCGATGAGGCCCAAGTGGGACACCCTCTCAACCGGCCTTGAACGAACTTAAGGGACTCCTTTGACCAGCGGCCGCAATATGGTCGTGGTGCACAGCTACCGAGACGGCGCCACGGAAGGTGTTTACAACGACGCCCGGAGGCCAAGAAGCAGCAAAAGAAGTTTAGTCAGTAGACATCGACGCAAAGGTGAAGCTTGCGGTCGAGAAAAAGCAGCCGAGGACGCGAAAAATGCAGCCGAGGACAAATATGAGTTGCTACAGCAGGTAGTCAATGCAGTCAGAATCGCCGCAGAAATGATTTTGCTACTAACTTGGTTCCAGCTTATCATCAATCGCGAAGGAAAATCCGCATAAGACGGTACATGATTTCCCGATGCCCGCCACGCGAGCAACTCCATGAACAACAACACCATCGCACCATCACTTGCTCAAGCAACCGGCCTCCTCTCGCAGCCGCTCCCGCCATAGCAGCCCGCCCTCGGCCTCAAAGCGCTAGGTGGGCCTTCATCTTTGGCTGAGCTCGACGCCACGGTAATTACATGTCGCACCAACATATATACATATAGATAATATTCCATTTTTTTGCCTTTCGTTGTTTTACGCCACGCATATATGTGTTTGCAGTGAAAGAAACCCCTGCACCATACTCTACTTGATCAAAGGCCGAAGGTGGACGGGAAAGGGATGATAATGGACCCCTCTCAACGACGCTCCACAACCAGCCGATCTCGCTGGGCACTTCAGGTTAGCTTGACCAGGTGAAATCGGGCACGAGGATTTGCCTCCTCCAAAGACAAAGATGTGGGAGCCGACGACTAGACCCCCGCCATGGATTGAAGCTGCAAGGGTTGGGTGCTGCTATGGTCAAGAATCTTATTCGTCCGAGCCGCCGAGAGCACACCAATAACTACCACACATCAACAAGCATGTGGGAGACCACCACCCCGCCACGCAATTACCAGATCCTCAGAGTGCCGGGTGAGAGCGGGACTACATGATGAAGGGGTGCAATAGTACCGGCTGATGTAATTTCTCCTCAGAGAATAGAGAATGGATGATGAGACGGAGGTCGACTCTATGGATTACCTCATTACAAACGCTGTGATGACTGTGACATAGATATGATGAGTCAACCATATGACTAATCGGGCTATCAGCTTGCTAATGAGGATATGGATGATATGCCCGCAGGGTTGTACCATGGATTGCAAAAGTCTCTCTTCATGAAATCCTCACAGACACACTCAAGATGCCGCCAACATAGTCTCAACTAGCCGGGCGCGAGGGTCGATATTACTTAGCCCGGGAACACCGGGGCAGGGGTTAAGGAAGGGTCCGAAGGTGTGCCCAAGAAAAGGAGAGGAAGAGATCGGGAAGGTAATCGCCTCCAAACAAGCCAGAGCACACAGCAGTGCGACGACGATTCTCAAGAGCGGTACCCATGAAAGGTGCAGTCATGTTCCATCTCACGGGCGAAGCTAATGCTACCGCTGAAACCGCCGAGGCACTATCGGGGATCTTAGGAGACTACACGACCATGTGCCGCCGATCGAGAAAAGCCTACTAGCCCGAAAGGATCCAGATATCCGACATACGCCGCTCGTGTGCCCGAGGGGAAGTGCTACGTCGACACACGGCCCGCTGGAGGTGTTCTTCCCGCGGTTTGACCATATCTTTGAGATGTTTCTAACAAGGCAGCTTGATTTTACTATCGTCCCTTTTTTATGCTACATATGAGCTCTGGTCATGAAGAGTGAAGAAGTCTCGCAAATCTGTGTGGCGGATCCGCATTACATGCACGAAGTCTTTCTTGAGTCTCGGCGACTTTGAGCGTGAAACTGCTAGGGAGTACCTCCAAAAGTTCATGGTACAGAATAAGGAACGGAAATTGTCCTCGTGCCTTATCATCCAAAGTAAGTCAGTTCCGACAACCCTTTCAGACATTTCAATCATTCCTTCTCTCTCATATGGGGAATAATTTGAGGTGTCTTTTCCCCGCAGCAACGGGCGCCGCCGCCCTTATCGTTTTACCCGCAATTCTCCCACGCCGTATTTTGACCCTTCCAGAGACTACGAGAAAAGGACTACACCCACATAATGAATATTCTAGATGATGCTCTCTAAGGCTTCAGCTTTAGAGGTGGCCACGTGCAGATAAAGAAACAAAGGAACAAGAAGATGGGTTTCGCGCATAATACTAACTTCTCCTGCATCCATGTCCCAAAACCAAGCAAGAAGGATGGATTCTACATCGTCATCTCATGAATCAGTTCAACACGGATCACCAAAAGCTTCTGATTAACAGCAGAAATGATGATCATATCCACAAGTGGCTAGAATCTCATGGAGAAGCGAATTATAAACTTAGAGATGACTTCTTTCGCATACAAAGCGACATTGCGACGATCATCATGAAAGAAGTTGTCGATGAGAAGGGGATGTTCCACCACGACCCTATATCGCGAGCCGACGTCCGAACTTGCATAGGCCTGCAACGTCTAGACCTCACGCCGTTCAAGAAGCTAGGGTTCGTCCTCGATGATATGGAAGGATGGAACTTCTAGTGATTTATGATGCCGATGATGATTATATGTGTCGGTTGAACTTGTATACTTTTTGTAGCGATGAAACTTTGTGATGTCCACGGTCCCTGCCGAACTTGCGTAACGCTACTTTGTTAGTTTGGCGTGACGATGACTCATGCATCTCTAGTTAATTAACTTATGCATCGTATATGTTGCATCTAGTTTCTAACCCTTTCTTTTTCGGTGTTGCTCTAGTATATTTTGTTGCATATATATGATTGTACATCCTCTTCATGAACACTACTAGGAAAAGGCATGCTAGTGGCGCACCGAATTTGCCTTCTAATGGCGCACTCATCGTGCGCCAACGCATCACGCCATTAGAATTAATTTAATGGCGCACTACTGTGCGCCATTAGTATTCGGTGTTCTAATGGCGCACCACGTAGTGCGCCATTAGTATAGCCTGCGCAAGGCGCCATTAGAATGCCTCCCAGGGCCATATGTACAATGTGCTTTGGCATTCTAATGGCGCACCAGCAGCTAATGCGCCATTAGTGTGATGATCACAAGGTGCCATTAGTGTCTTGTGTGGTGCGCCATTAGTATGAATATTAGGTTTTATTTTTTTTGCTTTTCTGATTTTTGCACAGGTTACAAAATATATTATTGCATAGAATATAGACAGCAGCACACAGCAACATCAGATTCATCAAATACAATAGAAGATTAGTCTCCTAATACACCATCATATTAGTATCCGGATTCAAAAGACCGGACAAAGATAAAACATTACAAGTCTGAAGACCACGAGTATCGAGTTTGCCTTCACATTACAAGTCGACATCGATCATCTAAACTACCATCACATAGAAGAGAGTTGTGGTCATCACGATGAGCATCATCGCGATCAAACTGGTCTTCATCCGTTCCTCCAACGCCCTCCTCTCCCGCTAGATAGCGGGCGATCTAGATTCGGCCTCCGCCTAGTGGTGTACCTTTGTAATCAAGTATCACGCAAACGGTGATCCTGTCTCCGGCACTCCTCCCAGTCATCGTAGACTCCGGGAACCTTACCCTTGTGTTGGGGATATTACCACTAGGTGTAAACCGGCAGTGTGGGCCGGGTTAACTCCGTTAGTGGTATAAGGCAGAAAGGCCCAAGGCCCGTAGTCGGTTTAGAACTTGTAGCCGTAAACCGCCTGTTGTATAACTTGTGTTGTAAGTTAGAATAGAGGGATACCAACCGATACGAGTATGAACCGGTTGGGACTCTATGAACCGACGGGCGCCACCCGTGTATATAAGGGGCGACCGGCGACGTTCAAGGACGACAACCACAACTCGAGCCTAGGCGGCTTGTTTGCTCTCTAGCCATCGAGACCACATCAATTCCATCACAACCAGACGTAGGCTTTTACCTTCATCGGCGTCAACTAGTATAAAACCCTCGTGTCTTTGTGTCCGCTTTAACCCCTTCAAGTAAACCCATAGCGATGGCTCCACGACTAAGTCCTTTCGCTAGGACATCTGCCGTGACAAATCCACGACAGTTGGCGCCCACCGTGGGGCTATCGCACGATGGTTTGACGATCTTGGAGGGCAAGCTCAAGGGACTCGAAGGCTACATCGCGGGCCGGATGACCAAGAGTCGCCGCGGCCGGATCTACATCGACGACGCAGGATGGGGTCCCGAGGCCGATTCGATCGAGTACGGGTACCGGGTCCCCTTTGGTGGCATACATGTTTTCATCGGCAAGATCGGTGAGCTCGGGCTCGAGCCGTCATCCGCACCGACTCGCCGAGACGGCTCAGCGGCGAGACCTACCCAGTTAAACCGCCATGAAGCGCGGTTCGCTGGAGTCGCCCACGGAGGAGAACGCGAGGACGGTTCGTAACACGGTAGTGAGACCATCGCCTATTCCGCGATTTAATCTTCAACAGGAGAGACTGAGTCATTGTACCTGTTACAGGACGATATGATCGGGGGCTGTTCCGATGGCAACAGTATTCCGGACCCCCCAGGCCAGATCAACCGGATTGGAATATTCATGGCCGGTACGCAGGCGGCGAATCATTCTTCGACCGCCGCAGCGATGCTTTCCGGATCAGCAGCGGCAGCGGCAGCAGGGGCAGGAGGCCTTGGGCGCCCGCCGGTTCAAGTTCTATCAGATCTGTTTGATGCACTAGCTGCGCTTATGGCAGAGGACAATCCGGCAGATCAGGAGGCCCATAATGCAGAGATTGCGAAAGTGAAAGAGCAGATCACGCAGGCCAAAGCGGATCTCGCGGCAGAAAAGGAGCGGATGGCTGCAGAGCGGGCCGCTCTGGACGCCCAGGCCTACAAACTCATGCTTGACCAGAGTGCGTCGCAGGAGGTGTTGAAGCGGAAGTATAGATCACGCCTGCCATTAGGGTTTGACCCGTAAACCTCTTTTCGCACTTCGAGCTGGACCCAGAATCCGCCGCAGCACTGTGGAGGCAAACCGGATTGAGGCACCAGGGCCAGGGGCGACGGTCCAACCGCGCCTGATGGAGCCTCCTCACCAGAACATTGTGGTTCATCCACCGGTTCAGACACCCCCAGGTCATTATTCTAATCCTATGGACAACCTTGTTGCAGCCGCCGCGTGATTGGAGGCTATCCCGGTCGAAGGGGACTCCCCGCAAGCGGTAGAGACTTCAAGGGGTGCCTTGTTTGATCCCCGCTTTACGCAATGTGCGCCTGCCTAAAGACTTCAAGGGTCCGCGCAAAGTACCAAATTACACCGCCGATTTGTCCCCTAAAGCGTGGGTAGAAAGTTATGAGATGGCCATGGAGATGCTAGACGTAGATGAGACTGCGTGTGCAAAATACTTCACCATGATGCTTGAAGGCACGGCTCGCACTGGTTGAAGAGCCTACCGCCCAACTCTATCAGCTCATGGGCCCAGCTATGGCCCGGTTTATCCGAATTTCATGGATACATGTAAGCAGCCAAATCCATAGTAGACTGGCGGCTTGTGTCCAGGAGGAAGGAGAATCAACGACCGCTGGGTAGGCCGCTTCGTAGATTTTGCACTCATCCGACAGATTAACGCCGACTCGCAATATTAACCCCGAAGGCAATTGCCGGTTTGAGCCTTTGAAATTGAAATTGGGGCGCGAAGCGGTTGTTCAGAATGACATGGGAACCCTCATGGCCGCTTTAGTAAAATATGCTGATTCGGACAAGTATCAAGGATCCCGAGGCTGATGATGATGAAGCAGGAAGGGAAAGAAGAATGGCAACCCAAGGGCAACAAAGACAAACCGGCGGGTCATGGAAACGGAGGCAAGCGTAAGCGGATGGCAACATGGATTTTGTGGCCAATACTAATGCACGTGACAGGGCAGCGCGAGAGGTAAAGCGGCAAATCGTAATGGGGTCCCAATCCTAACGCAAGCCGCTTGAATTACTTGTTGAATCAGCCTTGCCCAAAGCACGGACGAAGGAGTCGCCGCTAATCACCTTTGAAAGGATTGTTATATCATGCAGGAGTTTAAAACTCTAATGCCTTCCGTATGACCAGGGTCGTGGCGGTTCAGATCCGTTTCACGGGCCGGGTCACGATGGAGCTTCCGGTTCAGTCTTAATCAGGCGGTCACAATAATCGTAATAATCGTAATGGCCAGCAGCAGCAACAGCAGCCGGGTTATCGAGCCAACCAAAGCAGTTGAACAATGGGCAATATCATGTTTTCACGCCTAGCTTGGATAAAGCGATCAAAAACTCCACAAGCGAGCAAAGGAACTCGTTGAACCGCCTTGCCATGTTATTTACGCTGGTCTGAGCAGCCTATCGTGGAGCAGAGAGGACCATCCTCCCGGTTGATAATCCGGCCAGCTAGCATTAGTGGTAGACCCTCGTGGGGATTATAAGTTCACTAAGGTGCTTATGGATGGAGGAAGCAGTATTAACATACTATACTATGAAACTTTCCGTCGCATGGGTCTAACAGACAAGGATCTCAGACCATCTAATACGGTGTTCTATGGTGTAGTACCAGGCAAATCTGCATATCCTGTTGGTAAGATAGCCCTAGATGTGGCTTTTGGGGACGAGCACGATTCCCGGTCTGAAAAACTAACCTTTGAGGTAGTGAAGATCCGGAGCCCATATCACGCCTTGTTTGGGCGGCCGGCTTATGCTAAGTTCATGGCACGACCTTGTTATATCTACTTGCAGCTCAAGATGTCGGGTTACAAAGGAACGATAACGGTGCATGGGAGCCGCCGGGTCGCTTTGGAATGTGAGGAAGGTGATGCAGCTTATGCAGAGTCGGTCTGTGCCACGGAGGAGTTGAAGTTCTATAAGGACAATGTTGATCCGGCAGATATGACCCCTTTGAAGAAGCCAACTACAGAGCATGACTCGGTTCTAAAGTTTAAATCGGCAGCTGAGACCAAACTTGTTGACTTCGTGCGCGTGTGATTCGCCCAAGCAGTTCATCTGTCGGCTGCCAATTTGATCCCAATAGGAAAAAGCGCCATCGAAGTTCATCCGTGAGAATCGACATCTTTGCATGGAAGCCGCCCGACATGCCAGGTGTACCGAGGGAACTCGCTGAGCACACTCTTAATGTGGATCCTAAGTATAAACCGGTGAAACAGTTCCTCCGCCGGTTCAACGAAGAAAGGCGTAAAGCCATTGGAGAGGAAGAGGCCAGGCATTGATCAGATCATTGATGCCACGGCAGGTTGTGAGCGCTTGAGTTTTTTGGATGCATATTCTGGATATCATCAGATCAAAATGGCGGTTAAGGACCAGGAGAAAACAGCGTTTATCACTCCCTTTGGAGCCTTCGCTATGTGTCTATGCCCTTCGGCTCAAAAGTGCTCAGTTACCTATCAAAAGCGCATGCATTGCTCGCGACAAACAGATCGGCCGCAATGTGCATGCCTATGTGGATGATATTGTAGTAAAATCAAGGCAGAAGGAGACGCTGGTGGATGATTTGAAGGAAACCTTTGACAACTTGCGCGTTTACAAGATGATGCTTAATCCGGCCAAGTGTGTTTTTGGTGTTCCGGCGGGCAAGTTATTGGGTTTTCTGGTGTCTAACAGAGGAATTGAGGCTAATCCGGAGAAAATTAAGGCTATTACTTCCTTGGCTAAACCGAAGTGTATCAATGATGTTCAGCGTTTGGCGGGTAGAGTCGCCGCACTAAGCCGGTTTATCAGCCGCCTCGGAGAGAAGGTCATCCCTTTATACCAGATGCTGAGGAAGACAGATAATTTCGTCTGGAGTCCAGCTGCTGATCAAGCGTTTGAGGATCTAAAGCGGCAGTTAGCTAACCCGCCTGTTCTTGCAGCTCCGGTTGACAAGGAGCCACTAATGTTATATGTAGCAGCGAATGCTCGAGCAGTTTGCGTGGCTATTGTGGTGGAACGCAAGGAGGCGGGCAAGGAGTATCCAGTTCAGCGGCCGGTTTATTATATCAGCGAGGTGCTCATTGAGTCCAAGCAAAGGTATCCGCATTGGCAGAAACTAGTATATGGTGTTTTCATGGCCAGCCGGAAATTGAAGCAATATTTTCAAGGGCACCCTGTCACAGTGGTCAGCTCAGCTCCCTTGGGTGATATCATACAGAACCGGGAGGCGACTGGCCGGATTGCCAAGTGGGCTATAGAGCTTGGGCCACATGGACTGAAATATGTACCTCGGACGGCGGTGAAGTCCCAAGCACTCGTTGATTTCATTAATGATTGGACGGAGTTACAAGCGCCAGAGGAGAAGCCGGATCACACATATTGGACTATTCATTTCGATGGATCCAGGCAGTTGGAAGGCTCGGGGGCTGGAGTCGTCTTAACTTCCCCACGAGGTGATAAGTTTTGTTATGTTCTCCGCTTAATGTTCCCTTGTACTAATAATGCAGCTGAGTACGAAGCCTTGCTCCATGGTCTCCGGATGGCTAAAGAGATGAACTTAAGTCGGGTTAAGTGCTTTGGTGACTCGGACCTTGTGGCTCAGCAGGTGTCTGGCACTTGGGATTCTAAGGACCCGCTCATGGCTGCATATCGACGGGAAGTGGATAATATTGCGGGTTGCTTCAAGGGTTATCGTGGATCATGTGGACCGCCGAAGAATGAAGCGGCAGACGCTTTAAGCCGTTGGGTTCTCAAGACAAACCGTCCCGCTTAACGCCTTTTTGGATGTATTGCACAACCCGTCACCCAGCTCCTGTGAAGCGGATTTGGCTATTCCCGATCCGGAGGCTTAGTTAGTAGCAGATTACATGCTATTCGGATTGACGGTTCCTTTTCTTGCATACATGACCCGAGGGAGTTGCCAAGATGAGATTCGCCGCATGTATAGTCCGCGATCCAAGTCTATGACGATTCTCAATGGTGAGTTACATCATTGCAAGATATCGTATGCGTTTCAACGCTGTGTTTCTCCTGAGGAAGGTTGTGAAATCTTAAGAGAAATCCATGAAGGGGATTGTGGACACCACGCCAGTTCAAAGTCTCTGGTAGCAAAGGCGTTTCGTCACGGGTTTTACTGGTTGAGGATGATCCCAATAACATGGCCGTTTGCAACTTGGGGGCTAGATATGGTTGGACCTTTTAAAAGATCAAAGGATAAGAAAACCCACCTTTTGGTGGCAGTTGACAAATTTACCAAGTGGGTTGAAGCAGAGCTCGTCAAGAAGTGTGATGCAGCAGCAAAGAAGGCAGTTCATCAAAAGGTGATCTTCCGGTTTGGCTTTCCACACAAGATCATTATCGATAATGGTACCAATTTATCCAAGGGTGCTATGAAAGAGTTCGTGAACGTGAGCACATCCGCTTGACGTGTCATCGATGGTTTCACCCCACCCAACGGACAGCGTAACGAGCTAATCAAGAGATCTTACGAGGCATCAAACCCCGGCTTATGGTCCCATTACAGAGGACACCAGGATGCTGGGTTGAAGAGCTACCATCTGTGCTATGGAGTATCAACACTACGCCAAACTGGTCCATTGGATACACACCGTTTTTTATGGTCTATGGAGCAGAGGCAGTTCTCCCCAGTGATATCCGACACGATTCGCCTCGTGTGGCGGCTTATGTTGAAGCGGACAACGAGATGGCACGGCAAGACGCTTTGGACCTATTGGATGAAGAGCGTGATATGGCAGCTGCCCGTTCGGCGATTTACCAGCAAGATCTTCGTCGTTATCACAGTCGCCGGGTTAAAACCAGAACCTTTCAAGAAGGAGATTTGGTGCTTCGACTCATCCAAGACCAGACAGATATGCACAAGTTATCCCCACCTTGGGAAGGACCTTTCGTGGTCAGCAAGAATCTACACAACGGATCATACTATCTGATTGATATTCGAGAGCATCAAGACTCACGCACATCAGAAGAGGAGACCAAGAGGCCGTGGAACATAGCTCATCTTCGGCCTTACTACACTTGAGCCATCGGCTCTATTTATGTACATATCATGACAATGTATGTATTATCTTCGATATAATAAAACCGGAGCCTCAGCTAAAGCGGGGTCTCTGTCTTTCTCATCATGCGTGGTTACATGGAGTGACTCTGTTTTTAAAGCGGCCTCCGGTTTACCCCTTGACATTTGCTTTTTATATATCACTAGGGGCCTTGGTCGAGTCCGAACCAATGCACACCTTTTGATAGGCGATAGCCACCAGATCACTTGGGGACATGGTCAAGTCTGAACCAGCCACGCCTCTTGGTCGGCCTAAAGCCATCAAATCACTTGGGGGAATGGTCGAACCCGAACCATTACCACGCCTCTTGATCTGGCATATATGCCACGAGTCATTTGGGGACCTGGCTGACTTGAATCATTGTCACACCTATTGGGGACTTGATCCTGTCCGACCATGGTAATGCCATCTGAACAGCTCAGTATAGCGTATGTTGGTAAAACGTTTTTATCATTGCCTTGGTTTCCATGTTATTTTCATGGCTTCTTTGATCTTTGTTTTTGTTGGATTTCTTTTATATCAACAAAATACCTTTTTTCCGGTTCAGCCGATGGATTTGATTTCCCTTTAAACCGGAGACGTATGCCCGGTTTACCTTTTCTTGTTACCCTCATCGAGTAATAAGGGGGCTTGTGTTGATTCAGCACGGTTCATATGAGAGCTGTTCTCTCCCCGCTTTATTGATGGTAATGGTTTATAAAACCTCCGTTTCAAGCCTGGCTAAGCCAGCTTCATGCCCAGACATGGCAGGTATTTGTGTCACCTATTTGTTGTATTACTGATACATATATTTAAGATCATAAACCGGCTGGCGGTATAACCGCCGCCGAAGTTCAAATTTTTCTGATTGCAGGAAATACGAGTCGAGGTTTTTCGAACAAAAAGCTTCAGTACTTATGCACGAAGGCATACTCAAGATAGAAGTATCAACTATCCTATTACAAGGGAACATGGTGCCCAAATAAGATCGTTGTTCTTTTGGACAGCTGCCAACGACAGCTATTCAAACCGGCCTCCGGTTCAAGCCTGCTCTTCATCCTCCGCCGCTTCAGCTTCCTCGTCTCTACCCATTGGCTGGAAATCAACAGTGGTCCAGTCGATTCCCATTAAAGCTTGGAAAACAACTTCTTCATGGATCAGGGAAGACGGTTCAATATCGAGCGTAAGTATGCTTACGGATTGAGGGATCAGATTTTCCGCTTCAAAAGTTGGGGCAGGGCACTCGCTTGTTCTGGTCATTGTACTGTGCTTGATAATGCGTCAAGTCTGCTTCTTCAGCCACCGACAAGCCGAGGGCGACCGCACGGTTTATCGCCTCAGAAATCCTCTTCATTAAATTCGTAACCATCTTCCTTCACACCGGGTAGCCTTGAGCTGCTTCCATTGTGGTCAAAATGTACCCATGCCTTGGCTCGGATCAAGGCATTAATAGCTCCGGTTCGGGCAGCAGATTTTTTCACCTCCTCAATCCGGGCCGGAAGCATGGACAACCTGTTCAGAGTATCCTGGAGTAAGGAAGGTGCCGGGTTGTTATGAGAGGCTATGGTGATGATCCGCTGGGCTCCGGTATATAGCTGTTCTACTAAGGTGTAGACAGCCTTCAGTTTCTTCCGCACATCATTTCCTAAATGCCCGATGCGTGTGCCTACAACAATAAAGAGATAGTCTCAAACCGGATTTATACTACAGCAGGTTTCAAGCATCACAAATGTTCAATGGAGCTTGCCAAAGATCGCCGCGGTCATGGAGTGTACTTGCCGCTTTACGGCTGTAAGATCATCTACCACCGGTTTAAGGGCAGCTTCAGCATTTTCCGCTCGTTTGATTAAAGTGGCCTTCTCAGTGGCCCAGTCAGCCTGCTCTTTCTTGAAGCCTTCCTTCAGCTGTTCAGTGCTGTTCAAAGCAATGGTTAATTCTTTCTTGGCCTTGTCTGTTTCGGCCTGTTGGGTTTTAAGTGCCTCCTGTAAATCGGCAATCCGGTCCTCTTTGATCTTCACCTCAGCCTGCATATGACAAGATTTTCAACATGAGGTTCAAGAATTGAAGTATCAACCACATAACAAAGTTATATGCCTGATACTTGGGGGCTAATGCACCTTCAATTTTTTATACATGTTACTAGGTGGCAAAGTCCCAAGCTCAATACAAGTATTCAACTTGGCACTTGGGGGCTAATGGCTATTTGATCTACGTATGTTTCCAAGAACAATTTTTATTGAAGCACCGGTTTAAGTATGCTAAGTTAAACCGCCCTTGGGGGCTATGCTGGTGGATTTCAAAATTGTTATGAATATATTCAAGTCCCGGTTTGATCAAGATTACAAACCGCCCTTGGGGGCTAGAAGGACTGATATAATGGCAGAAGTAAAGCGTGGGTTACCTCAAACTTATCCTCATCATCTTGACCAGGCTAGCTTCACAATCCACGGCTAGTATAAAGCCGGTTTAAGTAGCCGTAATGAAGGTCTTGGGCGCCAGAGCAGCATATGTCTCCAGCTCAACATCCCATTTTCCTTTATTCAAAGCGGAAAAATCTTCTTTCACAAGGTGCTCGGTTAAAGTTGCAGGAGTCCCCGGTTCAGAGCGGCCCATACCAGTAATCACAACGTCATCATCTTTGGACTCGACGGATTGTGTGGGCACGACCGTTTTGTCAGCAGGACTGTGGGATTTATCAAACCGGATGGAGCTGGCAAAGCGGATCGGCAGAGATTGAAGTGTTAACAGCCTCTTCGAATAACATCATCTTGCAGCGGAGGATCATTGGGAATATCTTCGAGGCAAAATTTTCAAGATCCGTGCTCTCTCATGATCTCGAGGCGGCATCTTCTTCAGCCGCTTTATCCAAACGGGCCTTCTTGCTTGGTTTCGTTTTGGTTCTAAGAGAAAAAGCAAAGAGTCAGGGAAAAGCATAAACCATTACACAATATACTAGAAGCATATGCTCAGTTTGGCTTACCCGGCAGCTATCTTGAATGGTGGTAACTGAGTGGCCGATGATTCACTAGAGGATGAATGGGAAGTGACCTGATAATCGGAGTCGGACGGATTAAGAGGTTGACGGAAGAAACCCGCTTTAGAATCTAAAGCAATAAAAAGGTCGGAGACCTCGGAGCGGCGCTTTCGAACAGGGCTGTTTGGTAAACCGGCAGAGGTAACTACCTGACCACTGTGCCGGGTTGTGCGGCGAGCTTCATGTTGCTGCGTCTTCATAAAAAATTTGGGATCCAAATAAGCAAGAGGGTGAGAAAAATTAACTTTCGGTTTGCTCGGCGAAATTTTGGCAAAGGCAAATTTTCGAATCAAGAGAGAATAGTTACCTCAGCGAATCCTCGCATTGTTGGCCTCAGCCGTCCCCGACAAGCATCATCATCAATAAGGCGGTAAAAAGTAAGCCAAGAGAATCAAGTTCTACCTCAAGATCCGGATTACCCACATCATCGCCAATGGCTGGGCCGATGAAGCGGTGGTTTTTCTCTTGTGAGCCGGTTTCTTAATAACTTTGGTTTTGGGCGGGTTGGCGCCCGCTTTCTCCGCTTTATCTTGTGAAAGTTTCTTGCTCCAAAACGGATTATCACCTGGATCGAAATAATTAAATGTCGCATACATAAAGCAAGAACAGGCTTAATGATGGAGCAACTAAAAGCTTATCACCGGCGGCTTGTTGGTGGTGCAAGAAGGAGGCAGACCGGTTTGAGCACGAGATGCTCCGTTCATTCAACATCTTCTTTACCGAGTCTCAGAATTTCATCATCGAGAGTTGGATTTTGGTGTGTCGGAGTGGGTCGTCGACACTATCAAGATATCTTGGCACATCAAACCGGAGCGCCGCTCAGAGGCAGATGCTCCATGATATCTAGCAGCGTGCAAGGTCTATTCCGCACAAACCATGGCCATAAAAGCTCAAGCTTGGACAATATGGGCATATTTGCTTCTATCCTTGGCACTCAGTCTTTGTGGAAAAGGATGAGTGTTGCTCAGCCGCCCGGATGGAAGCCTGTAAGGGATTTTCATCCTCGTGGAGAAGTATCTTTGTAATAAAACCAAGTCGCATTCCACTCCTTGGGGTGAGTATGGAGTTTGACGGGGATAAGTGATCTCCTTCCTCTTTGAATAGCCATGCCACCCAATTCAGTATTGGGGCCGCCGGTGAATTCAAGTCTGACGGTTTAAATGAAAGAGGTCTCTAAACAGTTCAATGAAGGTTCCTCTTGAAGATATACTTCAGATAGTACTTGAAAGTGGCATAAATTGGTGACGGAGTTAGCCAATATCCCGGGACGGAGCTGAAAATTGGCTAACACGTCCGGTAAAATTTAGAACCGGGCGGTTTGAAGCCCCGGCCAGTGATCGGCGAAGACCACAACCTCTCCTTCCCGGGTGTAGGAGGACATTCTCTCGTGGACCCTCCAAAGGATTGTATCTTTATCATCTAAAGCGCCAATCGAGACTAGATCATCCAGCTGTGATTCGGTGACGCGAGAAGGAACCCAGTTGCATTCATACACTTGTTTGGCCATGGTAAGATCTACAAGAAATAGTTGATCCGGTTCAAGAGCATGCTTGGTACAAGGTGTTGATCTGAATTATGATAAACCGGAGGCAGTATCTATAAACCGGTTTTCCGTAATACAGTATCATGTGGATTCTGGCGGTTCAACTAGGGGACTAATGATATATATATACTGGTTTAGTGATTATTTCTATGGTAAGTTAAACCGCCTGACCTAAGCATTGGAAGCGATTGAAGTTATGGATAACTAAGTATGCAGAAACAAGTTTCGCAAGATCATATTACAGCTGCGGATCAAACGCGAAGCTTACAGAAAACAGAAAATGTTTCGAGAAGTAAGGCAGAAATAGAAGTGAACTATGGAGCAGGTATATGCGGAAGATCTATGGGCTTAGATGAGAGACTACAGCAGATGCGCAGGGATCACTATTAAATACAGCACAGGTTCATGGATTCATTCAAAGTCAAAAGAACAGATATGAACGCGCGAAGAACACAAAGATGAAACCGGAACCCTAAAGAACAGATCTAGGTCAAGAAGGGAGGAAGCTTACCGAACGGAGAAGACGCGAAAGAGGCCGCAATGCTCGCACGCTCAAAGGTTCGAGGCAGCGGCCCAGGACGAGGCAGAAGTTGACGACGGTGGCGGAGCTCCAAGACCAGCGGCGCGAGGAAGACGAAGAAGAGGGGGCGAAGGGAAAGGAAAGAAATGACCCTTCGGTCCTATTTATAAAGCAACCGAGCTAGGTCAAGCGCGCGGATCCAGGAACTGCTATTAAAAGAGGGCGTTATAAATGATAAAATTTCAGGATGACGTCATGCCGGTTTACAGTAACCGGAAGTGATGACGATACGTCGGTTTACCAGTCACTAGAAGATGTCCAAGATACAAGTTTTTGTGAAGGATTGACATGAACCAGTTCAAATCAACTGGGCCTAATGTTAGATATTACCACTAGGTGTAAACCGCGCAGGGCCGGGTTAACTCCGTTAGTGGTATAAGCAGGAAAGGCCCAAGGCCTGTAGTCGGTTTAGAACTTGTAGCCGTAAACCGCCCCTGTTGTATAACTTGTGTTGTAAGTTAGAATAGAGAGATACCAACCGGGATACGAGTATGAACCGGTTGGGACTCTATGAACCGATGGGCGCCACCCGTATATAAGGGGCGACTCGCGACGGTTCAAGGACGATAACCACAACTCGAGCCTAGGGCGGCTTGTTTGCTCCCTAGCCATCGAGACCACATCAATTCCATCACAACTAGACGAGGCTTTTACCTTCATCGAAGGGGCCAACTAGTATAAAACCCTCGTGTCTTTGTGTCCGCTTTAACCCCTTCAAGTAAACCCGTAGCGATGGCTCCACGACTAAGTCCTTTCGCTAGGACATCTGTCGTGACAAATCCACGACACCTTGTACACGACATACGACGACATCTCTATGCACAAGCCAAACAACAGACAATACATAAGCAATGTGTAAGTATGCAACAAAAGGATCGGAAGAGAAAAGCAAGACATTAATAGCACGATTCATGGTCCTACTAATAAATAGCATCGATTACATCTAAGTTGAACAACCGTCCAAACCAAAGAGACATACGAATTCATTAAAGTTTAATTACAACATGAGCCAATCAATGTTTCGTAACTACACATCACTACTTTAGACTCAACTCATCGGACAGAGCGTGGGTGAAGCCGCCGCTCATCATGATGGTCATGAAATCACGGTCGTTGTCACCTTGCATTTGTAGCGTTTCATCTATCTCACTGTTGGACGGTTGATATCGAGGAAGAACTGCCTGCGGTATGAAGGACATCTTGATGGATGATGTCCGCAAACTCCGATCGATGCGAAGAATTCTTGTCCGAGGTCCGCGCCCGGACTGCCGACAAGCTCGCGCCCAATCTTTGAGATTATCCGCAGCGTAGGTGATGATGGTCCTTACGACGCCTCGCATGTGATGGAGGGCATAGTAGGCATCCTTCGATCACAAAGCGGCTGCTTGACGCAGCAGTAACTTCAGATTGTGTGAGAAGATGTGCTTGCCATACTTACGAACGGCCCGGTGAAGGTGCTCTAGATTTGGCGAGCCGGGAGAACATCATCAAGAACTTTCTTGACATTTGTGTAGTCTATCATGGAATTACGGTTCGGGTCGAAATACGTGGCCATGGAATATTTTGGGCTTAAGAGGATGAGTGTGCAATGTGTGTCACTGCACAGAACACGGAATGTTAGAAAAAAAAGAACGATCGAAATCTAAGAAATCATATGTTACAGGCGGTTAAGGGATGACTTACTCGGAAAGTAAGGCACAAGGAAGTTATCCTTATCTGCGCTTGCGTAATGACGCTTCGAGGTGTGAACTCGCAACTTGGCGGTCCCCGCAGCTGCTCAAGTGCTTGGCACGCATGTAGAAGGGGTCGACTATCACGATGTCCCGGTATTGTCTCTAATGATCCGATCCGCATGCTCACGAAAACAGCCGAACGAAGGTGTAGTGCAACGGATGAAGGTTAAACATAGCAAAGATGTCATCAAACCGCAGGAAGATCATACCCCGATGTCGCCATCCACAAAGCCCTTGCTCTCGCACCTTGGCCACGAAACCGGTATGCCACATCATTCTCTTTGACGCCGCTTCTCCAAAATCAGAACAACGTGCTGCAGACTCCGCGATAGCACCGTTGCAGCATTCAGCATATTTGGTGGTAGCATCGCCCTACCCGCCACATGCACCTCCTCGAGATATCCTTAGGTGAAGGTGGCCCGCCCCGAGCACGGATCGAACTCGGTGCCGGCTGGCTCGCACCGGCGCTCTTGTTAGTCTTTTGTTTCCGCCCTTCTTCTTGATCTCCGTAATGGGACGGAGTTCGCTCACGCACCGCCTTCTTCAACGTGTTGGGGTTGATAATATTTCGCGCCAGCTATCTCGAGGCTCGGTGAAGGCGGAGCCGGAGGCGTGTCCGAGAACTGAACGCCGCACGACGCTTGTTGCAATTGGATTTCTCCGCCGCATCAGCTAGATCGCGGTGGTCTTGGTTGGGTTCTGAGAAAGAGGCCCGCAGAACTCGTCAGCGCATCCATGTTCGCAAAGTACTTATCAACTTTGGTAAATGTACCGTCGCCGTTGTCGCCGCCGTCCGGATCTCGTGCCATAGGGCTGTCCGGATCTCGTGCCATAGGGATGTCCGCAGGTCCGTAGCGCTGCGGCGTTTTTGCCATGGCTTGGCGCCGCACGACCGGGCGGTCTTGTCGTGGGTGGTGTCCCCGCCCCAAACGAATCCGCTCTTCGCCATAGCAGGGCCGTTTACGCAGGTGCCGAGGGTCATCTCATCTTCTTCGTCGGCCCCAGCGGGTCGAATCGGAGGTAACAGCTCGTCGCAGCCTAGCAGCACCCGGACCACTTCAACCCTATACATTGTGGTTGGCATCGGATTACCGTGGAACATGGGGTTGCCCGGTTGAACGATTCTGCCCTTGGCGACATCGACCAACTCGGCGCCCACGGCGCGTAAGAGTGCAAGGAACGCCGGCGGTGCCTCGCGAAAACATGTATAGGGCGCCGAGGATGCCCGATCAAAGGCAAGGAGATGAAGTCATCGCCGAGAGGCTTAGTTACCGTGATGCCGCCGAGCTCGGCTAATGTCGAGGCACCGCCAACGGCGCGCGGTAACCGACGCAGGGGCGCTTTTGGCGAGGTGCCGGTCGGCGTACACCTGGGTGCATTAAGCTCCCATGCCCGTGCCGGTGCCGGAGACACGAATACCGCCTCCGCCGGAGACACCAACGGCGCCGCCGCCGGAGACACCTATGGTGCCGCCGCCGGAGACACCAATGGCGCCGCCGCCAGAGACACCAATGATGCCGCCGCCACGCTATGCGAGTTGCTGGCCGTGAAGCTGGGAACCGGGGGAGGCCCCTTTTGGCCGCCCGCAATCCACGTCGTCAGCCCATGAATCAACGTAGGCACCATGGCGTTGAGCTTCGTTCCAAGTTGTTGTTGCACTTGCTCATGGACAAGCTCCTGTATCCGCGCCACTTGTGCCTTGAGTTCTTCAACCTCGCACGTTTGGCTTTCCGAGCTGGTCTTTTTCTCCTTCCGCACACCAGCGGTATAGTATGACCCCCATTTTGTGGACAAGCCTTTGCCGGCCACACGACCAGCTGACGTCGGCTTATTGAGCTTATCCTTCTTTTTCATTACGTTCAACGCCCTATTTAAAGGGGTGTCGAAAGGGGAGCTCTTAGACGACCCCGCGCTACTGCTTTCATTGTCCTGCGAAAGGAACATGAACCATTTAGAAATATTGGGGATTAATTAGAGTGCAACCATATGGAGCTAATTACGCAGGGTGTATTCCTTACTGAACAAGCTCTGCGCCTGGTCTTCGGATCCGTGGTAAGCTCCTTTGTTATCGGGTCCTCCTTGTACCGGCCCCGACATAGTTCCTGGTCCGCTTGTCACCGTTGTATTTCTCGGCGGGCGGTAGGCCTTGCTCGGCACGCTCCGCATCCTCCTTGTCCCATATAGGCTTCGCCACTCTATAACCGCCGGGACCGAGTTTGTGTTCCCTAAGTTCAACTCCCGCATTTCTTTCCCCATCGACTTGATTCAAGGTTGCGGGCTCGCACTTGATCTTGAACTCCTTGTACTCATCTTCGCCATTAAAGGATATTTCGCTTGATCTTGTCATAACTATCACCTTTATCAATCATTCTCTTCACCGCTTCTCCAAGTAGACAGGGCCGTGCTCATCTTCGTGAGGGCGACACTGCTCACTTTATTCCCCGAGAGGCGGTGTTTTCAAATTCGGCGGGAACTTGTATCGCTCGTGCAGCTTCGCGGAAGAGGAGGTTGCGCCAATTCCCTTGGTCCTTCCGCCTAAGGTTCTCGGTGTTGATCGAGACGGTGCTCGGAGAATGCACCCGAGCTGAACCGAGTAAATTTTGACTATATGTTTGGGCTCCGTTGGATTCCCGCCGGAGTCCACTTGAGTGAATTCTCCTGACGGTGCGGAGCGCATTCGGCGCCGGTCCTTCCTTTGCTTCTTCGGTTGGCTGCCATCGTGTGTGCGCCGCCACCATCCGTGTGTGCCGCCATCATCGGTGGTGGCATCCTCGGCGGCACCATCGGTGGTGTCATCCCGACGCCACTAGGGGTTGTGTAATCAGGATCGGTGTCTTGCACGGCATCATCATAGCGGTGAGGTTGTTCCTCCATCTCTTGGGACAGCTCCTGAATTGCTTGCCGCTCAACCACCGGCCTCATCGCTAGGGCCATGTTTTCTCTAAATAGGAAAAAGTTTGGTCAAAAGATGGTTATTGTCAAGGAACAAGATCATGGTCTCATGATTTAGGGTTTGTCGACACCGAGGCACCCTAAAAGCCTAAGCTTTCATCATTTAGGTTCTCATCGACACCGAGGCATCCGGGGCAGCCAAGTTAAGTTTTCATCATTGAGGGTTTATCGATGCCGAGGCACCCTAGGTTGGGCCTAATCTTGGCTCTATTGCCACCTATGTTGGGTTTATCATCTAGGGTTTATCGATGCTAAGGATAATTCTAAGTTGGGCCTAATCACTTGGCTCTATTGCCACCTATGATTTAATGCAACAAGAATGGCAGGGCAGTTGATCCTACTTAACTAAGTACTAAGATAGTCTGCCCATGCATTAGTCGCAGTACCTTATATGTCCTATTTTAGCAAAGTCATGCTAAAATTCACGGAAAATTTCAGCATGACCTTTGCTGAAAATAGGACATATGGAGTACCCAATTTGCCGGAACGGAAGTTAATCGACATTCGCAAACTCAAGGGCCTCTCGGGTACAAAGCAGCAGCATCACAAGTTGACAAAATTTCCAAGTAGTACAGCAGCAAAGCATCACAAGTAGTACCAATGAACATATAGTCCAAGACATTCTGAATTTCGATAAATGACAGCAAGTTAACTCATGCCGACAAAGAAGAAACTTATAACAACATAAATGAAATTGCAGTTCCAAGTGGGTATGCGTAAATAATAAAACCAGATAAATGATTTTGTTCGCCCACTTAACAAAAATAAAGAAATGATATTACACAAGTATTAACAAAAACAATATGTATACATAAAAGTAACAAAGACCAATATAGTTAGGCTTTAACAGCAAAGGCAAGGAGTTCATCCTAAATAACACATAAACCCGATTCAACATGTCTTCAAACAGCCCAAAAGCAATCATATTACACAAGTATCGAGAGCTCATATAGTTAGATTTATTAATGCAGAGTACTACACTAACGCCGCACCAAAATCCACTTGCATTTTACAAATCAGATATCGTCCTGCCTGTAACTTGCATGGCATTACGCTTTGCTATTTCAGTCGTTGTTTGTTAGCATCCACATAGAGGTCTTCATACCTAATATTACAAATTGAGCTTTTGGATATATCACTTTATTGCTACCTATCTGCATTTTTCCCGATAGTTTCAATAATTTTAGATGAAAACACCAAGTTCTAAGTTATATCTTATATATGCAACTATAGTCAGACTCCAGATCCTTGATTGTTTTGCTTTTCTCCTCTGCTACATGGATTCCCTTCTTAGAGAAGGGAGAAGACACTGGTTTGGAAATCTTTCTGTCATACACTTCTATTTGAAAATTGCGATTATCGTCGCATCAAAGCCTTTGGAAGTTTCACGACTTATAATGAACTGGTGTTTTCTTCGGTTAAAAGAGGTGACCTGCTTTTCTTTGGCCAATGCAATTGTATTTCTAAGTCCAATTCAATATCAAATCAATTTTCATTTCACATGAATCTAGTCCGAATGTATCCGACACAAACGTGGTGTGTACTAGAGTACTAAATCGGTTTGCTTGCCACGATATAATAAACCTTTTTCCAAAGGTTGAGATCACCCACTTTGTCTTTTATTTACCTATATTTGGTTGTTGCAGTTTTGCAGGGGTCTGCAATTATATAAATCTTAAACTCAAAACACAGCATGGTACGCAGGCATCAAGCGATTGGTTGGCTAACAGCACCGGAAAGCCAGGCCTACCCTAGGGTTTGCAGGTGAGGGGATGGAGGAGAAGGGAGGAATCACCTGGGGGAGGGGATGGAGGAATGGAGGAAGACGCCGGCGTTGAAGCTCCGGCAGCGGCTGGGCGTTGAAGCCCGGTGACACGCGGTGGGCTCCTCCACTGCCTGCCTCTGCGTCTCGGCTTGGGCGGAGGACGCCGAGGATGCTGGGCGCGGGCGGAGGGGGACGGCGAGGTAGGCAGCGCCGACTCAAAGGGTCGCGTGGCTGGCTGAGCTGAGGTAGAGGCGTCGCCGCCTCCTCTGGCTGGGGCGACGGCGCTGGGCGACGGCGCTGGGGCAAAGTTAGGTCGAGTGGGGGGATCTCGCGAGGGAGGAGAGAGGCCAGGGGAATAGGTGGAGGAAGTAATGGCGCACCACACACCGGTGCGCCTATAAGTACGATTGTTCTAATGGCGCACCACCCTCGGTGCGCCATTAGAATTTTGTTTTAACCTAGCCCAAGAGCTATATCTACAGCCCAACCCTATCTACAATGTAACCCACCCACTAGCCCGACTGGTCAAGACGCAAACACACACACCAGAGGTCCTGGGTTCGATTCCTGGATCCCCAATATTTTTTATGCATTTTAAATGGTGTTTTTATATTTATTTGTGTTTAAATATGTTCAAACTTGTTTAAATCATAACAGTAATATTTTTTATGCATTTTAAATGCTGTTTTTATATTTATTTGTGTTTAAATATGTTCAAACTTGTTTAAATTATAACAGTAATATTTTTATAAAATAGTAAATAAATTAAAAAATATGTTCAAAAGTTGGTGCGGGGGGCGGGTGCTCTGGCGGTGGAGCGGGAGGTTGCGATGGGTGGAGCTAGCGGGGAGGGTGTGGAAGCGATCGAGATGGAGGGGGATCGAGATCGAGATGGAGGGGAATCGAGATCAAGTGTCCTCATGAATTCAAAAAGTGCCCATGAAATTTAAAAATATTCATGATATCAAAAAGTGCCCATGAAATACAATCGAGAAATGAAGACTACGGTTTAAATACAATCGGTCTTAGCTAGCTATCTGTTCACAATCTTCTTGCCCTTCTTTTTCGCAAAGGAGTTCTTCTGTGGAACGGACGTTCTTTAGGTAGGGTGGTCCTACTTCTTCTTGTGGTGTGTGCTGCTACTTCATCGTCGTCGCCATGTTCGATCTTCGGTCGCCGTGATTTGTCAAGTCTTGCTCATTGGCTACTCCATCCATTCCGATGATCTTCCTTTGCCTCTCCTCACGACAACACGACCGGGCTTTGGCGGTCAAGAATGAAGAAGCATTGGTCCACTTGGGAAGCAGCACCATGGCTCATTTTTCGCCATGACGCTTATGCCCATGGTCTTGATTTGGCCGGGTATAACCATGGTGGTGAAATACCGTCTTCTTTTATGACGCTTTTGGCCCATCGACACGGAACATCGACCTTCTCTCCAACAGAGCTCAGCTCCCAGATCTCCTCGATCCTTCCGTAGTATCTGTCCTTGTCGTTACCGTGTAGGATTCCATCGCTACCCGGAGTTCGATAACCATCTCTCTTCATGTCCTTGTCCTCGTGTAGAATGTGTAGTCATTGATATCGTGACGCCTCATAGGTCATCGTTGTGCTCGGCGCCTCGTGACAAGGCGAATATGAGTTGTTCTTCCGTGGAAGAATCCTCATGTAAAGGGTACGACGTAAGCTTCGCCTGAACCAACGCGTGAAACATGAGTTGTGCTCTTTGAGTATATCTCCGTCCGCCCTCTGCTGGCCTCGGTCATTGTACGCCTTCTTAATAAAGGTTTTGTGCTCTACCACCCAAGGATCGACCACGCCTATGTGGTGTAGCGCGACTAGGTTTGCTCTTTCAAAGTCGGCGAGTCGACTCAAGTCGACATTCATTTCAAGGGCGACCCTCATGGTGACCCCATCCAGCGAGCCTGCCGAGGTGCTCGCTGACGGGCAGACCAACGGGTTCTCGATGCCTAGATAATTCGTGCGAGAGGAGATGCACTCTTCGTCGAAAGCCCCGGCTGTGCTTCCTCCGACGTGACATGTTGCGAACGTATCCTTTGATGACACCATTCATCCTTTCGAACGGCATCCTGTTGTGCAGGAACGCCGCCCGAGTTGGATGATATCCTCCACTATATGGACCAGCAGATGCACCATAACGTCAAGAATGCGGGCGGAAGTACATCTCAAGCTCGCATAGTATCACCACGATCTCTTCCTATAGCCTTCGAGTTGCCTCACGCCAATCGACTTCCGAGAGATGACGTCGAAAAAGTTGCATAGGCCAAATAGCGCTTTCACGGACGTGCGCGCCCATGATCCCATGGATTGCAATCGAAGTATTCAGATCATCAAGACGTGATACCGTCGTGAGACTTCATCCCGCTGAACTTCGCTTCCCCGGTCTAGGTATCCGCTTATCTTCCCCACAGAATCAGAAGGAAGTTTTACTCCTAGGAGGTAGGTGAAAACTGCTCGATCTCCTCGACATAGAGTGAAGCACGCGGAGGGTAGTCATTTCCGGTCTTCTTGGCCTTTTGCCTTTGTGACGATTTCTTTCCATGTCCTGCTTCACTCATCATCATCATCATCATCATCATTAGCGTGAAGCTCCTGCCGATGCCCATTGATTTCAAGTCCGCCCTTGGTTTCGCCCATCTTTGGTCCTCTCCGCATGTTGAGCAGGGTACCAAGCAGACTCGCACACGCTCTTCGTGATATGCATGACATCAAGGCTGTGAGGCACACGGTGGATCTTCCAAGACGGCAAGTCCCGTAAAACAGACCTCGCTTTCCATACCTTCAGAGATGGGCTCGCGCCTTTCGCTTCTTTTCGGCGGTGGGCGTCTTTCCAATTTTTCAACAGCTTGTCTATTTCTCGCCGCTCCTCGTGACACGGGCGCTGGGTTCGGTTTCACCATCGAACAGATCCTTGCGTTTCCTCCACGGGTCATCGTCGCGAAGCCACCTTCGATGTCCCATGAACACGGTTTTCGAAGACCCGGTGAGGGAGTCCTGGACTAGGGGGTGTCCGGACTGCCGGACTATCAATATCCGTCGGACTCCCAGACTACGAAGATAGAAGATTGAAGAGTCCGGCTCGTGTCCAGAAGGTACTTTCCTTTGCGTGGAAGGCAAGCTTGGCAATACGGATATGTAGATCTCCTACCATTGTAACCGACCCTGTGTAACCCTAGCCTCTCCGGTGTCTATATAAACCGAAGGGCCTTAGTCCATAGGACGAACATACATCTCAACAATCATACCATAGGCTAGATTCTAGGGTTTAGCCTCTTTGATCTCGTGGTAGATCTACTCTTGTACTACCCATATCATCAATATTAATCAAGCAGGACGAGGGTTTTACCTCCATCGAGAGGGCCCAACCTGGTAAAAACATTGTGTCCTCGCCTCTGTTACCATCCGCCTAGACGCACAGTTCGGGACCCCCTACTCGAGATCCGCCGGTTTTGACACCGACATTGGTGCTTTCATTGAGAGTTCCTCTGTGTCGTCCCCGATAGGCTCAATGGCATCTTCAACCATCAACGCTGTCCAGGGTGAGACTTTTCTCCCCGGATAGATCTTCATATTCGGCGGCTTTGCACCGCGGGCCAATTCTCTTGGCTATCTGGAGCAGATCGAAAGCTACACCCCTGGCCGTCAGGTCAGATTCGGAAGCTTAAACTTCACGGTCGATGACCGCGGAGACTTGATCTTCGACGGAGTCGAGTCACAGCCAAGCGCGCCACACTGCGACGATGGGCATGATCTAGCTCTGCCGCCGGGCAGTGCTTTGGTGGCCACACTCGGATCCGCTTCGGCCACTAGCCCAGAGCCGATTGCCCATATCGAGGGCCGGTGGATAGACGCCGCCCTGGGGGCTTCAACATCCACGGCGATGGAGCCGGATACCAATCTTGTCCCCTACGAAATTCGTGATCCCGAGGCGCCGGACTCCTCGCCGGACTCCGAGCCTCCCGCGCCCCTACCGATTAATCCGGATTGGGCGCCGGTTATGGAATTCACCGCCGAGGACATCTTCCAGCACTCGCCTTTTGGCGATATCCTGAATTCCCTGAAGCGTCTCTCGCTATCAGGAGAATCCTGGCCGGACTATGGCCAGGATGGTTGGAGTTCGGACGATGGAGAAATTCAGAGCCCACCCACCACCCACTTTGTAGCCACTATCGAGGATCTAACCGACATGCTAGACTACGACTCCGACGACATCGACGCTAGGGACGACGATGCCGGAGACGAACAGAACCCAGCGCCCATAGGGCACTGGAAGGCCACCTCGTCATACGACGTGTACATGGTGGATACCCCAAAAGAAGGGGATGGCGAAAAAGCAGCGGAGGAAGATTCTCTAAAGAAGTAGCCCAAACGCCGGCGTCAGCGGCGCCGCTCTAAGTCCCGCCACGGTAAGAATGGAGATTCTGGCACCGGAGACAATAACACTCCGGAGAGTGCCGAAGACGATCCCCTCCTGCAAGACTCAGCGCAGAGGACGCAGGCAAGCCCTCACGATGAGGGCGGGCATTTAAGGGGTTGAGGATGATAACTATATGCCTCCCTCCAAGACGGCAAGCCTCAACGATGATGAATTCGTCTTACCCGAGGATCCCGTCGAACAAGAGCGCTTCAAGCGCAGGCTCATAGCCACGCAAATAGCCTAAAGAAAAGCAGCAACAGCTCCAAGCTGATCAAGATCTGCTAGCCGATCGATGGACCGAGGTCCTCGCGTCAAGAGTATAAACTCGAACGCCTCCAAAAGTTACCTAAGACGCAAGCTGCTTCCCGATTAGAGGAGGAAGCATACATACCTTCATCACCAGCGCACGACATGGCTGAACGACCACCCCGTGGTCGCGAAGAGAGGCATTCAGGCCCCAGCCAAGACCGCACTCGCATCGATCCAAGAGTACGGCCAAAAGGAACGCTACGGACTTGTAGACATATTGAGGACAAAGAAGACAATCCAGATCCATCTATGGATCACGTGGGCGCCTACGACCCACGACGAATACCGCCGCACGGACATAACGCCGCCGGGCCGAACATAGCGCATAACGCCCTCGAGCAGCGCCGCGATATTGCTCAATACAGGGCGCCAGACACCCGTTATGCTTCATCGATGAAGTAATGGATCATCGATCCTCAAGGGTTCAAACCAGAATATCAAATCTACGATGGCACAACAGACTTCGCGGTGTGGATCAAAGATTATCTTCTCCACATCCATATGGCCCGCGGCGACGACTCCACGCCATCAAATATCTCCCACTCAAGCTTAAAGGACCAGCTCGTCATTGGCTTAACAGCCTGCCCGCAGAGTCAATTGGGTGTTGGGAAGACCTGGAGGCCGCGTTCCTTGATAACTTCCAAGGTACATATGTGCGACCACCAGACGCCGATGACCTAAGCCACATTATTCAGCAGCCAGACGAATCGGCCAGACAATTCTGGACACGGTTCTTGACGAAGAAAAATTAAATCGTCGACTGTCCGGATGTGGAGGCCCTTGCAGCCTTCAAACATAACATCCGGGACGAATGGCTAGCCCGGCACCTAGGGCAGGAGAAGCCGAAATCCATGGCAGCCCTCACATCGTTAATGACCCGCTTTTGTGCGGGAGAGGACAGCTAGCTAGCCGCAGCAACAATCTCCGCCAAAATTTGGCAGTCCGACACTAAGGACAACAACGGCAGGTCACGCCGAATCAAAACAAATGCCGCGATTAACGGCGCATTTACAAGGAGGATACGGCTGTCAATGCCGGATTCCGAGGCTCCAAACCCGGTCAACGGAAGAAGCCATTTAAAAGAACAACTTCGGATCCATCCAATTTGGACCGAATACTCGACCGCTTATGCCAGATACATGGCACCTCGAAAGCCAGCTAACCACACCAATAGAGATTGTTGGGTGTTCACAGGCCGCAAGTTAATTGTCGAAAACAATGACAAGGGCTAAATAGCGACGACGAGGAAGAGACCCGCCACGAACAATAGAGGATGAAGGGTTTTCCCCACAAGTGTGGACGGTGAATATGATATACGCGACCCATATACCCAAGAGGGAGAGGAAACGCGACTACGGACGCCTATGCGATGGAGCCATCGCCGCCTAAAGTTCAACCCATGGTCCTCTTGCCCGATCACTTTCGATCGAAGAGACCATCCGACGAGCATACGCCATGGCGGATTCGCCGCATTGGTTTTAGACCCAATCGTCGATGGATTTCACCTCACGAGAGTCCTGATGGACGGCGGCAGCAGCCTGAACCTGCTTTATCAGGATACAGTGCGCAAAATGGGCATAGACCCATCAAGGATTAAACCTACAAAGACAACCTTTAAAGGTGTCATCCTGTGAGTAGAAGCCAATCAGATAGGCTCACCACACCGAAGTGGTCTTGGATCCCGGATAATTTCGAGCGAAGAGTTAATCTTCGATATAGTCCCGCTCGAAGCGGCTATCACGCTCGCTTTCGGACGAACCGCGTTCATAAAATTCAACGCGTGCCGCATTATGCATACCTAAAGCTCAAGATGCCAGCCCTCGTGGAGTCATCACGGTCAACGGAATACGAGAATGCTCCTCCGAACGGAGGAACATACAAGCGCTCTCGCGCATAAGTACGAGTAGCCTTCTAAGGCAATTCTCAAGTCCGCAGCTAAAAAGCCGGATACATCAAAAGCGCTACCGAGCAATGCCAACCAAGACCACCTGCACGATCGAGCATCGCAGAGTAATGCGGCCCCAACCCTCTCCCGCGCGTGATCGCAAGAATAATACTCCGCGTACATCATTACGCTTTGGAGCTACCATGGGCGCAGGGGAAGGGGCACGATCACAAGAGACCAAGAGTGCAGCTCGACCACACCAGGGGCTCATTCGAGCGCCCCCCTTGTCTTTATTTTATCTTTTCTTCTTTTATGTACACAGGACTGCTAACCGTAAGCCCTGCTTGATGGCGAACTTGCCAACTCATGATGCAAACAGTCAGGACTAAAGGAGGTCGGCGAATATTCGTGTGGTCTCAATTACGAGCATTAAATTCAATTACATACACCAAGTCTGCAGCTCATCCCTCGAGGGGGACATGTTTATTTAGTCCAAATCCCTTGCTTATCGTGACTATTTGTATCGATCCGCTCTACTAGCAGACTTTCTTTCATAAATAATGCAGCACCTTTTTATTGCAATCGCGTTATCTTTTATATATGTTCATTGTATGACATCTTGCACCCGTATACTTTGGTACGGCCGAATACGCCAGGGGCTTCTGTTCCCCAAATTATGGTGTGATTAAGTCCTAACACTTTCACAAGTGCGGCACCCTAACTTATAGCATTATATGAATCAGCTCAATCATGTCTTGGGTTAATAGTTGGGTTTGCCCGGCTCCCATGTTTTGGTGCCTTACGCTTCGTTCCGTCGGCTAAGGTAGCACTGGGAGAACCACTGCGATTGCGCCCCGGTTGAGCCGGGTTAACGCCTCAGTGGAGAAAGCTAAAACTGACTGGCATGATAAGGCGAGAGACTGGTCGCTGTACGAGAGGTTCTTTTGGGTCCTTAAAAACTCATGCCGCTTCAAGCGAAGTTCCGGATGATGTCCGACGAAGGCGTGGATAGCGCCCCGGATTCGGTCTTCCGAATACCAGGGGCTTCGCCGAAATTTAAAATTATAGAATTCTATGGCTAAGTGAGAGTGTTCAAGCATTATAAGTCCGGTTGCCTTGTTCGTCGTGTTGAGCGCCTCCCTAGATGGACCCAAAAATGGGAACAAGAGTGCTCAAGTTTATCACCAAACACCCCAGCACTTGTGGCTTGGGGGCTGAAGCCAACGACTTGCCATCTCTCAGATTTAACAAACGGCCGCACATAAGGTAATATTTTAAATTAAACAAGCGTTGGTCATGGCGCATATGAATGAAGTTTTCAGCGCACAGGATAAATACACAGCGAGTTCACTTAAAGATTACATCTCGGGAGCACTCATCTGCGATATCGCAGGCTCCCTTCAGGACAACTTTATAATAACGCTCCGGCGTGCGATGCTCCTTGCCCGGCGGCGGCGGATCCGTGAGAAGCCTCTCCGCATCCAGTTTGCCCCATTGCACCTTTATGCGGGCAAGGGCCCGACGAGCACCTTCAATACAGGCGGAGCGCTTGACTACATCCAGCCTTGGGCTTGCATCCACCAGCCGCCGCGCTAGGCCAAAGTAGCTTCCAGGCATGGCCCCTCCAGGCCACAGCCGGACTATGAGGCCCTTCATGGCCTCCTCAGCTACCTTGTGAGGTTCGACCAGCTGCTTCAGCTGGTCGCTTGGGGGCACCAGATGGCCGGCCTCAAAGATATCGAGACCGAAGACCTTCTCCGCCGAGCCCTCCTCGCCACGATAGAATGCGGCGGCATCGACGCACTATGCGGCAGATCCGCAAACGCCTCGAGAGCTCCGAACGGGTAAGTATCCGTAATTCACATTAACATGCCTGCTTTGCATGAAAAAGGCCTTACCGCCGCTATCTTCTTTATGTCCTCAACCTCCCGAAGGCCTTGGGCCTCGGCCTTGGCGGACTTGGTAGTTTCGAGAGCCGAGGCGAGCTCGACTCGAGTCTTGAGTCACGCCCAAACTCTCATGCTTTTCCATGAGAGCCCGGAGCTCTTGCCGAACTTCCGCCACCGGTGCCTCTTGCTTTTCTCACTCAGCCCGCTCCATGGCAGATTATGCTCGTCATGACATGGCATCCTTCAGGGCTGCCACCTCGTTAGTGGCCCCTGCAATACACATATTATCCTCGTTATTTGCAACCGAAATCCTTTTCTGTAAGGTACTTACTTAAAGTGGTGTTACTCACCTTCTTTTTCCTCGAGCTGCCTCTTGGCATGGCCGAGTTCTTGCTCGGACCGCTCAAGGTCCTTCTTCAAGACTCGACCTCCAAGCACGCGCAGAGGTCGATAGTGCAGCCCGCAAACCCATATTGACATATTTTTAGCAACCTCACGATATCTTGTTAGATCCTTAGTCCGGCTTTTTCTTCCGAACACCGAACTAAGCATCAGGGGCTACTGTCTATGCGGTATTACATTACGTAATTTTAGCTTCTTACCTCAAAGCCTGTTAGAAGGCTGCTGCAGGCTTCGATCAGCCCGCTCTTGGCGAGCTGTACCTTCTTAATCACCGCACTCTTGAGAGTGTGGTGTTCTTCCTTGATGGAAGCGCCTTTAAGCGCCTCCAGCAGGTTATCCGGTGCCTCCGGCTGGACGGAGGCCGCCGGCGCCACGGTCCTGCCCTTCTTCCGAAGGGGCCGCTTGCCGGACTCGGGAACCGCTACGGGTTCTGAGGTAGAGTCCGGCACAAAGTCCGGGAGGACGCCTGACAGCGCCTCCGGAGCCTCTTCCTGGCGGGTCCCTCTTTGGGATTCCGCCTCGTCATCCTCGTCGACGCGCGGGGTAGAGGCAGTCGGGATAGAATTTACATCCGACGGCGCCAAAGACCCGCTCATCGAGTCGGGAAGATTGTCAACAGCCTGACTACAGGCAGAATGCGGCGTTAGGAGGACACTACATGGCATACAAGGTACGGCATATAAATGATCTGAATGCTTACGATCCTGCCGGACGCCTGGCCCTTGGAGGCCACTCCTCCTCGCCAACATTGATGTTGGCGAAACTGTCTGGGGGGATAGTTCTCCCCCTCTTGGACCCTTCGGCCGCCCCGATTGGGGAGGCCTTCCTCTTCTTCTCTCCCTCCTCCGGGAGAGATTACTCCTCCTCCTCCTCCTCGTCTTTGGGGGAGGAGTCCTAGTCGTCGTCAGACGCCTGATTACGGGAACTCTTTCGAGTCCCCGTGGCCACCTTCTTGGCCTTCTTCTCCGGCACCACGTGCGGTGCCGGAACCAGCAGCCTTGCTAAGCGGGCATCCACTGGTTCTTCTGGCATGGGAGCCGGGCTGATGAGCAGCTGGGCCTTTTCCATCCATTCCTGTCAAAGGAAGAGGCAGATTAAAAACCTCGCTAGAGTCAATCTAATTACTGCAAGTGTCCCGTAATGGGGTCGAATCACTTACCTCGTCAGTCGGAGACTGCGAGCTGAATCCGCGGTCTTCGGTCGCGGATGTGGGGGCTTCGGCGCCCTTGAACAGCACCCTCCAGGCGCCTTCGTACGTTGTATCGAAGAGCCCGCTCAACGTCTGGTGCTGTTCCGGATTAAACTCCCACAGATTAAACATCCGTTTGGCATGGGAGAATCCGCGGAGGAGCATGACTGACCACGCCGACGAGCCGGAGCCTATTGCTCACCAGCTTCTTGATGCAGGCTCAAGTCCCGCCACCTCCATCAATCACCCCACCGCAAGCCCTCTCTTTCCAGGAGGTGAGCTGCGTGGGGATTCCAGATCTAAATTCGGGGCCACCACCATGTAGGCTTGCGCGGCTCGGTGATGTAGAACCACCCCGATTGCCACCCCTTGACGGAGTCCACGAAGGTCCCTTCTAGCCAAGGGACGCGTTGGGCGCTTGCCCCACATGGCGCCCCGCATTCCGCTAGCGCCCCTTCACAACCTTCGCTTGACGTTGAAGGTCTTGAGCCACAGGTCAAGTGGGGCCGGATGCAGAGAAAGGCCTCGCACACCCGGCGATAAACGCCGAGATGGTGAGGACGAAGTTCGGCGCCAGATCGTGGAAATCCAGGCCGTAGTAAAACATGAGCCCCCGGACGAATGGATGGAGCGGAAAGCCCAGTCCACGGAGGAAGGGGGGAAGGAAGACGACCCTCTCATGAGGCCCTGGGGTAGGGATGAGCTGCCCCGCGTCGGGCAGCCGATGCGCGATATCGCTGGAAAGGTATCCGGCGTCGCGCAGATTGGTGATGTCCTCCTCCTTGGCGGTGGAGGCCATCCATTTGCCTCCCCCCCCCGGACATATTCGGAGAAGGGTCGAGGTGGGATGCGCGAGCTTGGGCGTTGGAGCTTGAGTTCGCAGGGATGGATAAGCAAAGGAGGAAGAAGGCGTAGGTGAGAAGGTAAATCCTTATCCCTTATATATAGGCAGACAAATCTATGCGTCCCTCACCGGCCTGGTAAAACTCGCTTATCTCCCAAGCGCCACTATCAATGGCGCGGTTGGGTTACCCACGCACGTATTGATGAGAATCCCGGAATAAGGGGAACACGATCTCTGCTTCGACAGGACGTGCCAAGGAAACCGCTTCGCCAAACATGCTGAGGTGGTATAGTAATTCAAACAAGGGCTTGGTAGCGGTGTGATGTCACGCCGCATAATACGTCGGCAGATTGGATCAGTGTATATATTTTATTCTCTCTATGTTGGAATTTGGAATTTATTTTGCAGAGCCGGACACTATCCTGGTGTTCATTATCTTCTCCGGATTATTCAAGGGAAGAACCCGCCTTGCAATGCCGAACATTATGCACGCCGGACTTATCGTCATTGAAGCCTGGTTCAGGGGCTACTGAGGGAGTCCTAGACTAGGGGGTGTCCGGACAGCCGGACTATCAATATCCGCCGGACTCCCAGACTACGAAGATAGAAGATTGAAGACTGTAGGATCGTTGAAGGCAAGAGTGTCTAGAGGGGGGGGTGATTAGACAACTTGACAAGACAAAAGTTTATGCCTTTTGGTTAACATAAGTTCATAGCAAGTTCACAATGAAGGTCAAGTCAAGCATCATGCATACAAGTTAACAACATACTAAACATGCAATTCTAGAGTATAGGGCAGCGGAAAGTAAATTGCATGAATAGTAAGGAGAGATTGTGAAGAGCAAACGCAATTGGAGACACGGAGATTTTTCTCGTGGTTCCGATAGGTGGTGCTATCGCCAATCCACGCTGATGGAGACTTCAACCCACGGAGGGTAACGGCCATGCGAGTCCACGGAGGGCTCCACCCACAAAGGGTCCACGAAGAAGCAACCTTGTCTATGCCATCATGGCTTACGCCCACGGAGGACTAGCCTTACTCGGGGTAGATCTTCACGAAGTAGGCGATCTCCTTGCCCTTACAAACTCCTTGGTTCAACTCCACATCATGACGGAGGCTCCCAAGCGACACCTAACTAATCTAGGAGGCACCACCTCCAAAAGGTAATAGATGGGGTTGGTGATGATGAACTCCTTGCTCTTGTGCTTCAAATGATATCTCCCCAACACTCAACTCTCCTCACCGATTTGGCTGTGGTGGAGGAAGGGATTGAGTGGAAAGCAACTTGGAAAGACTAGAAATCAAGTTTCATATGGTGGGAGTGGAGCAACTTGATCTCAACACAAGGGTAGGTAGTTTTCTTCTCGTAAATGTAAGGTAGGAGTGGTAGTTCTTTTCGATGGCTCTCTCCACGAATGAAGAGGAGGTGGAGGGTATTTATAGCCTCCACACAAAATCCAACTGCTACACACATTTGACCAATCTCGGTCCGACCGAAGTTGACAACTCGGTGAGACCGAAAGTTCAAATCTTAGAACGTTGGGATTTTCGTGGGACCGAAAATACAATCTCTGTTAGACCGATTCTTCCAAAGTCTAGGGTTTGCCAATCTCGGTGGGACCGACTTTCTCATCTCGGTGACACCGATTTGAGTACGTATGTTATGAAGCTTGGCAACACCAATTTCGAATGACCGAGTTTGGAATCGGAAAATCCGAGATTCTAGGGTTTTGGCTATATGGTGAGGTGGTTCATCTCGGTGTGATCTGAGTTTGGAATCGGTGGGACCGAGATTACTTATGAGTTTATGTTGGAATGAAAGATTGCTGATTGTTTGAGAGATAAATCACTAAGCACTTTAGAGCAACCAGGTCATCATCATAACCTCATCCCTTTAATAGTATTGGCTTTCCTATGGACTCAATGTGATCTTGGATCACTAAACCAAAAATGGAGTCTTGAGCTTTTGCCAATCCTTTCCTTAGCATCCTAGGGGTTCACCTCACCAGTCCTTTTGCCATGCCATAGTGGTTGACTTTCCTGAAACATACTTGGTTAAAAGCATTAGTCCAACCACAAAGTATGTTGTCATTAATTACCAAAACCACCTAGGAGCAAATGTGCTTTCAATCTCCCCTTTTGGTAATTGATGGCAACACACGTAAAAAGATATCAAAGCTATTGAAAGAAGGACAGGATTAGTCATTAAAGCTTTGATGACATGTAGTACACGAGCTCCCCTACAAGTGTGCAAGATTTTAGATTTTGGTTTTGGACTACCACAAGCACACATGAGAGAAAAGCAAGATGTGCTACATGCAGCTTGGCTATATGCATCAGAGCGTATGAGGGTAATTAGATATGATGCATATGTGCATGGTGATTTCTTGCAAACAAGTATTCACAAGCAAGTCACCATCATGCACATCCTGCAAGATGCATATACTTACCTTGAAGTTCCTTGGTGATGTACCAAGAAATAAACTTGGAAAACACGGTTAGATAACACAAGAGTAGTTCTTCAACCAACAGCAAGAACATCAAGAGTACCAAGCCAGGGATGACATGTATAAAAAGTGACTCATGATGAGCACTAGCTTGAATCAGCCAACATGTCTCCCAAGATTAAAAGATTTTCAATGAGCTCTGAGAGATTTTGCTTTTCATAAAATACCAATTGTGATCTTTTAAGATACCAATTGTATAAGATACTAATTGTACTTTTCAGAAGATACCAATGGTGAGAACAAAAATCAGGAGAATAATGCCAAAAGTATTATCACAAAGGAAATATATGGCAAAGCTTTGATGTGATCCTCTCCCCCTTAAGGTAAGATTGTTTTTCTTTCTTTAAGATATCTTTTCTCCCTTAAGTTCCCAGCTCCCCCAGCTCCCCCTAAATCTTCTCCCCCTTTGACATCAAGTGCCGAAAAGGATAGTAAACCAGGAGGGACAGGAAAGATGGAAGGAAAGAAATGGGTTCATTAAGAATCACATCTGAGCAAATTTAGATATAAAGCATGTAAAACATTCAGATGAGCTGGAGATGATGGCTCGATGAATGTAAATCGGTGACACCAAATGATGTGGATCGGTGAGGCCGAAAGTCGAGACTTAGGTTCGATCCTTTTCGGTCAGACCAAAAGATTGAATCGGTGACGCCGAGTTTAATTCCAAGGAAATGTAGAAGTAATTCAGCTCACTTTGCAAGAAATGTTTCAGAAGATTTGCAATGAATTTGTAAAAGATTTTCAGGGAATTTATCAGAGCTAAAGAATATACACAAGAACAGAAAACAGAAATGAAAAGAGTGCTAGATGAAGTTTTTTTTTTTTTTTTTTTTAAAAAACAAGGAAACTCAATGAGAGAGCATAAGAGAAAACAAAAAACTCCAAACATATGTACTTCATCTAGATAGGGTCGGCACAAAGTCACCTATGTTTGAGTATATTGACTTAGGAGTCAAATGAGAACATTTGATCATAGGTCATACTCATCGCTTAAGCTCAAAATGGGGTTACCATTTTTCCATAAAGCATTAAATGTGATCACATCTTTTGAAGCTGCTTGTACTCATGACTTTGAGCAAAGCTTCTTCAAGATGTGAAAGACATACCTTGGGCTTGTTGTTGCTTGTTCTCATGTAGGTGAACTTGATGTAGTTGCTCATTGGATGTGAAGTTGGAGCACCATTTTCAAGTGTGTAGTTCATCTTCCTACATGGGTTAGGCAAGCAAGGAAATTCTCAAGAGTATCCAATATGACATGAGTGAAGTACTAGAAGTATATGGTGTCAAAAGGATATGTGGAATTTTGTTCCTTGAACTCAACATCCCAAAGAGCTAGATACTTGATCAATGACAAGATTACTCATGATTTGAGTGAGTGATAATCTTGTAGAATGTAGTTCATCCAAGTACCGCAAGGAGTTAGATGCAATACAAGGGGCAAATGTGTCCAAGACATATGATCATCATCATAAGAGAAATATCAAGGATTAGTCAATTAGGCTCATGCCTTGCATGCATCAATGGAGTTTTCACTCCAAGTTTGAAGCATCAATGATGTTCAACTCACTCCTCAAGCGACAAAACACTTTCTCATCAAGTGGTTTTGTGAAGATATCTGCAAGCTGTTTGTCAGTACGAACATGCTTAAGATCAATGTCACCCTTAGCAATATGATCTCGAATAAAATGGTGACGAACTTCAATGTGTTTTGTGCGAGAGTGTTGCACGGGATTGTGTCCAATCTTAATTGCACTCTCGTTGTCACAAAGCAAAGGAACATGTCTTGCATTTATCCCATAGTCCTTAAGCATTTGTTTCATCCATAGCAATCGAAGCACAACACTAACCAGCAGCAATATATTCTCGCTTCGCAGTTGATAATGATATCGAGTTTTGTTTCTTGGATGACCAAGACACAAGGGATCGACCAAGAAATTGACATGTACCGAAGTTGACTTTCTATCTATCTTGTCTCCGCATAGTCCGAGTCGGAATAGCCAACAAGATCGAAAGAAGCTCTCTTAGGATACCAGATGCCAAAATTAGGTGTGTGTATCAAATATCTCACAATTCTTTTAACAGCTTTAAGATGACATTCTTTAGAGCAGCTTGATATCGAGCACACATGCATACACTCAGCATTATATCGTGACGAGAAGCGCAAAGATATAGTAGAGAACCAATCATGGATCGATATACCTTTTGATCAACAGTGTTCTCCATCTTTAGTCAAATCATTATGTCCATTAGTAGGCATGGGGTTCTCATACCTTTGCTCTCCTGCATGTTGAACTTCTTGAAGAGATCTTTAGTGTACTTAGTTTGTGAGACAAAGTGCCCTCCTTAGATTGCTTGATTTGCAACCCAAGGAAGAACTTCAGTTCACTCATCATGGACATCTCATACTTCTCGACATAAGCTTCCCAAACTTCTCACTGAAATCGTGGTTAGTTGATCCAAAGATAATATCATCGACATATATTTGGCACACAAATAGTTCTCCGTCAACCCTTTTGTGAATAGCGTTGAGTCAATTTTACCAATCTCAAATCCTTTTTCAAGAAGAAAGCTAGTCAAGCATTTGTACCAAGCTCTAGGGGCTTGTTTAAGACCATAAAGAGCTTTGTGCAATTTGTAAACATGATTGGGCTTTTAGGATTCACAACCGGAGGTTGTTTCACAAAACTTCCTCTTCAATTTCTCCATTTAGAAAAGCACTTTTAATGTCCATTTGATAGAGAGTAATGTTATGGTGGTTGGCATAAGCAAGAAGAATGCGAATGGACTCAAGTCTAGCAACGGGGGCATAGGTCTCACCATAGTCCATACCTTCGACTTGTGTGTAACCTTGTGCTACGAGACGAGCCTTGTTGCGGATGACTTGTCCATCTTCATCTTGCTTGTTCCAAACACCCATTTGGTTCCAATGACGTTTTGGTCATCATTGGGCTTTCTACCAAAGACCAAACGTTGTTCCTCTCGGTTGTGCAGCTCTTCATGCATAGCGCTCACCCAATCCGGTCTTCAAGCGCTTCTTCTACCTTCATTGGTTCAAGACTTGAGATGAATGAGTAATGCTCACAAAAGTTAGCCAAACGAGTTTTAGAGCGAGTGATTCTCCTGAGTCGATGTCATTCATCATTTGTTCCACGGATGGTCCTTCTTGACTCTTTCTCGAACTCGAGATAGCTTTTGTCGTGGTCGTGGCTGAGCTTCCTCATCATCCTCATCTTCTTCTTCATCTGTGTTGTTGGTATTGTCTTGAGGTGGTGGAGAAGGAGGTTGTGGTGGATCTTCTTGTCGCACTTCCTCATCTTGGTGAGTTCCACTTGTGGAAGCCTCCATGTTGCCTTGAGGTTCACCTTGTCGTGAGGTAGAGGGCTCCACATGTGTAGATGAGGTACTCTCCTTCACCTCCATGGGACTAATCCTTCCAATGGACAAATCTTGAATGGCTTCCGATGGGTCCTTATCTCCTACATCAATAGGCATTTGCTCTACTTATGAGCTATTAGATTCATCAAACTTCACATCTACCGCCTCCTCAACCTTTCGGTGAAATTGTTGTAGACACGATAGGTGTGAGAGTTTGATCCATAACCGAGGAAAAGCCTTCATGAGTTTTGGGAGCAAATTTAGACCGACGATGCTTATCAAGAATATAGCATTTTGAACCAAAGACACGAAAATATCCCACTTGGGGTTTGTTACCCGTAAGGAGTTCGTATGAAGTCTTGCCGAGGAGCTTGTGAAGATAGAGTCTGTTGATGGCATGACAAGCTGTCTCGACGGCTTCACCCCAAAAGTGTTTTGGTGTCTTGTATTCATCAAGCATTGTCCTCGCCATCTCAATGAGCTGCTCGTTCTTCCTCTCAACAACCCCGCTTTGTTGGGGTGTGTACGTAGCTGAGAACTCATGTAGGATCCTTCCTCATCGAGAAAAGAGTCCACATGGGCGTTCTTGAACTCCGCTCCGCTGTCACTCCGAACCTTCTTGATCTTCACCTCAAATTGATTCTCGAGCCTTTCTAGCAAAGGTTTTGAAGATTTTCGAACTCGCGATTTGTCATCAAGTAGAAATACCCACGAATCTGGAAAAGTCATCAACAATAACTAGACCAAAGGAGTTACCACCAAGGCTTTTGTAAGCATTGGGACCAAGAGATCCATATGAAGAAGCTCAAGCGGTCTCCTTGTGGTCATGATATTCTTCACGGATGACTTCCTCCTACTTGTTTTCCTGCTTGACATGCATCGCAGAGTCTATCTTTGTCAAAGAAAACATCTTTAACACCAAGAATGTGATCACCTTTGATTAGCTTATCTAAATTTCAGATACCAACATGTCCAAGCCTTCTATGCCAAAGCCAACCTTTTGCAGATTTAGCAATAAAGCAAGTTCTAGGTTGAGCTTTCTTAGTGAAATCGACAATGTATAAGTCACCTCTACGAATGCCAAGAAAACCATGTTATGATTGTCATGCGAAAAACTTGGCAATCTACTTTGGTGAATAGCACATTGTATCCAAAGTCAGCTAATCTAGACACGGAAAGTAAATTGTATCCAAGTGATTCAACAAGCATGACATTTTTAATGGAGCTATCATGAGATATGGCCACCTTACCAAGGCCAAGTACCTTACCCTTGAGTTGTCTCCAAAAGTCACATACTTATGTGGACCATCGTTCTTTGCAAGCTCTCAAACATGTCTTCATCTCCGGTCATGTGATCGGTGCATCCACTATCAAGAATCCATTCTTTGCCACCGGATATGTAGTCTCTCATATTTGCCATTAGATTGAGACTCTTCATGATCTTGTCTAGCTCGGTGTCCGAATCGTCATCATGCTCATGCTCATCATCATATTGACCCATAGATAATTCATCATCAATACCTAGGTCAATTTGACAATGACTTGCATCAGTTTTATCAACGTGATAATAGTCATCGGAATGCAAAACAAGAGCATTTCTTATTCAACATTGATAAAACCGATCACCCTTCTTTTTCATAAGATCGAAGCTCAAAGAAGCATTTATCAAAGTTAGGATCTTTGGGGCGCAACATATCAAATTCAACAGTTTTGTATAGAATTTCATCAAGACCTCTCAACGAGTAGTCCGGATAAAGTTCTTCCAAGAACTTCCACATAGCATGGGCGCACTCAAAGTTCGTGACAAGCTCAAGCAAGTTATCAGGCAAACCTCTAATGATAAGATTGACAGTTCTAAGGTTGCGAAGCAAATCAAGCTCTTCGCTCACATGAGG
Organism: Aegilops speltoides; assembly: GCA_021437245.1. NCBI lineage: Eukaryota > Viridiplantae > Streptophyta > Magnoliopsida > Poales > Poaceae > Aegilops > Aegilops speltoides. The sequence continues at coordinate 19,013,170 of CM038145.1, read as the reverse complement.
GTGCAAGGGGTCAAGTGGTGGTACATATGGGGTTTCAACATATTTGCATAAGTTGTATATCTTAAAGATAGCAAGCATTTCAATCCTCCACGAGTTATAGGACACTCCATCAAGAATAGGCACTCTATGACTAACACTCCCAAACGTAGACACGTCCATCTTCCTCCAATGGTGTGCAAACCAAAGCAATGGAAACCAATCCAATGGAGACCAAAGCTCTGATACCAATTGTAGGATCGTTGAAGGCAAGAGTGTCTAGAGGGGGGTGATTAGACAACTTGACAAGACAAAAGTTTATGCCTTTTGGTTAACATAAGTTCATAGCAAGTTCACAATGAAGGTCAAGTCAAGCATCATGCATACAAGTTTAACAACATACTAAACATGCAATTCTAGAGTATAGGGCAGCGGAAAGTAAATTGCATGAATAGTAAGGAGAGATTGTGAAGAGCAAACGCAATTGGAGACACGGAGATTTTTCTCGTGGTTCCGATAGGTGGTGCTATCGCCAATCCACGCTGATGGAGACTTCAACCCACGGAGGGTAACGGCTGCATGAGTCCACGGAGGGCTCCACCCACAAAGGGTCCACGAAGAAGCAACCTTGTCTATGCCATCATGGCTTACGCCCACGGAGGACTAGCCTTACTCGGGGTAGATCTTCACGAAGTAGGCGATCTCCTTGCCCTTACAAACTCCTTGGTTCAACTCCACATCATGACGGAGGCTCCCAAGCGACACCTAACTAATCTAGGAGGCACCACCTCCAAAAGGTAATAGATGGGGTTGGTGATGATGAACTCCTTGCTCTTGTGCTTCAAATGATATCTCCCCAACACTCAACTCTCCTCACCGATTTGGCTGTGGTGGAGGAAGGGATTGAGTGGAAAGCAACTTGGAAAGACTAGAAATCAAGTTTCATATGGTGGGAGTGGAGCAACTTGATCTCAACACAAGGGTAGGTAGTTTTCTTCTCGTAAATGTAAGGTAGGAGTGGTAGTTCTTTCGATGGCTCTCTCCACTAATGAAGAGGAGGTGGAGGGTATTTATAGCCTCCACACAAAATCCAACTGCTACACACATTTGACCAATCTCGGTCGGACCGAAGTTGACAACTCGGTGAGACCGAAAGTTCAAATCTTAGAACGTTGGGATTTTCGTGGGACCGAAAATACAATCTCGGTTAGACCGATTCTTCCAAAGTCTAGGGTTTGCCAATCTCGGTGGGACCGACTTTCTCATCTCGGTGACACCGATTTGAGTACGTAGGTTCTGAAGCTTGGCAACACCAATTTCGAATGACCGAGTTTGGAATCGGAAAATCCGAGATTCTAGGGTTTTGGCTATATGGTCGAGGTGGTTCATCTCGGTGTGACTGAGTTTGGAATCGGTGGGACCGAGATTACTTATGAGTTTATGTTGGAATGAAAGATTGCTGATTGTTTGAGAGATAAATCACTAAGCACTTTAGAGCAACCAGGTCATCATCATAACCTCATCCCCTTTTAATAGTATTGGCTTTCCTATGGACTCAATGTGATCTTGGATCACTAAACCAAAAAATGGAGTCTTGAGCTTTTGCCAATCCTTTCCTTAGCATCCTAGGGGTTCACCTCACCAGTCCTTTTGCCATGCCATAGTGGTTGACTTTCCTGAAACATACTTGGTTAAAAGCATTAGTCCAACCACAAAGTATGTTGTCATTAATTACCAAAACCACCTAGGGAGCAAATGTGCTTTCAAAGACTCCGGCTCGTGTCCGGAAGGTACTTTCCTTGGCGTGGAAGGCAAGCTTGGCAATACGGATATGTAGATCTCCTACCATTGTAACCGACTCTGTGTAACCCTAGCCTCTCCGGTGTCTATATAAACCGGAGGGCCTTAGTCCATAGGACGAACATACATCTCAACAATCATACCATAGGCTAGCTTCTAGGGTTTAGCCTCTTTGATCTCGTGGTAGATCTACTCTTGTACTACCCATATCATCAATATTAATCAAGCAGGACGTAGGGTTTTACCTCCATCGAGAGGGCCCGAACCTGGGTAAAAACATTGTGTCCCTCGTCTCTTGTTACCATCCGCGTAGACGCATAGTTCGGGACCCCCTACCCGAGATCCGCCGGTTTTGACACCGACACCCGGGATCTCTATCTAGCTGGCGATACATTGTGTCATCCATGCACCTTACGCATCCAGAAAATCCGTGGACTACCTGCCCCGCGAGATATCCGTAACCGAGATAGTCGTGCACCGTCGTGAGCAGTGCGGCTCTCATAGGGAAATATTCTTTCTCTGCAGCGTTCCCACGTATTGGCTGGCGTTTTCCACAAAGGTGTCTAGCTCCTCCTTGAGCAGCCCTGATACTGATTGATGTCGTTCCTGGTTGTTTCGCCCTTCAATTAGCATACTCATGTGAATGTACTTCCTCTTCATGCACAACCAGGGGGGAAGGTTGTACATCCACACAAACACAGGCCAGGTGCTATGTGTGCTTCTCTGGCTGCCAAACGGATTGACTCCATCGGTGCTCGCGCCCAACACGATATTCCTTGGATCCTTCCCAAATTCTGGGTATTCGCACTTCAACGCTTGCCACTGGCTCGCATCCTTAGGGCGACTCAGCATCTTGTCTTTTTTATTTATCTCCGGATCATTTCCGTCATCTTCCCGCTTCTTCTCCTCCCTATCCGCGTGCCAACGCAGGAGCTTTGCTACCTTAGGGTCCGCGAAATAACGCTGCAGACGAGGAGTGATCGGAAAGTACCACACCGATTTTCGAGGAGCTTTCTTCCTATTCTTGTATCGAGTGACGCCAAGACATCGGACATATGGTAGACTCGCGTGCTCGTCCCGATAAATGATGCAATTGTTCATGCACACATGGTATTTCACGTGCGGTAAATCCAGAGGACACACGATTTTCTTCGCCTCCTCAAAACTGGTCGGGCACTTGTTCCCCTTGGGAAGACGTTCGTGCCAGAATGACATGTTCTCGTCGAAGCATGCGTCGGTCATTTTGTGTTTTATCTTCATCTCCAGAGCCATGAGCGTTAATTTCAGGCGGGTATCCTCGGGCCTGCATCCTTCATACAATGGAGTAACCGCGTCTATCTCCAGTTGATCCATCTTGGCTTTCTCTCAAGTGGCACCTCTTGCGTTATCCGTCCGCTTGAGAAGCAGCTCTTGAATATGAGGGTCCTGCACCCAGCCTCCATCGTCGTCTGCTCCGGCATCTTCATCTTCATGATCATGCCCTTCGTCTTGATCTTCCTCATCATCATGTACGACATCTTCTACATGATGACTGTGTAGAGCATCACCGTCGTGATCATGTCCTGGAGATTCTTCGTCCTCTCGCCCGCCCTCGCCGCGGTGGTACTTGTCTTGTTGCCCTTCCTCATTTCTTGCCCGCCCCGCCATGGACGACTTGATAGTCATCTTCATCACCTTGCCACCGATAGCCATCCATGAAACCACGCAAGAGCAGGTGGTCCCAAGACCTGCCCGAATCCGGGTCCGCAATAAGGCTCTTCACTTGCATCTTCGACATGGACATCTTATCTCCGTCTCGTTCTTTTGAAGCATCTCGGCCTTCGCGGAGCTCAAAAACCTATTCACGATGCCTTCAGTCATCGTGCGGACCATGGTCGCCTGCGGGGTAGAGCAAAACGATATGTTAGAACCAAGAAAAAATTTGGCATGACCTTCCCTAAAAATAGGACCAAAAAGAATGCATAGTGCCAAAATTCTCACCGAAACAGAAATGAATCAAAACATTCCGGCAAAATATTGGCAACTATCGCATATTTCAAATACCGGTACCTTCAAACACAAACATATATGCAACACCACAAACACATGCAACACCACAAACATACATAGATCTAGCTAGGCCACAAAAAGTGCATGTGCACGTTGTTGGAGCGAGCTAGGGAGAAAAAAAGTAGATCTATATCATGAAGATAGCTTTCCCTTACTTACCTATCAAAAAAAGGTAATTTCACCACTTAATTTTGTTGAATATATGGTGGAAATGAGGTGAGGAGGAGGAGATGGCCGAAAGCTTGGAGAAGGAGGTGGATGGAATGAAGTGGGGAAAGTGAGTGGGTAGGTGTGGGCTGTCCAAAATATCTTGTTGGTCCCAGGTTACTAATGGCGCACCGTAGGAAAATGCGCCTACTAATGGTGCATCAGCAGACGGTGCGCCATTAGTAGTTTTGCAAAAAAGTAAAAATAATAAGTATATATACTAATGGCGCATCTCCTCAGGTGTGCCATTACTAGTTTAAACTAGTAATGGCGCCTTTGCATGCATTTACGCGCCATTAGTAGTTTTGCAAAAAAAGAATAAAACAAAATTTACGATAATGGCGCTTTGCCCGCTTGGTGCTCCATTAGTAGTTATAGATAGTAATGGCGCATTATGGACCAGATCGCCATTAGTATGTATGGGAAAATGGAAAAATAATAATTCATACTAGTGGCGCACCTGTTTACAGTGCGCCATTAGTGTCTTTCACACTAATGGCGTATCACAAATAGGTGCGCCATTAGTATATAGTAGTGGCGCACTGCTTCCACGGTGCGCCATTAGAATCAATCCTATCTATAGCCCTTTTCCTAGTAGTGGAACATGCATCTCTAACAGGTACCTAGTTTCTTGATGGCGAGATGGAAATGCTATGTCGTGTACAAAGGGAAGGTTCCGGGGGTGTACAACGAGTGGCATGAGTGTCAGGCGCAAGTGAATGGGTTCACGAGCGCCAGCCATAAAGGTTTCAAAAGCAGACAAGAAGGAGAGGCTAGTTACTTGAGGTTCACGCTAGCGCGAGAGAGGACTCAGAATCGCCACCTCATGTATCGTGATAGTTCCGCTCTCACTCATAGTGATAGCACTTCTTGCGTATACCTTTGTTTAGATGGATGACGTTGTTGTAGTTGCAAGTATTCGAGACTTGCATGTATCGCTATTTCGAGTTGATGACAAGATATCACTTTGTGTTGGATGATGATTATGATGAGACTATTTGTATGTACATGCTATGATTACATTTGTGGTCTCGCAGGCATTTGTATGTGTATCATGATGACATTTGTATGTGCTAAAGATTCTTCTACAATGGCTGTTCAAATACAAAACAAATATGACAAAAAAACTACTTAAATTAGCAGTAGCGAGTGTATAAAAGTTAGCAGCAGCGCCTCAATAGCAGTAGCGCGTCCAGCCAAAGAGCGCTAGCGCTACTAGCAGTAGCGAGCTTCCTCTAACTGAGCTGCTGCTACACTTGTGTAGTAGTAGCGAGGGTGGGCACACGCTACTGCTATGCGTTAGCTGTAGCGCCTTATTAGTAGCACCGGTACCCGCGCTACTGATACATCCAAAACCCGCGCTGCTGCTAGCCTTTTCCCTAGTAGTGATGGGAAGCCCAGTCCGCGGAGGAAGTCGGGAAGGAATACGACCCTCTCATGGGGCCTGGGGGTGGGGATGAGCTGCCCCTCGTCGGGGAACCAATGCGCGATGTCGCTGACAGATATCCGGCGCTGCACAGCTTCTCAATGTGCCCCTCCGTAACGTAGGAGGCCATCCACTTGCCTCCCGCTACGGACATGGCTGGAGAAGGTCGATGTGAGATGTGCGGACTTGGGCGCTGGAGCTCGAGTGCGCGGAGATGGATAAGCAAAGGAGGAAGAAGGCGTGGGTAAAAGAGGTGGATCCTTATCCCCTTATATATGGTCGGACGAAACTATGCGTCCCCACCGGCCTGGTAAAACTCGCTTATTTCCCAAGCGCCACAATTAATGGCGCGGTTGGGTTACCCACGTCCGTATTGATGGGAATCCCGGAATAAGCGGAACACGAACTCTGCTTCGACAAGACGTGCCAAGGAAACCACTTCGCTAAACACGCTGAGGTGGTATAATAAAAACGATTTGAGTAAAGGCTTGGTAGTGGTGTGACGTCACGCCACAAAATACGTCAGCAGATTGAACTTGTGTAAATATTATTCTCTCCACGGTGGTATGTGGAATTTATTTTATAGAGCCGGACACTATCCTGGTGTTCACAATCTTCTATGAATTATTCGGAGGAGGAACCCTCCTTGCAATGCCGTAGACAATATGCGCGCTGGACTCGTCGTCATTGAAGCCTGGTTCAGGGGCTACTAAGGGAGTCCTGGACTAGGGGGTGTCCGGATAGCCGAACTATCATCATCGGCCGGACTCCCAGACTATGAAGATACAAGATTGAAGACTTCGTCCCGTGTCCGGATGGGACTTTCCTTGGCGTGGAAGGCAAGCTTGCCGATACGGATATGTAGATCTCCTACCATTGTAACCGACTCTGTGTAACCCTAGCCCTCTCCGGTGTCTATATAAACCGGAGGGTTTTAGTCCGTAGGAAACAACGACAACAACAATCATACCATAGGCTAGCTTCTAGGGTTTAGCCTCCTTGATCTTGTGGTAGATCCACTCTTGTACTACCCATATCATCAATATCAATCAAGCAGGAGTAGGGTTTTACCTCCATTGAGAGGGCCCGAACCTGGGTAAAAACATCGTGTCCCTTGTCTCCTGTTACAATCCGCCTAGACGCACAGTTCGGGACCCCCTACCCGAGATCCGCCGATTTTGGCACCGACAGAGGCCTTTGGTCCCGGTTAGTGGCTGAGGGAGTCCTGGACTAGGGGGTGTCCGGACAGCCGGACTATCATCGTCCACCGGACTCCAAGACTACGAAGATACAAGATTGAAGACTCCGTCCCGTGTCTGGATGGGACTTTCCTTGGCGTGGAAGGCAAGCTTGGCAATACGGATATGTAGATCTCCTACCATTGTAACCGACTTTGTGTAACCCTAGCCTTCTCCGGTGTCTATATAAACCGGAGGGCTTTAGTCCGTAGGACACAACATACATTACAACAATCATACCATAGGCTAGCTTTAGGGTTTAGCCTCCTTGATCTCGTGGTAGATCCACTCTTGTACTACCCATATAATCAATATTAATCAAGCGGGACGAGGGTTTTACCTCCATCAAGAGGGCCCAACTGGGTAAAACATAGTGTCCCTTGTCTCCTGTTACCATCCGCCTAGACGCACAGTTCAGACCCCTACCGAGATCCGCCGGTTTTGACATCGACATTGGTGCTTTCATTGAGAGTTCCTCGTGTCGCCACCGATAGGCTCGATGGCTTCTTCAATCAACAACGCTGTCCAGGGTGAGACTTTTCTCCCGGACAGATCTTCAGATTCGGCGGCCGCGATGCGGGCTAATTCACTTGGCCATCCGAGCAGATCGAAGCTACGCCCTGGCCGCGAGTTAGATTCGGAAGCCTAAACTTCATAGCCGACGTCCGCGGGGACTTGATCTTCGACTGGCTCGAGCCACGGCCAAGCGTGCCGCACTGTTACGATGGGCATGATCTAGCTCTGCCACCGAATAGTGCCTTGGTGGCCACACAAGAATCCGCTCCGGCCCTTGGTCCGGAGCCGATCGCCCAGATCGAGGACCAGTGGTTGGACACCACCTCGGGGGCTGCAACTTCTACGGCGATGGAGCCGAACACAAACCTTGTCCCTCCCGAAGCTCGTGACTCCGAGGTGCCGGACTCCTTGCCGGACTCTGGACCTCCCACGCCCCTGCCAGTCGAATCTGATTGGGCGCCGGTTATGGAATTCACCGCCGTGGACATCTTCCAACACTCGCCCTTTGGCGAAATCCTAAATTCGCTAAAGCATCTCTCGCTATCCGGAGAGTCCTGGCCGGATTATGGCCAGGATGGTTGGGATACGGACGACGAAGAAATTCAAAGCCCACCCACCACCCACTTTATAGCCACTGTCGACGATCTAACCGACAAGCTAGACTACGACTCCGAAGACATCGACGCCATGGACGACGATGCCGGAGACGAATAGGAACCAACGCCTACAGGGCACTGGAAGACCACCTCGTCATACGACATATACATGGTGGACACCCCAAAAGATGGGGACTGCGAAGAAGCAGCGGAGGCAGATTCCTTAAAGAAACAGCCCAAGTGCGGCGTCAGCGGCGCCGCCTAAATCCCGCCACAACAAGAATGGAGATTCCGCACAGGAGATAACAATACCCCAGAGAGTGCCGAAGATAATCCCTCCAGCAAGACTCAGCGCAGAGGATGGAAGCAAGCCCTCACGAGAGGGCGGCAGATTTAAGAGGTCGAGGACTATAACTATATACCTCCTCCAAGACGAGGCAAGCCTCAACGACGAATTAATTGCTGTGCCCGAGGATCCCGTCGAACAAGAGCGTTTAAACGCAGGCTTATCGCCACGGCAAATAGCCTAAAGAAAAAGCAGTAGCAGCTTCAGGCTGATCAGGACCTGCTGGCCGATCGATGGACCAAGGTCCTTGCGGCCGAAGAGTATAAACTCGAACGCCCCTCCAAAAGCTACCCAAGACGTAAGTTGCTCCCCCTATTAGAGGAGGAAGCATACATACCTTTATCACCAGCGCATGATATGGCCGACCGACCACCCCGTGGTCGCGACAGAGAGGCATCCAGGCCCTCCACCAAGACCGTACCCCGGCATCGCTCCAAAAGTACGAAGCCAAGAGGGAATGCGCCGGACTTGTGAGATGTATTGGAGGACAAAGCAAGGCAATCCAGATCCATCTACGGATCACGAGGATGCCCCATCACCCACGACGAATACCGTCGCGCCAGATACAATAACTCCGGCCGGGCCGAACACGGTAGACAACGCTCTCTCGAGCTACATCGTGATATTGCTCAATATAGAGGCGCCGCACACCCGCTATGCTTCACTGATGAAGTAATGGATCATCAAATCCCTGAAGGGTTCAAACCCGTAAACATCGAATCCTATGATGGCACAACAGACCCCGCGGTTTGGATCGAAGATTATCTCCTTCACATCCATATGGCCCGCGGCGACGATCTCCATGCCATCAAGTATCTCCCACTCAAGCTTAAAGGACCAGCTCGGCATGGGCTTAACAGCTTGCCCGCAGAGTCAATTGGGTGTTGGGAAGACCTGGAAGCCGCATTCCTCAACAACTTCCAGGGCACGTATGTGCGGCCACCAGACACCAATGACCTAAGCCACATAATTCAGCAGCCAGGCGAAACGGCCAGACAATTCTGGACACGGTTCTTGACAAAGAAAAACCAAATCGTCGACTGTCCGAATGCAGAGGCCCTCGCAGCCTTCAAACATAACATCCGCGACGAATGGCTAGCCCGGCACCTGGGACAGGAAAAGCCGAAATCCATGGCAGCCCTCACATCATTAATGACCCGCTTTTGCGCAGGAGAGGATAGCTGGCTAGCTCGCAGCAACAACCTCAGTAAAAATTCTGGCAGTCCGGATACTAAGGACCACAATGGCAGGTCGCGTTGAAGCAAAAATAAGCGCCGCATTAACGGCGATGACAAGGAGGATACGACAGTCAACGCCGGATTCCGAGGCTCTAAACCCGGTCAGCGGAAGAAGCCATTCAAAAGAACCACTCCGGGTCCGTCCAATTTGGACCGAATACTCGACCGCTTATGCCAGAAACATGGCACCCCTGAAAAGCCAGCTAATCACACCAACAGAGATTGCTGGGTGTTCAAGCAGGCGGGCAAGCTAATTGCCGAAAACAATGACAAGGGGCTAAACAGCGACGACGAGGAAGAGACCCGACCGCCGAACAATAGAGGACAGAAGGGTTTCCCCCCACAAGTGCGGACGATGAACATGATTTACGCAACCCATATACCCAAGAGGGAGCGGAAGCGTGCACTAAGGGACGTATACGCTATGGAGCCAGTCGCCCCAAAATTCAATCCATGGTCCTCTTGTCCGATCAATTTCGATCGAAGAGACCATCCGACCAGCATCCGCCATGGCGGATTCGCCGCATTGGTTTTAGACCCAATCGTTGATGGATGTCACCTCACGAGAGTCCAGATGGACGGCGGCAGTAGCGTGAACCTGCTTTATCAGGATACAGTGCGCAAGATGGGCATAGACCCATCAAGGATTAAACCTACAAAGACAACCTTTAAAGGCGTCATACCAGGTGTGGAGGCCAATTGTACAGGCTCAGTCACACTGGAAGTGGTCTTCGGATCCCCGGATAATTTCCGGAGCGAGGAGTTAATCTTCGACATAGTCCCATTTCGCAGCGGCTATCACGCTCTGCTCGGACGAACCGCGTTTGCAAAGTTCAACGCGGCGCCGCATTATGCATACCTCAATCTCAAGATGCCAGGCCCTCGTGGAGTCATCACGGTCAACGGAAATACGGAATGCTCCCTCCGAACGGAGGAACATCTGGCGGCTCTGGCGTAATCACAGAGCACCCTTTTAAGGCAATTTTCGAGTCCGGCCGTTAAACGGCCGGATACAGCCAAATGTGCCCGAAGCAACACCAAGCAAGACCACCTAGCACAATCCGAGCACGCATAGCAATGCGGCCCTAACCCCCGCCCTCGAACAACCCTCCGCGTACATCATTACGCTTTGGAGATACCATGGGCGTAGGGGAAGGGGCACAACCACAATAGACCCAGAGTGCAGCTCGACCACACCAGGGGCTCGCAAGTGTGCCACTCTTTCTTATTATTATTTTCCTTCTTTGTATACACAGGACTCCGTTAACTGAGGCCTCCGTCCGCGTGAACCTGCCAACTCATGATGCAACAGCCGGGGATGAAAGAATGCGCGATTTAACACTGTGTGGTCTCAATTACGAGCATTAAATTTGATTATATACACCAAGTACGCAGCCCATCCCTGGAGGGGGACAAGTTTAACTAGTCCAAAACCCTTGCTTATAGCACTATTTGTATCAGTCCGCACTCATAGCTGACTTCCTTTAATAAATGATGCAGCACTTTTTTGCCTGTTATTAAATATATATGTTCATTACATGACATCTTGCACCCGTATATTTTGGTACGGCCTAATACACTAGGGGCTTATGTTCCCCACATTATGGTGTGATAAGTCCGAACACTTTCACAAGTGCGGCACCCCGAACTTATAGCATTATATGAATCGGCTCCGAATCATGTCTTGGGTCAATAGTTGGGTTTGCCTGCCCCACGTTTTGGTGCCTTACGTTCCGTTTCGTCGGCTAAGGTGGCACTGGGAGAACCACTGCGATTACGCCCCGGTTGAGCCAGGCGAGCGCCTCAGTGGAGAAAGCTAAAACTGACCGGTCGCTGTTCGAGAGGTCTTTTCGGGTCCTTAAAGACTCACGCCGCTTCGAGCGAAGTTCCGGATAATGTCCGACGAAGGCGTGGATAGCACCCCGAATTCGGTCTTCCAAATACTAGGGTCTTCGCCGAAATTTAAAATTATAGAATTCTATGGCTAAGTGAGAGTGTTCAAGCATTATAAGTCCGGTTGCCTTGTTCGTTGTGTTGAGTGCCTCCCTAGATGGACCCAAAAGTGGGAACAAGAGTGCTCAAGTTATCCCGAACACCCCAGCACTTGCGGCTTGGGGGCTGAAGCCAACGACTTGCCATCTCTCAGATTTTATAAACGGCCGCACAGAAGGTAATATTTTAAATTAAAAAAGAGTTGCTTAAAGCGCACATGAACAAAGTTTTCAGCGCACAGGATAATACATAGCGAGTTTACTCAAAAATTACATCTCTAGGGCATTCATCCGCAATATCGCGGGCTCCCTTGAGGACAGTTTTATGATACATTTCGGGCGTACGATACTCCTTGCCTGGTGGCGGCGGGTCAGTAAGAAGCTTCTCCGCATCCAGCCTGCCCCAGTGCACCTTTGTGCGGGCAAGGGCCCGACGAGCACCTTCAATACAGGCGGAGCGCTTGATGACCTTCACCCGGGGCACGATCCACCAGCTGCCGCCAGACGAGGTCAAGTAGCTCCTGTGCATGGCCTGTCGAGCCACAAGAGGACTATAAGGCCCTTCATGGCCTCCTCGGCTACCTTGTGGAGTTCGACCAGCTCCTTCACCTGGTCGCTTGGGGCACCGGATGGCTGGCCTCAGCGTCATCGAGACCGTAAGACCTTCTCCGTTGAGCTCCCTCCTCGCCACGGTAGAATGCGGCGGCATCGGACACACTACGCGCAGATCCGCAACGCCTCGAGAGCTCGAATGCGGGTAAGTGTCAGGTTGCTTACATTAACATGCTTGCTTTGCATGAAAAATGCCTTACCCGCCGCTATCTTCTTCACATATTCAACCTCCTGAAGGGCCTTACGGGCCTCGGCCGTGGCGGACTTGGCACTTTCGAGAGCCGAGGCAAGCTCGGACTCTCGAGTCTTGGAGTCGCGGCCCAAGCTCTCATGCTTCTCCATGAGAGCCTGGAGCTCTTGCTGCACTTCCGCCACCTGTGCCTCCTGCTTTTCTCGCTCTTCCCGTTTCGCGGCCGCACTGCGTTCGGCCGCGGACACAGCCTCCTTCAGGGTTGCCACCTCGTTTGTGGCCCCTGCAATACCCATATTATCCTTGTTACTTTTATTGCGACCAAAATCCTTTTCTGTAAGGTAACAATTCAAAGTGGTGCTACTCACCTTCTTTGTCCTCGAGCTGCCTCTTGGCATGGTCGAGCTCTCGCTCGGACCGCTCGAGATCTTGCTTTAATGTACCAACCTCCATGATCGGTCTTGGCGAGAGGTCAGAAGACAGCCTGCAAACCCATATTGTCATAATTTGTTAGCAACCTGCGAAATTCTTTTTAGATCCTCAGTCCGGCTTTTCTTTCCGAACACCGAACCGAGCAGCAGGGGCTACTGTCTATGCGGTATTACATTACACAATTTTAACTTCTTACCTCAAAGCTTTGTTAAAGGCTCTGCGAGGCTTGGTCAGCCCGCTCTTGGCGAGCTAGACCTTCTGAATCACCGCACTCATAACAGTGCGGTGTTCTTCCTCGATGGAAGCGCCTTTGAGCGCCTCCAGCAAGTTGTCCGGTGCCTCCGGTTGGACGGAGGCCGCCGGCGTCACGGTCGCCCTTCTTTCGAAGGGGCCGCCTGCCGGACTCTGGAACCACTGCAGGTTCCGGCGTAGAGTCCGGCGCAAAGTCCGGGAGGCTGCCTTGCGGCACCTCCGGAGCCTCCTCCTGATGGGTCCCTTTCCGGGATGCCACCTCGGCGTCCTTATCGGCGCGGGGGGTAGAGGCAGTCGGAAGTGAATCCACATCCGACGGGGCCAACGACCCGCTCGATGAAGCGGGGAGATCATCATCGGCCGGACTGCGGACAATATGCAGTATTAGTAGGACGCTATGTGACACAAAAGAAATTGCATATCAGGGATTCGGATACTTACGATCTCGCCGGAGGCCTGGCCCTTGAAGGCCACTCCTCGCCGCCAACGTCGGTGTTGGCGGAGCTGTCCGGGGGAATAGTTCTTCCCCTCTTGGACCCTTCGGCCTCCCCTGTTGGGGAAGCCTTCCTCTTCCTCTCTCCCCCCTCCGGGAGAGAATCTTCTTCCTCCTCCTCGTCTTCAGGGGAGGAGTCCGCCTCGTCGTCGGACGCCTGATTACGGGAACTCTTTCGGGTCCCCGTGGCCACCTTCTTGGCCTTCTTCTCCGGCACCACGTGCGGTGCCGGAACCAGCAGCCCCGCTAGACGGGCATCCACTAGGTCTTCTGGTATGGGAGCCGGGCAGATGAGCTGCTCGGCCTTCTTCATCCATCCCTGTCAAACGAAAAGGGAGATTGAAACCCTCTTAGAATCAATCTATTTACAACAAGTGTCCCTTAAAGGGGTAGAATCACTTACCTCGTCAGCCGGATGCTGCGAGTGAAATCCGCGATCTTCCGTCGCGGATGCGGGGGCTTTGGCGCCCTTAAACAGCACCCTCCAGGCGCCTTCGTACGTCGTGTCGAAGAGCCCGCTTAGCGCCTGGTGCTGTTCCGGATCGAACTGCCACAGATTGAATGCCCGTTCTTGGCATGGGAGGATCCGGCGGACGAGCATGACTTAGACCACGTCGACGAGCCTGAGATTCTTGTTCACCAGCTTCTGGATACAATCTCGGAGTCCCGTCAGCTCCTTCGGATTACCCCACAGCAAGCCCTTCTCTTTCTAGGAGGTGAGCTGCGTAGGGATGCCAGATCTAAACTCGGGGGCCGCCGCCCATGTAGGGTCGCGTGGCTCGGTGATATAGAACCACCCCGATTGCCACCCCTTGACGGAGTCCATGAAGGCCCCTTCGAACCAGAGGACGTTGGGCATCTTGCCCAACATGGCGCCTCCGCACTCCGCCTGCGTGCCCTTCACTACCTTCGCTTGACGTTGAAGGTCTTGAGCCAAGCGAAGTGGGGCGGATGCAGAGGAGGGCCTCGCACACGACGATAAACGCCGAGATGTTGAGGATGAAGTTCGGCGCCAGATCGTGGAAATCCAGGCCGTAGTAGAACATGAGCCCCCGGACAAAGGGGTGAAGTGGAAAGCCCAGTCTGCGGAGGAAGTGGGGAAGGAAAATGACCCTATCATGGGGCACGGGGGTAGGGATGAGCTGCCCCTCGTCGGGCAGCCGGTGCGCAATATCGCCGGAAAGGTATCCGGCGCTGCGCAGCTTGGTGATGTGCTCCTCCTTGACAGTGGAAGCCAACCATTTGACTCCCCCTCCGGACATGGTCGGGGAAGGTTAAGATGAGATGCGCGAGCTTGGGCGTTGGAGCTTGAGTGCGCGGAGGTGGATAAGCAAAAGAGGAAGAAGGTGTGGGTGAAAAGGTGAATCCTTATCCCTTATATATAGGCGGGCGAAGACTATGCATCCCCCACCAGCCTGGTAAAACTCGCTTATCTCCCAAGCACCACCATCAATGGCGCGGTTGGGTTACCCACGTTTGTATTGATGAGAATCCCGGAATAAGGGGAACACGATCTCTGCTTCGACAAGACGTGCCAAGCAAACTGCTTCGCTAAACGTGCTGAGGTGGTATAATAAAAAACGATTCAAATAAAAGCCTGGTAGCGGTGTGATATCATGCCGCATAATACGTCAGCAGATTGGACTTGTGTACATTTTATTCTCTCTACGGTGGAATGTGGAATTTATTTTGCAGAGCCGGACACTATCCTGGTGTTCATGACCTTCTCTGGATTATTCAAGGGAGGAACCCGCCTTGCAATGCCGAACATAATGCGCTACGGACTTATCGTCATTGAAGCCTGGTTCGAGGGCTCTTGAGGAGTCCTAGACTAGGGGTGTCCGGACAGCCGGACTATCATCGTCCGCCGGACTCCAAGACTACGAAGATACAAGATTGAAGACTCCGTCCCGTGTCCGGATGGGACTTTCCTTGGTGTGGAAGGCAAGCTTGGCAATACGGATATGTAGATCCTACCATTGTAACCGACTCTGTGTAACCCTAGCCTTCTCCGGTGTCTATATAAACCGGAGGGCTTTAGTCCGTAGGACACAACATACATTACAACAATCATACCATAGGCTAGCTTTAGGGTTTAGCCTCCTTGATCTCGTGGTAGATCCACTCTTGTACTACCCATATCATCAATATTAATCAAGCGGGGACGAGGGTTTTACCTCCATCAAGAGGGCCGAACACAGGTAAAACATCGTGTCCCTTGTCTCCTGTTACCTTCCGCCTAGATGCACAGTTCGGGACCCCCTACCCGAGATCCGCCGGTTTTGACACCGACAGTGGCACCAACCGGGACTAAAGGGTGCATTAGTCCCGGTTGGTTTTACGAACCGGGACCAATGCTCTTGCTATATATACAACACTTAGCAGTTTCGACCAAATCCCCCACTTCTCTCCCGACGCCCCTACTCCTCCTCGTCGTCGTCGCCACCCGACGGCCCTGCTCCACCTTGTCGTTGCCGCCGCCACGGACGCCATCAGGCTGCTCGCGTTCGCCGTCACCGCTGCCACCAATGCCGTCAGGCTGCCCGCCTTCGCCGTCGCCGCCGCCCCCTATGAGCACAGCCTGCTCCCGTGCCCCTCCCGTCTCGCGCCCCTGTGCGGCCGCCGCGTGCCGCTCCTGTCCTGCATGGCCGCCGTGTCGCCGCCCCTGCCCTGCGCCGCCGCCGCCCCACCGCCCCTGCCCTACATTTTCATAGAATTTTTCATAGCATTTTTTTGTATTTTTTTGTGTATATGTGTTTGTATGTGTATATATGTGTACATGTTCATAGTATTTTTTTTCATAAGTGTATTTTTTTGTTCGTTGCATTTTTGTTTCATATATATAATGTATATATGTATGTGGTAGCTATATGATGAATGGATGTGGCTATGTATGTATGAATATAATGTTCATAGCATTTTTTGTTTATATTTGTTTTTTTCATATATGTATTAATTTTTTATTTAGGTTGTTAGTAGATATTGATTTTAGGTTAGTGCATTTTAGGTTAGTGTAGAGGAAAAGGTAAAATAAGGAAAAGGAAGAAAAGAGGAAGAAGGAAGAAGGAAGAAGAAGAAGAAAAAGTTTTTTCTTCTTCTTCTTCCTTCTTCCTTCTTCATCTTTTCTTACTTTTCCTTATTTTCCTTTATCGAGGGAGAAGAAGAAAAAGAAGAGGAGGAGAAGAAGAAAGGTACAGAGGAGAAAGAAGAAACTTCAACATGAGGGGGGGTACCTATACCCCCTCCCCGATAACATTATTTTCCCATGTATATGTATGTCGCGTCGTTGTCGATATAACCCCCTCCCGTATAACTTCGACATGAGGGGCGGTCGATATATATACCCCCTCTCGACCATGATAACTTATACCACGGCAGCACCCCCCTCGGCCCTCTCGCTCGACCAAAACTCTTGAGGATACCCAAACCCTAGAGAGAAAACGATGTTGGTCTCCTACCCCCTCCTGCCGCGCCCCTACCAGACAAATTAACTCTCTCGAGGCCACCCAAATTTACCAAGTTAAAAGAGCGTTGTCGTCGAGGCCACCCCAAACCCTTGAAGCATTGTGTCGCGGCCACCCCAAACCCTAGAGAAGCAGCGTCGAGGCCACTAACATGATTCCTTATTGTGATTAGCTAGCTAGTTCTATGTTTGCCACTAATATATATCCATCTGTACCATGTTTGAATAATAATTGACATGTTGTAAATATTTGCAGAAACTATGGAGCACTCCCGAGACGAAGCAACAGAAGCGATGTTGGGGGACATAATCGCACAAGGAAGTGATGTCGTTGCGTCATTTCTCAACGACACCGATGGTCAGGAAGGACTGGGTGAAGAAGAGGGCTATGTTCATGATGGCTCCGGCCCATTAATGCCGGTAAAAGAAGAGGGCTATGTTCATGATGGCTCCGGTGACCCAATGGAGGTGCAAGAAGGAGATCGTGATGACTGCTCCAGTGACCGAACCGAGTCCTGATATATTATTTAAGCCCGTGCTGACTAGTTAATTGATGCATTCATTGTTTTGGTATATGTACACATATTAATTAACTCTCGTCTTTCTTCCTTTTTCTAGCCCTCCAGATCGAGCACAACTTCGGTAAGGAGACGAGGCCCGAAGAAAAAGTTGAGCTCGGATGAAAGGTTTGAGATCATAGAAATCGCGCCCGACGGCGAACCGATTGAACCCATCTGGACAAAGAACGCATTTTCTTCTCAGTGCGGGGTTCTTGTTAGGGACAAGATCCCGATCAGCATCCAACAATGGTATAATCCTTAGGAGGAAGACCCTGAGGTGTCTTATGTCAATGATATGCAGAAAGAAGATCTTTGGACTTAGCTGAAGGCAAATTTCACCCTACCGCCAGAGGAGGATCCGGAGAAGCCAGTTAAAGAGCAGTTAATCAAGTCTTGTGCTCTTAAGAAGATGGCAACCCTATTCACGAGGTGGAGGAAAGAGCTGAACAAGTTTGTCGACAAAAAAGAGACACCAGAATTCATCGGCAAATATGAGAAGATCAAAGATCACTGGCCCGCATTTGTGGCCCACAAGACATCGGAAAAGAGTAAGCAGATGTCGGCGGCAAACAAGCAAAATGCCGCGAAGAAGCAGTTTCACCATCGCACGGGGTCAGGTGGCTACCTCAAAGCCCGGCCTAAGTGGTCCAAGGCTGAGAATGATCTTCTTGATAAAGGGATCAAACTAGAGACCTATTACTGGCCAGACCGTTGCCGGACTTGGTTCTTCTGGGCTGGCGGAACCTTGGACCCTGTATATGGGAAGTGCCGTTGGACAGAGGAGCAACTGAAAATACCAGTCACCAAGCTTTGGCACTATATCGATGCAGCGCAGAAAGGGACGTTCGTTCCAGACAGGGAGAAGGACGAGCTCACAATGGCCCTCGGGAATCCTGAGCACCCTGGACGGACACGAGGCACGCCAGGCTCCATTCCGTGGAAGGTTGGTTTTCCGGACGGAGGGGGTTACAAAACCCACGAGAGGAGGAAGAAACTGGAGTAGGGCCAACTGCAGGCGCTGCACGAAAGGGTAATGGGGCCAGAGGAACGAGAAGCAGATCGCAGCAAATGACCTGCCGAAGCTTCCCCCGAAGCTACCCCGCCATCTCAGCGGAGAAGCAGTGTGGCTTCCACCGAGCAGCTTCAGCCGGAGCATGCCTTGACGGCTCCTGCCAGCTATCCCATGGATGCTATCACGGAGTCTCAAAATTGTCACATTATGACGCGATGGATGAATATGAAGTTCAAGGTGGCTGTTGGCTCTGTTTATCCTACTGAACCCGGCACAACTTTTCACTGCCGGCCGATTCCAGAAGTATATGCTAGTGTGATGGTGGATGAAATAACGGAGGGATTTGAGGACCTCCAGCTTGACCACCCTAACGGTGAAGGGGAGACTAGGCTGGGTTCTGCTCTGAAGACTCCATGCCTATGGCGGAAGGAGCTCATCAACCTTCCGAACTGGACGCCTCCTCCTCCTCCTCCGGCAAGTCAGGGCACTCCGCCTCCTCCACCGCCTCCTCCTCCGGCGAGTGACGATCAGGGCACTGGGCCTCCTTCTCCGGCGCGTGGCGGCACACCGCCTCCTTCTCCGCCTCCGCCGGCGCGCCCGAGCAGCCAGCAGCCTCCTCCTTCTCTGCCTAGCCAGCAAGGGAGGAAGAGACCCGCCGCCGCCCCGGCTGCTCCAGCTTGTCATAGTCCTTCTCCTCCGCCTCATAAGCAAGCACGAAAGAAGACAGACGCCGCAGCCACTCCGTCTGCTCCGGCGTCTAGCAGTACAGCCAGAGGCGGGAGGCAATACACATACAGTCCACCTCTCAAGCCTCAAGAGAAGTTACCGTACGAGAGGACCGAGGAGGAAAACACGACGATCGTGCGGACCCACGTGAAGGACTTCTTTGAAGGGGTGAAAGCAAAGAGACATCCACCTCCAGAGGAGAAGGTAGATCCGGTGAAAGCAAAGCGCACTCTCGATGCCCTGAGGAAACCGGCAAAGTCTCCGCTGAGAACCAACTGTGAGCGCATTACTGAACAGACATATCTCCAAGCGGAGCGGTCGGGAAGTACTGTCAGACATCAAAGGTCAAGAGAACGAGCAGCTGCGGAAAAAGTTTCCAAGCTCGACGAACAAGCAAATCAATCGTGCCCCCCGCTCAATGTGTCTAGTGGCGACATTGTCGCTAATGCTCCGGGGATGGTGGCCGGTTATGGCAATCTATCAGATTACCTGCCTGACGATCAACTTACTGATTTCATGGAGGTGGACGAACACAGATACGAGTACGGGAAGTCTCTCATCAAAGATGAAAAATCTCTAACAACGATGATGCAAAGATTCCATAATTGGTACATGAAAACCTGCAGAGAGTCTTGGGGGACGAATAGTTTGTATCTGAACACTAAAGAGGAGCACGACCTCGTTTGAACTGATCTGTTGTGTGTTCCATTTGAGGAGTTCTTCGCGTTCTTCAATCAAAAAGCCCTCGATAAATTAACGGTCTTTTGCTACTGTCTGTAAGTACTATTTCTGTCATTAAGTCTCTATATATAGCTCGGCTCTTTCATTGCATGTATTTATAATTAATTATCCTCAATATATTATGCAGATTGAAGATAAATCGAGTCGAGAAAACAAGAAATGTAAGATATTGGGTTCATTAACACAAATATCATAGATGAATTTCTGGTTAAAAAGCACGCCGAAGAGGCCGAGGCTAACTTGCTACAATTGTTGATCAAAAATCAAAACAAAGATACCATACTCTTTCCTTACAACTTCAAGTGAGTGTTACTGTTGTGTGCATATTCGGTTTCCCTTATTACTCGAGCGAGGTTATAGTAATATAATTGATGAGTTATGCATGCGTGCGCAGCTTCCACTATGTTCTTTTGGAGATTAAGCTTGAGCGGGGACTAGTAACCGTCTTAGACTCAAGACGAAAAGATCACGAAACCTATGCGGGCATGACTAAATTGCTCAACAAGTAAGTTCAATCGATCATTATTGCACCATATCGGCAACTTTTTGTTCATTTCCTGATATCTCAAGTAATAATAATTATTTTCTTTGTCTTGGAGGGTTTGGGAATAGTTCACCGCAGAAGCTCCGTGACTACTGAAGGAGCTGCGATATACATACCCAAAAGTAAGTACTACTGGCTAGCTAGTTGCGCGCATCTCCCGTTGATTCTATAGCTATACTTTCATCAATGCCATTTATAATGCTTCATTATCAGTTTGATTGACCTCTATTTCTCGTAAAGTGCTTGTGGCAGGAACAATGGAATGATTTCTGTGGATACTATGTGTGCAAGTTCATCTACAACGCGACTTTGAAAAATAAGCGGGGCTACTCTAAAAGACAATATGAAGTGCGTAAGCAATAATATTCACAATTTCATTTTATTACACCATCATTTCTATTGAGTTTCATTCGTATATATGTATTAATTAACCCCCTTCTTCAAATTAGACGTGGCAGATGCGGAATGAACTGCTAGAATAAGATCGCATGAAAGCAATTCAAGAGGAATTGGCGGGATTCTTTCTTGACCACGTCATCAATAAAGCCGGCGAATAACATGTGGAAGTTGATTTCAATTGCTAGGGGATTGTAATTAAGAGATCTTACATATTGTATATGTATGTACCCAGTAGCGTCGGATAGATAATACGAAAACATGTTGTTCGACCAATCTCTCGGAGAAGGAGAGGCCGATCGATCACTTTTCTCGGTATCCGTGACGAACTTCTGTACTTAATGGTTCCCTTCATTTTCTTACTAGCTAGCGTGTCGAGGGCCTCTCTATGTATAGTACGTAGCGTCGACCAAGCACGGACATAAGAGAGGACACTTCTCTCTATTAATTAGCTAGCTAACACAATATATGAAACACCTAAATTAACCCCCCAAAACCCCCAACCCCCCCTTTCAAAAACAAAAACGAAAACCCCAGCCACTGGAATGCTGATGCGTGGATGCCTTTTGGTCCCGGTTGGAGCCACCAACCGGGACCAAAGGCCCCCCTGCCTTGGCTCGGCGCACCGGCCACGTGGAGGACCATCTGTCCCGGTTCGTGTTAGAACCGGGACTAAAGGGGGGAGGTATTAGTAACGACCCATTAGTCCTGGTTCATGAACCGGGACTAAAGGCCCTTACGAACTGGGACAAATGCCCCCTTTTCTACTAGTGTGAGCTTAGCTTCTTCTTCCTCCGACGGGATCCACGCTTTTTCCCGTGGCCGGGTACCAGCAGTTATCATAGCGTTCGGGTTCCCCCTCTTTGCTGCAATCTCCAAATCTTGAAGGTACCTCGTTATAAAACAGAAAGTAGATAGTGGGCTCTAAAATTCATTGTCATGAATCACTTTCCTTCGTGCCCACCAAATAGCCCACATAGTGACCAAGACTTTTGCAAGCTCCTGCTCGTTAAGTGTCTCAAACAGCCAGAATAACCACAACCCGGGGTCCAGCGATCTATTAGAGATGGCATGTTCCAATACCTCTTCTTCCCCCAGTGCGCACACGCAACGAGCCATACGACAGTCAAACAAAGAGTGGCGCCAAGTGTCTTCATGTGCATTGCATAAAGGGCAGGCCGCTGTGTCGGATATCTTCTGATGGTGGCGAGTTACCCCGGTTGGCAGAGAGGTGTGTGCATGGCGCTAGGCAAAAACCCTCACCTTCGACGGTACCCTCGCCTTCCAAAGCCTGGACCAGTCCCGCCTGGTAGAGGCGTGATCATAGGTGCTAGTGTCGTGCTCTATCCAGTTCTCCCACTAATATTTTATGCCTGTTAACATCCTATACGCCGATTTGACCAAGAAGATACCTCGCTTGCCATAGTGCCACGCATGAAAATCGTCTTGGATCCTTTAGCTCAGCGGGATATTCATAATAGCATCTACATCTGGGCCAACAAAATGTTCAGCAAGCATGTGTTTATTCCACGTCCTGGTGGCCGGATCAATCAGCTCTGAGACATGTTGGGATGGTTCAGGCCTCAGAGCACACAACGGCCGCAGTTTGTAGTCACGTGGTATCCAGTTATCACTCCAGATGTCTATGTCCTCTCCTGTCCACACTCTTTTGATGATTCTGAGTGCTAGGATCTCCTTTCCCTCCATAATAGAGCGCCAAACCTGCGAAGGGTGATTTCCCAAAGAAGACTCAAGGATGTTGCATTGTGGGTAGAATCTTGCCTTGAACACCCTCGCGCTTAAGGAATTAGGGTCCTGCAAAAGGTGCCAAGCTTGTCGGGCTAGTAAGGCTAGGTTAAAGAGTTCAATATATCTTAAACCCATCCCTCCCATAAACTTGGGCTTGCACATGG
Source organism: Aegilops speltoides (assembly GCA_021437245.1). Taxonomy (NCBI): domain Eukaryota; kingdom Viridiplantae; phylum Streptophyta; class Magnoliopsida; order Poales; family Poaceae; genus Aegilops; species Aegilops speltoides. Next base: position 18,990,453 of record CM038145.1, on the reverse strand, counting down.
TATTCCACGACACCCAAGCCGTTCAGACTTAACAAGATACCGGTCTGGGCTAGAGTGAAAGGGCTACCAGATGGCCTTATAAGGAGGAGAGAATTGGCTGAAAAAGTTGTTGCAATGGTTGGGTATCCACCCTTCAACGTGATCATGAATGAGGGAAGGATCAATCCGGCTAGCACCCTGCGAGTTAGGGTTTATGTGGATGTTAATGTTCCATTGGTTCGGTTTGTACCAATTAGTTTAAAGGTGTACAAGAGATACAGTGTCTACTATGAGAAGCTCCCAGATTTCTGTTTTGCTTGTGGAAGAATGGGACACTTAGCTGATGAGTGTGGTGATGGGGTTCATGACCCGAGAACTTTCGAATGGGGGGAGTGGCTGCTCTGGGAGCCGGAGATGCCCACAGCTCTAGGTTTAGGGGGAAGAGGGAGAGGGGATGGAGGAGGAAGAGGGAAAGGGAGGGATGCTGGTAGAGAAGATAGGGGAGGACGAGGAGGAAGGGGTTCGGTTGGTGGAAGAGGTAGAGGTGGTGTCGGTGTCAAAACCGGCGGATCTCGGGTAGGGGGTCCCGAACTGTGCGTCTAGGCGGATGGTAACAGGAGACAAGGGACACGATGTTTTTACCCAGGTTGGGGCCCTCTCGATGGAGGTAAAACCCTACTCCTGCTTGATTGATATTGATGATATGGGTAGTACAAGAGTGGATCTACCACGAGATCAAGGAGGCTAAACCCTAGAAGCTAGCCTATGGTATGATTGTTGTTCGTCCTATGGACTAAAACCCTCCGGTTTATATAGACACCGGAGAGGGCTAGGGTTACACAGAGTCGGTTACAATGGTAGGAGATCTACATATCCGTATTGCCAAGCTTGCCTTCCACGCCAAGGAAAGTCCCATCCGGACACGGGACGAAGTCTTCAATCTTGTATCTTCATAGTCTTGGAGTCCGGCCGCTGATGATAGTTCGGCTATCGGGACACCCCCTAGTCTAGGACTCCCTCAGTAGCCCCTAAACCAGGCTCCAATGACGACGAGTCCGGCGCGCATATTGTCTTCGGCATTGCAAGATTGTGAACGCCAGGATAGTGTCTGGCTCTGCAAAATAAATTCCACGTACCACCGTAGAGAGAATAATATTTACACAAGTTCAATCTGCTGACGTATTTTGTGGTGTGACGTCACACCACAACCAAGCTTTTACTCGAATCGTTTTTATTATACCACCTCAGCGCGTTTAGCGAAGCGGTTTCCTTAGCACGTCTTGTTGAAGCAGATATCGTGTTCCCCTTATTCCGGGATTCCCATCAATACGGACGTGGGTAACCCAACCGCGCGTGTTGCCACGCCCCCTCCATCGAAGGCGAGTTCCAAACGGTCACGGGGACGGCTCTTGGTATTCTCCCTCTTTATAATGAGACCAAGGCCCATTCCTTTTCTTCAATCCTCAATCGAATCCGCCCCTCGCCCCGAGTTCCAACACCCAAGGCTCCAGATTCGGGCACTTCGGACCTTCGACAATGTCCGGCTCCGACCTATAGGGCCGGTGGATGCCCTCTTCCGTCACGGAAGAGGACGTGCTAAAGCTGAGAGATGCCAGGTTCTTAACCTAGGAGATTTCGCATAGTTTGCCTGCCCAAGGGCAAGTCATTCCTACTCCCGAGCCTGGTGAGAGTGTCGTGTTCCTATCTCACCTCCGTCGGGGTTTAGGCTTCCCGATGGATCCCTTCGTGAGAGGGCTCATGTTTTACAATGGGCTGGAATTCCATGACTTGGCTCCGTAGTCCATCCTCCACATCTCATCGTTTATTGTTGTCTGCGAAGCCTTCCTCCGCACTACCCCTCACTTCGGTTTGTGGCTCAAAACCTTCAACGTGGAGCCGAAGATGATTGAGGGGCGTTAGGCAGAGTGCAGAGGGGCGGTTATAAGCAAGAGGGCCGATGCTCCATGGCCTGAGGGCTCTTTTCAGGAGGAGCTCCGCTTGTGGCAACAGGAGTGGTTCTATATCACCGCTCCCAGGGGCAGCAGGCAGAGGCCGCCGGCTGCCTTTTGCTCGGGCCCTCCACAACGACTGACGTCATGGGTCGACAAAGGGCTTGAGTGGGGGCCGTCCAAGGGCGTACCCATATTGCAGGGCCGGATTCGAGACCTCCAAGAGAGGGAGACCAATCTGGTTGTAGTGACGCAGGTTATGCTGATTCGGCGTCTTCTGCCCTGCAAACGTCGCCCCCTCCACCTGTGGGAATTCAATCCGGAGGGACCACGAGCTCTCCAACACTTCATGGGTACGACACTCGTGGAGATGTATAAACTGTTCTTCGGATCACAAGATATGTGTCCGGACTTGACCGAGGACGCCGGCCTAATAAGCTGCAATCGCCCGGATACTCAAGTAGGTAGCCCTGTGTCTGGACGTACCGTCCACTTATTTATCATGGATTTGCCTTTTAACCAGCTATCCTTTGGACAGGAGTGGATAGCGCAAGCAAAACTGATACGGTGTTCGGCCCCCCTCCTTGAGACCACGCCGGATCCCGTGTTGATCAAGATGTTGGAGGTTGCGCCTTTGGAGGAGGGCGAAGGGGGGAACAGGGAAACTACCGCCTCTGCTAAGGAGGCTCTCAATAAGGGGGAATCAAGAATCCCTCCCTCCAGGGGGAGAAGAGGACCGCTTCCGAAGACCCGGAGGCTAAGGCCTCAAAGCGGGGAAAGAAATCTGCACCGGAGGGTCCTGTGCCGGGAGGAGTCCCGGCCGCACAGTCTCCTCAAAGGAATCAGCCCTCCAGCGAGCCGTAAGTAGAAAAAGGGGATTTTTGTAATAAGGGACATCCCTATTTTATTTCTAAGGATAACCGAAGTTTTTACCTTGTAGTTCGGATCTCAGCCCTTCTCAGCAGAGCTCATCTTTTGGGGACCTTCGTCCGGAGATGATGGAGAGTGAAACGCCTCCATCTGCCGCACCATCAGGCGGGGCGGACGACCCTGAGGTGTCGTCACGGAGGGTCTCCCCGAGTCTGGCGGGGCCGGGGAGTTCAGCACCAACTGGAGTACGGCCGGTGGAGCTGCAGGATCTGCTTGAGAGGGCGTCTATCTCAGAAGATCACCATACATTAATGAGTACGGTGATTGAAAGGATCTCATCCGCTGAGAGCGGGTTGCATGAGGCCACCAGAAGTTTATTGACGGGGTTTGAGGTACGCAAAAAATGACTTACCTTTTGACAGTTTTGCACATAGAGTGCGCCCTGTATAGATAGTAGCCCCTGAGACTCTGTATGTTGTCGAAAGCGATAGCATGCCGAGGATCATAATCTCAGTTATAAAATGTCGCCTTTCCTATGCAGGTGGCGGAACGTTCGGTGGCTAGCCGGACTGATAGAGTTGCCGAACTGAAGCGGCAACTCGACATTGCAGATGCGGACATCACGCTGGTCAATAAATGACTTGACGAGTCACAAGGTAGGTGGTTTCTCCGCGGTCGCCTCGTAAGGGAGCTGATGCCCACACCTTACAACCTGTATGCTTGATGCAGATGGCGCCGCTGCTATGGAGGACCTTCGGGCAGAGCTTGCTCGAGCCAAGGAGCAAGCCAGAAAAAGTGATGCGGCTACCTCGAAGGCAGCTGAGGAGCTAAAAGCCGAAAAGGCTGCTCACTGCCGAAGCAGGGAGGAGATGGCCGGAATGGCCGTAAAACTGATAGATGCTACCGACCGCTATGAGGTTCTTGAAAGAGAACGCCAAGCGGAGCAAGAGGACCTGAAGAAGGCCAACGCCGAAGCCAAGGATGCCCGTTCTGCAATGCGGGCTATAAAGGAGGAGCTGCATCAGGTCGGAGACATTGCGGCTGGAAAGCCGTTTCTGCTGCGTAGGAAGTTCATGGATCTGAAGTATGCTCAGTTGGGCCAGTTGTGGGGTGCAGAGGATCCTTATCTGAATTTGGCGGCGAGTGCGGCGGACGCAGTCGTGCACTTCCGAAGCCAAAAGGATCACGAAATGGAAGAGCTTTTTTGGTCTCAATTCCATAGTCCGGAGCGTCCACTTCTGTTAACCGATCGGTTGGCTGAGTGGGCTGAGCTGAATAGATTGTCCGGATTTGCCATGACGGATGTGGTGGCTCATCTGTGGCCGGAAAGGCCCAAGCCGAAGAGTTATTTTGGCTTATTGCAGCAATTCCTTGGTGCGGTGCCGCATATTAAGGCGATGAAGCGGTCGGCCTGCATAGAGGGTGCACGAATGGATCTCGCCCGTGTCAAAACATACTGGGCGGAGATGGATGCCACCGATGTTGCATCCCGGGGTTCGGACATATGCCGATTACCCGCCGAGCACTATTTTGAGGAAGTCCTGCAGGGCGCTCGTTTAATAGAGTCGCAGTGCTCGAAAAATGTTATGTTCAAATGACATGTATGATTTGTGAAACCATATTTATAATGTAACGGCTTTTTATACTTGTGCGTTCATGTATTGAAATATCTCCTGTGCGGCCGTTAATGTATATGTATATATAACCTGAAAGATGGCAGTCTTTGGCTTCAGCCCCCACGCACTTGGTGCGGGAGTGTTTGCAAAAAAGCGCGTTTTCACACTTAATCCAACGTCTTGGTCCTTTGAAGGAGGTGATAGCATTGCAAACTAGGCAACCGGCCTATAATGCTTTATCACTTTCACTTAGCCATAGGAGCTCAATGGTGGGGCTACTATATAGCCCCTAGGGGCACCGCGCTCTCCGAACTCGGGGCGCGTGTATGCCTGACCGGGAAGCGGTCCTTCGTCAAAGCGGAGGAATTCTAAACATTCCGGTTGTCGATCGAGTGGTTGACCAGTCTCTCGCTATATCATGACAGTCAGTTTTCGGCTTTCTCTACTAAGGTGCTCGCCCGGCGAACCGGGCACAATCGCGATAGTTCTCCGGTGCGCGTTAGCCGATAGAGCGGAGCGTAAGGCAGCAAAACACGAGGCGGGCAAACCCAACATTTGACCAGAGACATGATTCGGAGATGATGCATATAAGGCCTAACTCAAGGCGCGAACACTCCACGAGGTATTCGGTCTTTATGATAACAGGCGAACAATGCCCTAAGCCCCTAGTGTCCAGTGCAGTGAAAACTTCGATGCGGCCGATGCCAAAACGCTTGACCTCCTCCTCGGTTATAGTAGGAAACCGGGGGATGTGTATCAACAAGAGACATAAAAAAGGTTTATCACGGGGTCTTAATCTGAAAAGAATCCTTACAATGGGTCCCTGTTGCACGTCTGCGCCTGTGTCTCCGTTGTCTTTGTATCTGGGACGGTGTAGCACGTGGTTCATCTGTAAAAGAGAAGAACATAGTTTGGAAAAATATCATGCAAAAAATGTATTTAAAACAGAGTATGATTTGAAAGATGAATAAAGTTGAGCTTTATCGGCTCTCATTGCTCATGCGTGCAACCCCTTGTAAAGAGGTATGCGTCTAGGAAGCCCCTTGTTTATTTATGCCGGACTCGCCTAACCGTGTCCGGGGTCTGAATGACCTGTTTTTACGGGCTTTCATCAGCAAGGCCGGATTAGTGCGTGGCTGTCAAGGCAGTCTCACGTTCTTCCGTGGTCGAGGAACACTCGAAGTTACCTTTTAATGAGATGATGCCTCATGGACCGGGCATTTTAAGTGTAAGAGACGCGTAATGCGGTATTGCGTTAAAGCGGGCAAAAGCTTCGCGTCCCAATAGTGCTTGATGGCTACTTTTAAATGGGGCGATATGGAAGATTAGCTTTTCGCAACGGAAGTTGTCGGATGAACCGAACACAACCTCTAGTAGTAAAGAGCCTGTACAATTGGCATAGCGGCCTGGCGTAACTCCTTTGAAGGAAGTGCTGCTATGGCGAATTTTGGTAGGGTCTATCCCCATTCTGCGGATGGTGTCCTAGTATAACAGGTTTATATCACTGCCGCCATCCATTAGGACTTGTGTAAATTGTAGTCTGTCGATTATAGGATCCAATATCAAAGCAGTCCATCCTGCGTTTCGAATATTTCTGGAGTAATCCAGATGGTCGAAAGTAATTGGTTTTGACATCCAATTTCGAGACTCCGCTTGGGTGGACCGTGCGGCGCGTGCGTTAGTAGGTGCCCCACTTTTTTTCCTTGTTATCACTTGAAGTGAGTTCACTGTTTTGACTTCTAGTGGGAAAGTCTTTTGTTTTCCGGAGCTCTACTTGTGGGGTTCGTCATCGTCTTTGCTTGGTGTGTCGAGCCCCTTGTGTTCGGCGTTAAGTCGGCCGGACTGCTTGAAGACCCAACAATCTCTGTGGGTATGGTTTGCAGGCTTCCCGGGGGTACTGTGGATTTGACATATCCTGTCCAAGATTTTGTTTAGGTTGGATAGCTCATCACTGTTGTCCTTAAGAGGCAGTGTTTTGTTGTTCGGCCTAGTGCTTTTGAACCCGGCGTTGACCGCCGTGCTCTTTGGGCCATTTTCCTTAGTCCGGCGCTGTTCTATTCTGCGTCGTGATTTCCCGTTTCCATCCCTGACCTCGGATGTACTTGGGTCGCTGGTGCTGCATCTTGCCAACCAGCTATCTTCCCCCGCGCAGAAGCGGGTCATGAGGCTTGTTAGCGCGGCCATTGTTCTTGGCTTTTCCTGGCCGAGGTGTCTGGCGAGCCATTCGTCTCGGACGTTACGTTTAAAGGCTGCTAAGGCTTCGACGTCCGGACAGTCGACTATTTGGTTCTTTTTGGTGAGGTACCTGTTCCAGAATTTGCGTGCTGACTCTTCGGGCTATTGAGTTATGTGACTTAAATCGTCTGCATCCGGGGGGCGGACATAAGTCCCCTGAAAATTTGCTCGAAATGCATCCTCGAGTTCTTCCCAACTTCCGATGGTATTTTCTGGGAGGCTTTTGAGCCAATGCCGAGCTGGCCCTTTGAGCTTGAGGGGTAGGTATTTTATGGCATGGAGGTCATCTCCTCTAGCCATATGTATGTGTAGGATATAATCCTCAATCCAGACTCCGGGGTCTGTTGTTCCGTCATATGCCTCTATGTTTACGGGTTTGAATCCCGCTGGAAATTCATGATCCAGTACCTCATCGGTGAAACATAGGGTGTGTGCGGCGCCCCTGTATTTAGGTGTACCGTTATTTTCAAACACGCAATGAAAGCACCAATGTCGGTGTCAAAACCGGCGGATCTCGGGTAGGGGGTCCCGAATTGTGCATCTAGGCGGATGGTAACAGGAGACAAGGGACACGATGTTTTTACCCAGGTTCGGGCCCTCTTGATGGAGGTAAAACCCTACTCCTCCTTGATTGATATTGATGATATGGGTAGTACAAGAGTGGATCTACCACGAGATCAAGGAGGCTAAACCCTAGAAGCTAGCCTATGGTATGATTGTTGTTCGTCCTATCGACTAAAATCCTCCGGTTTATATAGACACCAGAGAGGGCTAGGGTTACACAGAGTCAGTTACAATGGTAGGAGATCTACATATCCGTATTGCCAAGCTTGCCTTCCACGACAAGGAAAGTCCCATCCGAACACGGGACGAAGTATTGAATCTTGTATCTTCATAGTCTTGGAGTCCGGCCGCTGATGATAGTTCGGCTATCCAGACACCCCCTAGTCCAGGACTCCCTCAGGTGGTTTTGGAGAGGAGGTGTTTGCTGCTGATTCACAGCGGACAGAGATGGATGGTGTGGATTCTGATATTAGGGGCCAGCTCGGTGAAGAGGGTGCTGAGAAAGGAGCTCGCAAGCGACTGGTGGCAGCGGACGACAGTGTCAATGTAAGGGGCCAACCGGTTCCAAACTTAGCTGGCAAAGTGGCAGGTTCGGTCCTCCGTATTAAGGGCGCCACCTCCTCGAGCGCCAATGAACCGACATCAACGCCAGAAAAAGTTCAGGTGGTGAAGCGGAGGAAGCAGGATGAGGGGATGGTTGTGGATGGAGTTAAGTACACATCTAAGGCGGCCTCCGGTGAGGAGGACCGCTGTGCCCAATGAGGACTATGTGCTGGAACTGTCGAGGAATTGGCGACCCTGCGACCGTTCGGGAGCTCCGCGATCTTGTGGAGGCTAGTGCACCGTCGGTACTCTCCATTGTTGAAACTCAGCTGGCAAAATACCGAGTGGAAGGTTTGGCAAGTAGGTTAGGCTTTAGTAGTAGTTTTGGAGTAAGCAGTAGTGGTAGGAGTGGGGTTCTGTGTCTGTTTTGGAAGAATAATATCAATCTCGAAATAAAAACTTTTTCTCAGTATCATATTGACTCGGTTATTTCCCAACCTGGGGAGGAGCCTTAGCGTTTATCTTGCTTTTATGGAGCTGGAAACATGAGCTTGAGGTATAAAACATGGGATACGATGAAGATCTTAAGAGGTGAAAGAACGCTGCCTTGGGTGTGCATGGGGGATTTCAACGAGATACTCCGTCCAGAGGAACAAATGTGTCCAAATGAACGAGACAGTGCACAAATTGCTGGCTTTCGTGAGGCAGTTGATGTCTGCAACCTAGCTGATATGGGGTATAAGGGATTGGACTGGACTTTTGAAAAGAGAGTTGTGGGAGGAGAGTTGTGCCGTGTCCGGCTAGACAGAGGCCTAGCTACTCCCAACTGGTCGTCTTTGTTTCCTTTTGCGTCAGTTGAACACCTCACCGCAGCAAAATCTGACCACGTCCCGATTGTTTTGTCAAACGAGTTGGAAGACAGCAGCTTGAGACACTCACTGAAGAAACCGTTCCGCTACGAGTGTGCATGGGAGACAGATGACAGGTTCGACGAGGCATTCGGACAACCTTGGGATGCTTCAATCCTAGCAACTACAGTGGGCGAGTTGGCGCACAAGCTGAATAATGTTGCATGAAGCTTAAAATGGTGGAGCAGACACACTTTTGGCTCCGTCCGGCAGGAGCTGAGAGAATTGAGGCAGAAGCTGGCAACATATCGAGCTGACCCGTTAAGGGTTGGTCCCGGCCCTGACGAGAAACGGGTACAGGACAGGATCATTGAACTATCCTTTCGCGAAGAGATAACGATGCGGCAGCGAGCTCGAGTGCAATGGCTATCAGAAGGAGACGCAAACACAAAGTATTTCCAAAAGAAGGCAAGGGCACGAAAAAGCAAAGAACAAAATCAGTAGTTTGCAGCGAGGCGATGGAACCACCTGCTCTGACCCACGAGAATTGGCCGATATGACAAGTGCATTTTATGAAAACTTGTATACCTCAGAGGGATCCATCGGGATCGAGGAAGTGCTTTCCCATATACCCCGAAGGGTTGATGCAGCAACGAACGCCCGGTTGAACGCGACGTATAGTAGAGATGAGGTAAAATAGGCATTATTCCAGATGTTTCCCACTAAGGCTCCCGGCCCAGATGGCTTTCTGGCACACTTTTTCAGCGGCATTGGGATCTTTGTGGCGAGGAGGTGATAGGTATGGTTATAAGACTACTCGATGGAGAGGATTCACCGGAGGATATCAACAACACGTTCATCGTTTTGATTCCCAAGATTGCAAGTCCAAAAATATTAGGACAATTTCGGCCGATAACCCTTTGTAATGTGATCTACAAGATTGCATCCAAGGTTTTAGCTAACAGGCTGAAGAATATCCTTCCGGATGTGATCTCCGAAGAGCAGTCAACTTTTGTTCCTGGACATCTGATTACGGACAACTTTATAACAGCTTATGAATGCTTGCATTACATGAAAACGAGAAGGGTGAAGGGCAATCGTTTCTGTGCACTGAAGCTTGATATGATGAAAGCCTATGACAGGCTTGAGTGGCCGTATCTCAAAGCAGTGATGCTGAAGTTGGGTGTCAGCCCGAGATTCATGGAAACTATGTGTATCTTCGGTTTCTTTCTCAGTACTTTTTAATGGTGGAGTTTTGGATGCTTTCAGGCCATCAAGGGGTTTGCGGCAAGGGGACCCTATTTCCCCCTACTTATTTCTGTTGGCGGCTGAAGGTCTCTCTTGCTTACTAAAATCTCAAGAAGAAGGGTTAGGGGGGTTTCTGTTGCGGCCACAGCGCCGGCGGTGAATCACCTCCTCTTTGCGGATGATAGTTTGCTTTTCTTTGAGGAAAATATGGAGAGTGCTGCAAAAGTCAGATATTTGTAGATGAAATATTGTGAGGCGTCAGGACAACATGTCAACATAGAGAAATCATCCGTCTACTTCAGCAAAGGGGTGGCAAACACACTGAGAAACGAGGTAAAAGGTTTTCTTGATGTGCATAATGAATCTCTATCGGAGAAATATATTGGGCTTCCTACTGATGTTGGCAGCTCAAAGGAAGGGTGCTTTCGGTACCTGAAGGATAGAATATGGAAGCAGGTGCAGGGATGGATGGAGAAGTGCTTATCTGCTGGAGGGAAGGAAGTTCTAATAAAATCGGTGGCACAATCAATACCTACATATTCTATGGCTTGTTTCAAATTGCCAAGAGGCTTGTGTGAGCATATCAATGGTCTACTCAGGAAGTTTTGGTGGGGCAGCACTATGTGCCGTGTTGAACCAAAAGTGAGCCTTATGGACCGCAAACTACTAGATGGGCCGTAATTGCAGGCTAGGTCCAGGGGCGGATCCAAAACAAAAATGTCCCGGTGTCCACATGCACATCATATATACAAGGATGGACACCAAGCAGTAATATATATAAAATAAAACACCCAACAACATAAATTATATGGTAACGAGATTTCTTACCAAAATAAATAAACTGCTTCACTTCCACTTGAATATGGTGGAGCTGGAGGATCATTTGGTTCATGTGATGGGCTAGCTATATCATCTTGTGCCGAAGTCTTCATCTTTTTAAGAAACTATTCCATAAATTCTCCTGTGATTAATTACTATTATGTTAGCAAAAATGCCCGAATGACATTATTTGTGTTTGTATATGCAAGAATAGAAACAATAAACAAAACATATTGATTGAATGATACGATTAGGGAGTTAAACTTACTCGGCACTATGCTCCTGGTTAGATATGAATCGCAATGAATTGTTCCCAATTGTGATAGCTTTAAATTTTATGATCCTAGCCATATAATTAGAAAAATAGAAATAGAAAAAAAGAAAATTTCTACACGTATTTAGTATTTCAGATTTGAGAGAGATCGGCAATTACCAAGTGCTGAGTTGAGAGTTGAGTCGTACCACAAATTTCCAACAGTCTGTGAGCGGGCGAGGGTAGAGGCGGCCGGCTAGCGATGCTTGAACAATGGTGACTGGGCGGACCGGCGGCTGGCCGCACGATGGAGAAGGGGAGGGGGTGAGCACGGACGACGCTACGAGGATTGAGGCGCAGAAGCCAAGCGGACGAGCAACTCGACAGGCGCACGTCCAGGTATTGGGTATCGATTAATCAAAGACCGATAGCTTTTTTTTGCACATGCGCATGTACAGGGACGAGGGATCGATTAATTGATCGATCAGGAGCGGACATTTATGTAGATGGGCTGCATTGCCTCGCTTGTGTTTTGTGTATCGCTGGGCTTGCCTGTGTCCAGGTCCAAAAGTTATCGGTGTCCAGCCCAAAAATCTGGACATCGTACAAGGTAAACATGTATTTTACCCGGTGCCAATGCAGTGGGTGATACGTCTCCAACGTATCTATAATTTATGAAGCATTCATGCTATTTTATTATCTGTTTTGAATGATTATGGGCTTTATTATACACTTTTATATTACTTTTGGGACTAACCTATTAACCGGAGGCCCAGCCCATATTGCTGTTTTATTGCATGTTTCAGTATTTCGAGGAAAAGGAATATCAAACAGAGTCCAAACGGAATGAAACCTTCAGCAGCGTGATTTTTTGGAAGAATATGATCCTGGAGACTTGGAGTTCACGTTAGAAGATCCTCGAGGAGGCCAGGAGATAGGGGGCGCCCCCCTACTGGGTGCCCCCCCCCGTCTCGTGGGCCCCTCGAGCACCTCCCGACCGACTTCTTTCGCCTATATAGTCCCACGTACCCTAAAAACATCCACAGAGAAGATAGATCGGGAGTTCCGCCGCTGCAAGCCTCTGTAGCCACCAAAAACCTCTCGGGAGCCCGTTTCGGCATCCTGCCGGAGGGAGAACACATCACCGGTGGCCATCTTCATCATCCCGGCGCTATGCATGACGAGGAGGGAGTAGTTCACCCTCGGGGTTGAGGGTATGTACCACTAGCTATGTGTTTGATCTCTCTCTCTCTCTCTCTCTCTCTCTCTCGTGTTCTCTCTATGGCATGCTCTTGATGTATCGCGAGCTTTGCTATTATAGTTGGATCTTATGATGTTTCTCCCCCTCTACTCTCTTGTGATGAATTGAGTTTCTCTCTTGAAGTTATCTTACCGGATTGAGTCTTTGATTTGAGAACACTTGATGTATGTCTTGCCGTGTTTATCTGTGGTGACAATGGGATATCACGTGCCACTTGATGTATGTTTTTGTGACCAACTTGCGGGTTCCGCCCATGAACCTATGCATAGGGGTTGGCACACATTTTCTTGACTCTCCGGTAGAAACTTTGGGGCACTCTTTGAAGTACTTTGTGTTGGTTGGATGAATTTTAGATTGTGTGACGCATATCGTATAATCATGCCCACGGATACTTGAGGTGACAATGGAGTATCTAGGTGACATTAGGGTTTTGGTTGATTTGTGTCTTAAGGTGTTATTCTAGTATGAACTCTATGATGGATTGAGCGGAAAGAATAGCTTTATGTTATTTTACTACAAACTATTGAATAGATAGAACAAAAAGGATAACTTTAAGGTGGTTTCGTACCCTACCATAATCTCTTCGTTTGTTCTCCACTATTAGTGTATTTGGAGTGACTCTTTGTTGCAAGTTGAGGGATTGTTATATGATCTATCTATGTTATTATTGTTGAGAGAACTTGCACTAGTGAAAGTATGAACCCTAGGCCTTGTTTCCTATCATTGCAATACCGTTTATGCTCACTTTTATCATTAGTTACCTTGCTGTTTTTATTATTTTAGATTACAAAAACCTGTATCTACTATCCATAATGCACTTGTATCACCATCTCTTCGCCGAACTAGTGCACCTATACAATTTACCATTGTATTGGGTGTGTTGGGGACACAAGAGACATTTTTGTTATTTGGTTGCAGGGTTGTTTGAGAGAGACCATCTTCATCCTACGCCTCCCACGGATTGATAAACCTTAGGTCATCCACTTGAGGGAAATTTGCTACTGTCCTACAAACTTGTGCACTTGCAGGCCCAACAACGTCTACACAAAGAAGGTTGTGTAGTAGACATCAAGCTCTTTTCTGGCGCCGTTGCCGGGCAGGTGAGCATGCTTGAAGGTATATCTTTAAATCTTGCAATCGAATCTTTCTGTTTCTAGTTTTATCACTAGTTTAGTTTATAAAAGAAAATTACAAAAAAAATGGAGTTAAGTTTGTCTCGTACGCTTCGTATTTTTAATATCTTTCGTGAGTTTGATGGAAAGGAAAATTGTGCTCAATTGCTAGAAGAAGAATGCATTAAAATACTTGGTACTGAATCTTTGAATGATGAGCATGATTGCAATGTTGTTAGTATGAACTCCTTGAATATCCATAGTACTAATGATGATTGCTCTGGTCATGATGAAAATATCTCTTATAAGCATGTCAACTTTTGTGGAGTGCATGTTTGCATGAACACACCAAATAGAGAAGATATATTGCAAGAGGCATAAGCATTTAGAAACTAAATGCTTGCAAGAAAGGCTAAATGTGAGTGCTCAAAATTTGAATTTCCTTTGCCGTACTTGTGAACTTTGCAATGAACGTGGTCATTTACATCTCCTATGCAAATTGTTTCATGACCGAATCGTGTCCAAAAATTGTGATGATTTGATCTCCCTTGCTCATTACAATGAACTTAGTTTGATTTTGGGTTTATGAAGAATTGAAACGTTTACTTAAGGACCTTCTAGAATTTTCCCATAAGAAATTCCTTGATATTGATCTAGAGAAGATTTATTTGTATTGTGCGGTGAATTGCATTGAAAATCCTTATATTGCCAATTACATAAAGAAAAGAAAGCAAATAGAAGATGATGAGAATACTAATGAAAGGGAAGAGACTTCCCAATATCCTCCTATTATTTCTTACGATGAATCAGGTAACGAGGAGGAGCATTCTATTCAACCAATCTCGTCAATAAGGAGCTCAAAGAGGAAGGTTGAACCCACACATAATGTGAAGAAGAAAAAGAAAAGAAGGAGCAACAAAGGTAGAAAGGTATCCCTCCCAAATGATGTTTCTCCTACTACTCATTGTAATGATGATAATTGCTATACTATTGGTGCTATCCATATTTTTAATGATGAGAGTGATTATGCTTATGATATGAAAGGGCCCAAGCTTGGGGAAGCTATGTTTGATGAGGATGAAATATTTGAGAATATATTTGCTGAAATTGATGTTTGTCCCAAGCTTGGGGATTCTATGTTTAATGAAGATGACATTTTTAGCATCCCAAGTTTTGATATGCAAAGTTGTTATGATGATAGCATGCCTCTTACCTATGATGATTATATTGATGAAAGTGGGTTTGGAAGAGTGTCAACTTTAGGAAGTAGTGATCCCACTATTTTGGAGGATGTTGAATTTTATTGTGATGAATATGAAAGTGGATTTGGAAGAGTCTCAACTTTATTTAGTGATGATTCCACTATCTTGGGAGAGGTTTCAATCGATTATGATGAGAACGAAGTTGCTACTTATGATGATTATTGTGATGAAACTTATGCTATCAAAAGTAGTGATGATTATATTTATAAATCTTGCCATGATTACGATTACCCTTTTTCTGAACATTACTCTTTTAATGTGGAAACAATTTTTAGTGTTCAAGTCTCTTATGATACTCCCACTATTCCGAATGACAAGAATTTTGCTTATGTGAAGAGTAGTAAATTTTCTATGCTTGTAGATCATGAAAAGAATGCTTTCGGTGCTGGTTATATTGTTGAACTCATTCATGATGCTACTGAAAATTATTATGAGGGAGGAAAATATGCATGTAGGAACTGCAATAATGTCAAGTTTCCTTCCTACGTGCTCGAAATCTTGAAGCTATGCTTGTTTTACCTCCCTATGCTTGTTGATTATTGTTCCCATAAGTTGTTTGCTCACAAAATACCTATGCATAGGAAGTGGGTTAGGCTTAAATGTGCTAGTCATATGCTTCATGATGCTCTCTTTATGTTTCAATTCTTATCTTTTATGTGAGCATCATTGCCATCATCATGCCTAGCTAGAAAGGCATTAAAGAAAAGCGCTTGTTGGGAGACAACCCAATATTTATCCTTACTGTTTTTGTGTGTCCACATGATTATGCTACTGTAGTAATCATGTTTTATATCTTTTGTCTCAATAAAGTGCCAAGTAAGACCTTTAGGATAGCTTATAGTGATAGTTGTGATTCTGATCTGATTCTTTTTGCTATGGATTGGTACACGAATTGCTTAGGACTTCCTAATTTGGTAGGATTTTTGTAGTTCCAGAAGTATACGTTTGATATAGATTACTACAGACTGTTCTGTTTTTGACAGATTCTGCTTCCTATGTGTTGTTTACTTATTTTGATGAATCTATGAGTAGTATCGAATGGTATGAACCATATATAAGTTGGATTATACTAGATATTACACAAATATGAATTTAGAATGAGTTCATTACAGTACCTAAGTGGTGGTTTTATTTTCTTATACTAACGGAGCTTACGAGTTTTCTGTTGAGTTTTGTGTTGTGGAGTTTTCAAGTTTTGGGTAAAGATTCGATGGACTATGGAATAAGGAGTGGCAAGAGCCTAAGCTTGGGGATTCTCAAGGCACCCCAAGGTAATATTCAAGGACAACCAAGAGCCTAAGCTTGGGGATGCCCCGGATGGCATCCCCTCTTTCGTCTTCGTTCATCGGTAACTTTACTTGGAGCTATATGTTTATTCACCACATCATATGTGTTTTGCTTGGAGCGTCATTTTATTTTGTTAGTATTTGCTTTCTGTTATTTAGATTAATGTTTTGAATCTTTAGTTTCAATAAAAATGTCAAGGATAGCCTTTACCATGCTTATTTTGCTAGTATACATGTTGTTGTTTGAAAACACAAAATTTACCGCTGTTGCAAACATTCCCTATAAAAGTCAGAGAAAGATATAATGTTGAAACCATTTGCATAATGAGCTCTGATAAATTTACTACAGTGGTAATTTTATTTCATATTTTTTGGAGTTAGGGAAGTATTGATACTCTTGCATTCTTTACAGACAGTACTGTTTTGACAGATTGCTGTTTGTTTGCATTGTTTGCATATGTTTGCTTGTTTAATGATTCTATTTGAGGATAGGAGTACTAAATATGCAGAGGCATTTAGTATGCAATGTTGAATAATAATTTTAGTGATTTGTTACAGTAGAAAATGATAAGGTTTTGCATTGGTTTATACTAACCTACCTCACGATTTCTTGTTGAGTTTGTTGTGGATGAAGCTTTTGATAGAAAGAGAAACCATGATATGAGAGGAATTAAGGAGACACAAAAGTTCAAGCTTGGGGATGCCCAAGACACCCCAAGATTATATTTCAAGAAGTCTCAAGCATCTCAGCTTGGGGATGCCCCGGTAGGCATCCCACCTTTCTTCTTCAATTACTATCAGTTAGTATCGGTTGAGCCTAAGTTTTTGCTTCTTCAGACGAGTTGTGCTATCCTTGCTATGTCATTTTATTTTGTTTTGCTTGCTGTTTGAATACAATACCAAGATCTGAAATTATTTAATGAGAGAGAGTCTTCACACAGTTGCATAATTATTTAGCTACTCATTGATCTTCACTTATATCTTTTTGGAGTAGTTTGTCATTCACTCGTGTGCTTCACTTATATCCTATGAGTAAATGGTTGAATGAGTTGATTGTCATAAATCTGAAATTATATATGTCTCATTTGCTTATCCCATGGGGAGTTATGACTTCACATCTAAGAAGTAGAGGTTGTAAATTTATTGAAGGTTAGCAAGCGTTGTATTGATCATTTGAAAAATTCATGAAAGACTATTTAAGGAAGAGTGATTTCACATATAAATACACTATCCTAGACATCTTTTATAATTGGGAGCACTCATTAAGTATGACATGCCAAAGAGTTGATGTTGGACAAGGAAGACAATGTAATGGTTTATGTTTCTGACATCTCAGTTAAAGTATATTGTCATGGATCATTCAAACATGTCGAGCTTGCCTTTCCCCCTCATACTAGCCAAAATTCCTTGCACCAAGTAGAGATACTACTTGTGCTTCCAATTATCCTTAAACCCAGTTTTGCCATGAGAGTCCACCATACCTACCTATGGATTGAGTAAGAACCTTCAAGTAAGTTGTCATCGGTGCAAGCAATAAAAATTGCTCTCTAAATATGCATGACTTATTAGTGCGGAGAAAATAAGCTTTTTATGATCTTGTTATGGAAGCAATAAAAGCGTGGACTGCATAATAAAGTTCCATATACAAGGGGCAATATAAAGTGACGTTCTTTCGCATTAAGATTTTGTGTATCCAACCCTAAAAGCGCATGACAACCTCTGCTTCCCTCTGCAAAGGGCCTATCTTTTACTTTATGTCTTTTACTTTGCAAGAGTCAAGGTGATCTTCACCTTTCCCTTTTTCATTTTATCCTTTGGCAAGCACCTCGTGATGGGGTGATCCTGATATATATATATCCAATTGAATGTAAGTTAGCATGAACTATTATTGTTGACATCACCCAAAGGTGAATACGTTGGGAGGCAACACTATAAGCCCCTATCTTTCTCAGTGTCCGATTGAAACTTCATAACCATTAGTATTGCGTGAGTGTTAGCAATTATAGAAGACTACATGATAGTTGAGTATGTGGAGTTTGCTATTCCTGAAAATAAGATGAATTGCAATTGTCTGATGACAGAGAATGAAGTTTGCTAGTTTTCAACAAAGTTTATGGTCTATGCTTTGACATGTGAATTGCTTGTTACTATATCGTGAGAAGTTTATGAGATGAACTACTGTTATGACATATTATCATGCTAGAAAAGGTGATTGAAATTATCGTTGATCGAACTTGTGCACCTTCTAGCATTCACACTTCATAACTTCTTTCTTTATCATTTACCTACTCGAGGACGAGTAGGAATTAAGCTTGGGGATGCTGATACGTCTCCAATGTATCTATAATTTATGAAGCATTCATGCTATTTTATTATCTGTTTTGAATGATTACGGGCTTTATTATACACTTTTATATTACTTTTGGGACTAACCTATTAACTGGAGGCCCAGCCCATATTGCTGTTTTATTGCCTATTTGTATTTCGAGGAAAAGGAATATCAAACGGAGTCCAAACGGAATGAAACCTTCGGCAGCGTGATTTTTTTTGGAAGAATATGATCCTGGAGACTTGGAGTTCACGTCAAAAGATCCTCGAGGAGGCCAGGAGATAGGGGGGCGCCCCCTACTAGGAACGCCCCCTGTCTTGTGGGCCCCTCGAGCACCTTCCGACCGACTTCTTTCGCCTATATAGTCCCACGTACCCTAAAAACATCCACCGAGAAGATAGATCGCAAGTTCCGCCGCCGCAACCCTCTGTAGCCACCAAAAACCTCTCGGGAGCCCGTTCTGGCACCCTGCCGGAGGGGGAACCCATCACCGGTGGCCATCTTCATCATCCCGGCGCTATCCATGATGAGGAGGGAGTAGTTCACCCTCGGGGCTGAGGGTATGTACCAGTAGCTATGTGTTTGATCTCTCTCTCTCTCTCTCTCTCTCTCTCTCTCTCTCTCTCTCTCTTGTGTTCTCTCCATGGCACGATCTTGATATATCACGAGCTTTGCTATTATAGTTGGATCTTATGATGTTTCTCCCCCTCTACTCTCTTGTGATGAATCGAGTTTCCCTCTTGAAGTTATCTTATCGGATTGAGTCTTTGATTTGAGAACACTTGATGTATGTCTTGCCGTGTTTATCTGTGGTGACAATGGGATATCACGTGCCACTTGATGTATGTTTTGGTGACCAACTTGCGGGTTCCGCCCATGAACCTATGCATAGGGGTTGGCACACGTTTTCTTGACTCTCCGGTAGAAACTTTGGGGCACTCTTTGAAGTACTTTGTGTTGGTTGGATGAATTTGAGATTGTGTGACGCATATCGTATAATCATGCCCACGGATACTTGAGGTGACAATGGACTATCTAGGTGACATTAGGGTTTTGGTTGATTTGTGTCTTAAGGTGTTATTCTAGTATGAACTCTATGATGGATTGAGCAGAAAGAATAGCTTTATGGTATTTTACTACGAACTCCTGAATAGATAGAACAGAAAGGATAACTTTGAGGTGGTTTCGTACCCTACCATAATCTCTTCGTTTGTTCTCCGCTATTAGTGTCGTTGGAGTTACTCTTTGTTGCAAGTTGAGGGATTGTTATATGATCTATCTATGTTATTATTGTTGAGAGAACTTGCACTAGTGAAAGTATGAACCCTAGGCCTTGTTTCCTATCATTGCAATACCGTTTACGCTCACTTTTATCATTAGTTACCTTGCTGTTTTTATTATTTCAGATTACGAAAACCTACACCTACTATTCATATTGCACTTGTATCACCATCTCTTCGCCGAACTAGTGCACCTATACAATTTACGACCATTGTATTGGGTGTGTTGGGGACACAAGCGACTCTTTTGTTATTTGGTGGCACGGTTGTTTGAGAGAGACCATATTCATCCTACGCCTCCCACGGAATGATAAACCTTAGATCATCCACTTGAGGGAAATTTGCTACTGTCCTACAAACCTGTGCACTTGCAGGCCCAACAACGTCTACAAGAAGAAGGTTGTGTAGTAGACATTAGTGGGCTGCATGTTATATGAAGGATGCATTCACCTTGGGAATATGATAGATAGCTATTTCGGTGCGGCTAATGATGGCAAAAAAATTGCCAGTTGATTTCTAATCTCCCAATGAAATGCACTACTGGAATCAGCTACTTTGCCATCTACCAGCCACCTCCTCCACCGGCCCAGGTGAGCTCTACCTCTCCTTTTTTTCTGTGTTTTTAGTTTTTGGTTTATGTTTAGTTTAGATTTAGTTTTAGTTTTAGTTTTAGGTTTAGTTTTAGGTTTAGGTTTAGTTTTAGTTTAGTTTTAGGTTTAGATTTAGTTTTTTCCTTTTTTTCTGTTTTTTTTGTTTTAGGTTTATGTTTAGATTCGATTTAGGTTTAGTTTTAGGTTTAGTTCAGTTTTAGGAAAGAAAAAGAAGAAGAAGAAAAAAACAGGAGAGGAGGAGAAGAAGAAGAGGAAAAAGGAAAGGAAGAAGAAGAGGAGGAGGAGAAGAAGAAAAAAGAAGAAGAGGAAGAAGAAGAAGAAAAAAACAGGAGAGGAGGAGAAGAAGAAGAGGAAAAAGGAAAGGAAGAAGAAGAAGAGGAGGAGGAGAAGAAAAAAGAAGAAGAGGATGAAGAAGAAGAAAAAAACAGGAGAGGAGGAGAAGAAGAAGAGGAAAAAGGAAAGGAAGAAGAAGAACAGGAGGAGGAGGAGAAGAAAAAAGAAGAAGAGGAAGAAGAAGAAGAAAAAAACAGGAGAGGAGGAGAAGAAGAAGAGGAAAAAGGAAAGGAAGAAGAAGAGGAGGAGTAGGAGAAGAAAAAAGAAGAAGAGGAAGAAGAAGAAAAAAAAACAGGAGAGGAGGAGAAGAAGAAGAGGAAAAAGGAAAGGAAGAGGAAGAAGAAGAAGAAGAAGAAGAAGGAAAAAAAAGGAAGAAAAGAAAGAAAAGGAAGAAGAGGAAGAAGAAGAAAAGGAAAAAAGACCCCGACCCGGCACCCCGACACGACACCCCAACCCCGAGACCCCGACCCCGACACCCCGACCCCGACCCCGACACCGACACCCCGACCCCGAGCCTGACCCGACACCCTGCCCCGACACCGACACGGCACCTCGACCCGACTCGGCACCCGACCCGACACCTGACCCCGAGACCCGACCGACACCGACACCCGACCCCGAGCCTGACCCGACACCCGACCCCGACACCGACATGGCACCCGACCCGACCCGGCACCCGACCCGACCCAGCACCCGACCCGACACCTGACCCAGAGACCCGACCCGACCCGACACCCCGACCCGACCCGACCCGACACCGACACCCGACCCCGAGCCTGACCCGACACCCCGACCCGACACCGACATGGCACCCCGACCCCGACCTAGCAGCCCGACCCCGAGCTTGACCCGACACCCCGACCCCGACCCGGCACCCCGACCCGACACCCCGACCCCGAGACCCCGACCCCAACACCGACACCCTGACCCCGAGCCTGACCCGACACCCCGACCCCGACACCGACACGGCACCCCGACCCGACACCCCGACCACGAGACCCCGACCTCGACCCCGACACGGCACTCCGACACCGACACGACACCCCGACACCCGGCACCTCCCGAAAAGGTGTTCTTTGGCCTTCGAGAGGCCGACGGGGTCATATATTTGTGAATTATTAGTTAGGTCATATATTTTTCGATTTGGTTATGAAAAACATCATATATAATTGTGTTGATCGGGTAGTTTTAAATGTGCAGTTGTTTATGTTGTACTTTTTTTCATGTTGTACTAATTTTGTTTATTCTTTGTCATGGCAGGTGTTGACAGATGGTGGGCGCTGGTCGGGAGCGCGCCGAGGCCCCTTCTTCTTCGACGTGTAGTGTGAGGTCTTCCATTCCACACGCACCTCTCCGCCGAGCATTGCTGGACAGTATGGCGACACCGCCTGGCCCTTCTTTGTCGACCGCGGTGCCCAGCAGGGGACGAGGTAAGAAGAAGGGCCGAGGTGGAGCACGTGGTCGCGGGAGAGGAGGTAGGGTGGCTCTTACAGCGCCTTCCTCGCCGCCGCCCCCAGCTGTTTCACCCGAGCACGTGACTGCTAGGGTGGACTCGTCTGAGGAGGAGGCTACACGGACTCCGGTCCACGAGCCTCCGGTCCACGGGTCTTCGGCCCACGAGCCTCGGGTCGACGGGCCTTCGGCCCACGAGAGTTGGGCCCACGAGACCCCGGAGGAGCACACGTCTGGATGGGGTACTTGGTCGGGTCAGCCTGAGGAGCCGAGTGGCCATGCTGATGATGGCGGGGAGCCGAGTGGCCATGCTGATGATGGCGGGGAGGAGGGGGGCAACGTCTACCAGCGTGGTGCTACACGGCTCCCGTCCGTTCCCGCGACCCGCGAGCAGAGGTGGTTGATTTTCCCTGATGGGGAGAGGTAAGTGCATTTAATCTTTTTGTACCTTCTGCATTCATGTTTCTTCAAATAACTAATGCGTTGGCCTTGTCATGCTGCAGGGGTTGGGACCACCATGAAAGTGTCCGCCGGCCCAACTCCGTCCTTGGAGTTCTGATTCGGCAAAACTTTCCGGGGTTTGTCACGTTGCCTGGTGAGGGTCGGCTTCCAGAGGTTGGATTGAGTTGGGAGCACTACTCGGCTGCCCCAGCCCCGCCGGGTGAGATTATCGACGGTGTCTTGTTCAAGACAAGGGCAGACATGGTGATCAGAAAGTTCTGGGTAATTTCTCCTTTACACAATTAAAAATCTTCAACTAGCTAGTTGTTAATTGTACTAATAAATATTGTCTCATTTGATTTCAGACATTCTACAGGTGTGAGGAGGGATACGAGGAGGCGGCGGCAGATGTTATCCACAAGGAGTGCAAGCGCCTACTTTAGAACTTACGGCATGAGGCTCGGGTGCAGTCTGTTCGAGACTACTACGCCGACCGTGGTATCAAGAAGTCCAAGCAGGATTGCCGCGATATTTTCTTGAGTAAGGAGCAGTACATGGAGGTAATTCTTAAGGCCTTGTACTTAATTCCTTTATTTAGTAATTCATAGCTGTAGCGCTGAAGTTTCTATTTGCTAACTTAGGCCCCTCAGAGATGGTGTGCAGATCGGATGGATTGTTGGGAGGTGTTGGTCGATGGGTGGTGCTCAAAAGAATGGCTGGCCACCCACAACGAGGCCAAGGACAAACGTGCCCAAATGGAAGGTGTGCCACACCACCAAGGCAGCTCCAACTTATTTCAGTACGGGCGGAACTGGGTATGTGGTTTGCTTCATGATTCATGCAATTCATTCATCATGCTAGCTTTAGCCCTTTAATTACTAATTTATTTTGTTTCTCTATTTCGAGCACGCTACAATAAAGGCGGATAAGGTGCCGAGGTGTACGACCTGTATGCCATGGCCCACTGGCTCTTACCGAAAGTCAAGGCATTCTCTGCGTCGACGTCAATGATCCAAAGAACTTCACCAACATCTCCGCCCACTAAAAGCTCGTGCAATATAGAGATCGGGGAAGGCGAGGAAAGGAGAGGACTTTAACCCGAGCGTGGTCCCATTGATCTGAGTTCTTGATGATATCTGGTGGCGGGAGGTCCCATGGCTCCATAGCCATGGGAGATGGACTTATTCGTTGTCCTAGCACTCTCCGGAGATCAAAGCGCGCCCGATCGAGCCGCTCTGAGATAAGGCCTCGTGAATGGCCAGTCCAACTCGTCATCAAGGTTAGTTATCGTACTCAGCTATCTTTCTCCATTACATTGTGTGCGCTTCCATCAATGATTACAAATGGTCATGTGAGTGGTGTTGCAGGCTGCTATACAGACTGAGAGAGATAGGACGGAGAAACTTCTGGCGGAGGCGGCGGAGAGGCAGCGGGAGTTGGAGGAGAGGACGACAAAGATGTTGGAGAAGGAGAGGGCACGGAATGACATGCAGGCAAGGGCCATGTATGAGCTCCTTGTGGTAAGTTTCTTCTGCAGATTACTTGCTAGTCTTAACATTTGAGTCTCATTACTAACTAGTATGACTCTGTTGTGAAAACCAAATGTGCAGTCTGTGTGCGAGAAGTCCGGTCAGACCGCTCCGCCCATGCCAGTGATTGCCCCTGGGAGCACGGTGAGTTTAATTTGAATGGACATTACTTGCTAGTCTTAACATTTGAGTATCATAATGCTAACGAGACATTGGAAATGATCTTTGGTACAGCTTAACTCCAGAAACTCATCGCACGGTCCTTCTCCAGCTACCGGCACGAGCCAGCCCGCTCCTACACCTCCCTGATCACAGTAAGTTTCTCTAGACTTAGACTTAGCTTTATTTCCTCCAATATGCTTACCATAATGACCTAGAGTTAGCTTCTTTTCGTTCAAAATGACTTAATAAGCTTACTTATGTCAAAAATTGCATAATTAACTTAGTTAGCTCATAAACGATCCATTTTTACCTAAGTTAGCTCTAATATGTCTCATTTTACCTTAGTTAGCTTACAAGTGATCCAATTTATCCAAGTTAGCTCTAAAATGACCCATTTTAGTAGATTAGCTCGTAAATGATCCATTTTACCTAAGTTAGCTTTAAAATGACCCATTTCACCTAGGTTAGCTCCAAAATGACCCATTTGACCTAGGTTAGGTCCAAAATGACCCATTTCACCTAGGTTAGCTCCAAAATGACCCATTTCACCTAGATTTGCTCCTAAACGATCAATTTCACCTAAGTTAGCTAAAAATGATCCATTTCACCTAAATTAGCTCTTAAATGATCCATTTCACCTAAGTTAGGTCATAAACGACCCATTTCAACTAAGTTAGCTCATAAATGATCCATTTCCCCTAAGTTAGCTAAAAAACGATCCATTTCACCTTACTTAGCTCAAAAACGATGCCCTTCACCTTAGTTAGCTCATAAACGACCCATTTCAACTAAGTTAGCTCATAAATGATCCATTTCACCAAAGTTAGCTCATGAACAACCCATTTCAACTTAGTTAGCTCATATATGTTCCATTTCACCTAAGTTAGCTCATAAATGACATATACTTCTTGTTCTAGTCTTCTTCTTGTTCTATTCACCTATATCTAACTTTCTTATTTACCATTTTGCAGATTTCACTCACTTCATGGAAGCTAGCTTGCTATGATGGAGTGCTTGCTTTTTCTTTGCTAAAACTTTGCATTGTATCTAGCTTGCTATGATAGAACTTGCTATGTTGATGAAACTTTGCTATGTAATATGTATATGGAACAATGTGTATGGATGGAACTTGATGGAACTTGCTATGTTATATATATTTGCTGTGATATGTTTGCTGGATATGTGATATGTTTGATGTAAAATATATGTGCTGGATATGTGATATGTTTGCTGTTAAATATATCTATATATGTCATATATATTTGCTGTGAAAATTGTTGGATTAAAAAAAACAGAAAAAAAGAGACAATATGCAGGCTCTTTGCCGTCTGCCACCGACGGCAAAGGGCTCTTTGCCATCACCAGCGGACGGCAAAGAGGCCACGTGGCAGGCAATCTGTAGCTTCTGGGAGGTGACCAATTTGGTCGGTTTGCCTCTGATGGTGACGGCAAAGGCTTTGCCGTCCGCAGTGGACGGCAAAGGCCTGCCGTTAACCACCTAACGGAGTAACAGCGCATTTATTGCCGTCCATCTTCTTTGCCGTCCGCTGCTGATGGCAAAGGACCCTTTGCCGTCAGCTGCCCGAAGCAGACGGCAACGCAGCTCTTAGCCGTCCCCTACTTTGCCGTCACCTTTTGCCGTCCGCGGCTGACGGCAAAGGTCTTTGCCGTCCGCCATCCATGCCTCTGCCGTCCGCCGTGGCAGATGGCAAAGTAGCAGATTCCTGTAGTGATGGCCTTTTAAGAATGTCCCTCGCTTGTGCAGCCTGAGCCAGAACCTGACTATCTGTGAAGAATATGATGTCTCCTGCTGCAATTGTAGAGACCACTTGTGCAGCCACCTGTAGTGCCATAGCTTCTGCCTGGAGAGGAGAATGGATGGGCTTCTCGGACACAAGAATGCTAATGTTTACCTGCTGATGTTCCTTAGCCAGTTCTATGTAAATTCCGATACCTGTGATATTTTGTATTTCCGCTTTCCACGCTGCATCTATGAAGACTCTACAACTTGACCCAGTAGCTTGCATAATACCTACATGACCCTGCTGGTTTTAGTTCATAAGATTCTCCTTATGCTCTATCTGAGAAATTCCCTGTCCTATTTGAAGTGGTTGGAGATCTAGTTCCTGGTTATTTAGAATGGCTTGCATATCTTGAGATACATGCATAGGCTTGACTTCTTTCCTGTCAATAAGTACATCATTCCTCGCCTTCCATATACACCAAAGAAAGGTCATTATATTTGTGAGATAGGCTTGGGGGTGCCTTGAGTTAAGGAGAGCATGAATAATTTATGTAATGCTAGCAAAGTTGTCAGAAAGAATTTCAGATTTAATAAACCAAGGATGGGCAACCCAAGCAGCTTTTGCAAAGGGACAAGTAAAGAAAAGATGCATGTCATTTTCATCCTGATCACATCTAATGCAACTGTTTTTCATATGCTTGGAATATTTCCCTGCTCTCATACCTGTTGGAAGTGCTTTCCTCAAGAGCCTCCATGCAAAAGTCTGTACTCTTGGAACCATGGTTTTCTCTTTCCAAACCTGCTTGAGTAGCTGTTTAATTTCTTGAGGTACCTGTCTAGGAATTGGAGAACCCTGTTGTTGCAAGTCTTGAAGGCATACTTTGTAAGAAGATTTTGAATTACATTTTCCTGAAGGATGTAATTTCCAACAGAGAATACCTGCTCCCTCTTGTTGAATAATCGGTACCTGCAAGATGTTATTACCCACCTCATAATCAAAAATATTATAAATAAGACTAGCATTCCATGTTTTCTGATTTTGATTCCATAAATCCTTGATCTTGGAAGGATAGACATAATCCCCTGGTTGTATTTGTAAATGATCATAAATATCTTGCCAATGAGGAAACCAAGGAGTGCTCCAAACAGAGGAATTTCCATCAAGAATTTGATAAACTGAATCTGCATGAAGAATGTGCTTTACCTTAAGAATTGACACCCAAAAACCTGATTTTGTAATGTTACATTTTGCTCTCCATATGGAAGTTTCAGGAAAATATTTAGATTTAAGTACCTGTGAGAAAAATCTTTCCGGATCCTCTACAATTCTCCAAGCCACTGACAGGATCAAGCCTCTATTAACTGCTTGGATGTTCTTGATTCCTAGTCCTCCTTCAACTTTTGGGAGCAAATGTCCTTCCATGACCTAAAACAGAGAGCTTTCTTGGATGGGTCTTCTTTTATTCCTGTCCACCAAAAGTTTCTAATGATAGAAGTAAGTTTGGCAATTAATTTCCTAGAGAAAAGGATATTTGACATATAGTAGACAGGAATGGAAGCAAAAACTGAATTGATCAGAGTTAATCTAGCTGCATGTGAAAGTTTATTAGCCTTATAGCCGGTTAATTTAACTTTAAATTTGTCGACAACAAAATCATAAGCACTAGATCTATCTTTATCAGGGAGAATTAAAGGGTGTCCTAAATAGATAGAGTTATTAGTAATATCCTGCACCGGAAAGATTCTTTTAATATCCTCCTTCCTGATGGCGTCAATATTTCTGCTGAAAATAATACTGGACTTGCTCCAATTCGGCGTTGAACCTGAAAAATTGCAAAATCTTTGCAGAATTTGGAGCATGTGAGTAGCTTCTGCAATTGTAGCCTGTCCACAAATCAGTAAATCATCAGGAAACATTAGTGATTGAATAGAAGGACATCCCAGTCCTAACTTAATTCCTGATAAATGGTCAGTGCACATGGCTTCCTGTAAAGAAATTGACAACTCATTGATGGCCAAAACAAATAAGTAGGGGGACAAAGGGTAACCCTCTTTAATACCCCTACTACTCTGAAAACGCCCATAGGATTGACCATTAATGATAACAGAGAAAGTGCGATTAGCCATGCACACATAAATTAAATTTATGAAATGACCATGCAACCCTCAACGGGTTAGAGCTTTAACAATGAAATCCCATTTGGTCCTATCAAAAGCCTTAGCAAGATCTATTTTAACCATAAAAGCAGGAGTATTCCAAGATTTGAGATTAAAGGAATGGGCAATTTCCTGCGCAATAATGATGTTATTGCTAATCCTTCTGCCAGGTATGAAAGCTTGTTGAGAGTGATGAATATAACTAGGCAAGTGCGGTTTAAGCCTATTTGCTATAGTTTTAGCAATAACTTTGTAAATCACGTTGCAAAGGCTAATGGGTCTAAAATCTTGAGGAATCTGAGGAGCAATTTTCTTAGGAATCAAAACAATATGAGTATCATTCAAATGATTAGGGACAAAACCTTGTATGTAGAAATCCCTGATTAGCTTGGTTATGTCGTCGCCTATCCAATCCCATGCAGCTAAATAGAACTCCACATTGAATCCATCCGGTCCCGGTGAAGCATTACTTTTCATGGCTTTCAATGTATCCAAGATTTCTTTTTTATCTGGGATGCTATAAGTAAAATCATCTTCTCCTTGATGGTAGGATGTGTGCATATAAGGCCTGTCATGACTCATGTTAGAGGAGGAAAAAAGATTCTGAAAATAATTGATGAAGGTCTTGGCAATAGCATGAGGCTCAACTTGAAGATTGTTATTCTCATCCTTAATAGAAACAATTCTATTTTTCCTCCTCCTCTTAAGAACAACATGATGAAAATAATTTGTGTTTCTATCACCATTGATAGCCCAATGCTTTTTAGCTCTTTGCTTATAATACTCTGTTAATCTAGTCATGTTCTGCTCATACTTAGAAATCAGGGAGGCTTCTAGAGAGTGATCCTGTACCTGTAGAGGTTTCATTTGGATATTGTTTATTTGCTCACCTAAAGTATTGAGCTCTTGCTGAATTGGCTTCTTCCTTCTACACCATACTCTTAAAGCTCCTGCAAGGTTAGTTGTCCTATTGTGGAAAGCTTTGTTTCTGGAAGCAAACCAAGTACTTTTAGCATATTCATGAAAACAACTTTCCATAAGCCACCAGTTTTCAAATTTAAAATTTCTTTTAGGATTACGCATATGAGCATCAGTAGAAAGGAGAATAGGAGCATGATCACTTAGAATAATAGGCAAATTATAAACATTAGAATTGGGAAAAACCGCGCACCATTCAACATTAACCAAACATCTATCAAGTCTTTCCATGGTCGGGTTAGAAGCATACCTTATATTTGTCCAAGTATAAGCAGGTCCACTATATCCTAGATCAATCAGACCACAATGTTTCACAATGTGACGAAAAGCATACACACGAGATTGATTCACAAAGGGAGAACTTTTATCAGCATCATAAAGTATATCATTAAGATCTCCCATACATAAGATAAGGTTGCCTTGGTTATCGTACACAAAAGAGGCAATACGATCCCAGATATCACTCGTGTTACGATGGTACGGATCACCATATATACAAACAAGAGCAAAAGAAACACTAGAGACTGGATTAACTATAGAGGCAAGGATCACGTGGAAGTCCGCAAAATGCACATTGACTTGAACTTCATCCGTCCACATCAGCCAAAGACCTCCTGACTTGTCTCTTGATGGGATGACTGCGCTATCTACAATTTCAAAATGATTAAGAAGGTCAGTTCTTTTAGTCCTGTAAGATTTAATTTCAGAAATGAAGGTTACCTGAGCACTAGTAGAACCCATGAGATTGGCAAGATAAGTCATCTTTTCACTACCTAAGCCCTTGCCTTTGCCTCGGCAGTTCCATGCTATTAGTTTCATGGCGCCCGTGGTGCCTTACGGGCTGGCACCATTGCCCTATCTAGCTCCATATCTTCATCACGTAGGCATTCTAAGGCGACCATAGGATCCCCATGTATATTTGAGTTTGGCTCACTCTCACCTTGAAGAGAATTTGGAGTCCCAGCTTTAAAAGTATTAAGACTAACATCCAAACCCGTTTGGTACTGGCCAATAGTGTGAGGAGGTGAGAAAACTTCGACAGGAGGGCTGAAAGAAGTTTCGCTCGAATCCGGTGAAGAAGAACAAGGAAGCCTGCATGGAATTGTATCACTATCATTGGTGTTCATCACCAAACCTTCTCTCTTACGAGGAGGAGGATAGGGACGACCCATGTGTCCCGTAGTCTGACGTTTGTTTCTGCGTGCAAAAGGTCCAACATCCATCTTCCTCGATGAGTAAGAACGACGATCAGAGACAGAACCAGCCCCAAAGACAGCAGCCCCATGAAGGTTGGCATTGAGAATGCCAAATCCAGGAGGTGGAATATCCCACCCACTAGGTCGACCTGGGTGTTGTTGTCTTTGATTTCCTCCTTCTCCTCTTATAGGTTGTACATGTGCTTCTCTAACTTGTCCTATTAGTACTCCTTTTGAAGCGCCAACCTTTGAAGAGGAATGCAAAGTCATTGCTCATCCATTGGAGCAAACAGCTTTTTGTAGTTGTGAACAATTTGAGAGAATAGGGATATTATGTGCGCATGCTCTCCGAATTCTTGATTTGATGAACATTAAGTTACTACCAGCGCATTATATTTTGAAGCGATGGACTCGAGAAGCACGGTCTGGAACTGTTCAAGATAGAAGTGGACGAAATGTTGTTGAGAATCCAATATTGACTGCTGTTCTTTCGCTACAAATATCTCTCGCACAAGTTCGTAAATTTGGCCACTCCAGCGTCTAGATCTGAAGAATGTTGTGTTTTACCTGATGAAGCGCTCAATAGTGTTGGTAAGGTTATTACTGCCAAGCTCCAACTTGGAAATGAAAGTAACCCTGATAAGGGATGTGATACACAAGTAATAGCAGAAAAATCGAACGAACATTTAGCCGCTGCGCGCCTAGAGAAAAAAATCTCCTCGGAAGAAAACAAGTGTGCAGGGTCCCACGTGTCAGCCACAGGGAGAGAGAATAATAGCTTAAAATAAAATGCATCCCACAGGTTTCGAACTTAATACCGGAAGCAAGCCAGATCAGTAGGTAACCACCATACCACGGATACTATGTAGTATTACACGAACAAGTATAAAATGTGTTGTAGTTTTGCAGATATTAAGCATATTCGTTCTACAATGATACTAACTCATTTAAAAGCGACTTATTTTTCTTGTTTTTTTTTTCAGTTTCAATCGTCTGCACATATATCTTTTTTTTCTGTACTCATGTGCACGATGAAGTAGCTATATTGATGTGTAAGAATATATACAACAAAGATACGAAAGTCAAAATTGGTAAAATGATGCAGTAATTCTTACACATTTTTCTTAATTTAATAGCTAACTCGTCTGCACCAGCATTCCGTGTTCGAGTATAAGAAAAAGTAAGAAAGTATATCTCAGTATAAGGATATACGAAACTTTTAACGAAGCTGAAATCTATTTCTATCCATTATCATGTCAGGTGCATTTTGATAAATAATAAATGAAATGTATTTGTCCGCATCACAAAAAAGCTTACTAGCTGGGTGGCTAGCCCGTGCTTGCACTTACCACGAGGTTCCCGTTCTGAGTCAGTCGACCGACAAAATATTTTCTACGCGTCCTTTATTTTTTTACACCACATACTGTTCAAGTTTCGACCACTTACAGGCTGGTCCCACTGTTCCAAACAAAAACCTGTTCACGTCAGCAGAAAATCAGCCAAAGTGGTATGAGGGACTAAACTTATCTGGTTTTAAAAATTGAGGGACTACTGTTTGCTGGTTTTGGAGTTGAGGGGTTATTTCTATATTTTTGAAAAAAAATTAAGGAACGAAAATATACTTATCCCCGTAGTAAACCACGCGAGAGCGACAGGGCTTTTATCAGCGACCCATCCGGCTGTTGGCACTTGTCTGTGCTAGCTGTATGGAATGGGTATTCTTTTTGAGAATTATTGAATGGGTAAATTCTGAATAATCCAAGACTTACGGCCAGCAACTTCCAGCGCATAGCCCTGCCTTCCCTCGTTCGATCCCATCTTCTTCTTCGCGCGGCACCCCGCTGTCGCTACCACCCAAGTCCCAGCTTTCCCTTTGTACTAGTACTATCAACTGTATACACGTACTGCGCTAAGTTGATTCTTCTTTGAACATCGTGAGAGCAACTAATGGTACTACCTTCGTCTGGGTGAATAAGAAATTCGCGTAGTTCTAGGTCGATGATTTAACTATCTAAATATGTATTATATGTGACAAAAAATATATATTTAGAAACTACATCCGTGCAGAAATCTAGTGATATACTTTTCATGACATATAACACATATTTAATTATTCAAATCGATGACCTAGAACTACGTGAATGACTTATTTATCTAGACGAAGGTAGTATCGTTGCTTACGAGCTGTGAAAAACTAATGAAAATTGGCAAGTTGGATGCAATATTTCTATAGTGTCACATATTTTAACCCCAAAGTCAGCTCACGCCTCAATTATGAGCGTACGTTGGCTAAAATAATATTGACCGTGACTTGTAGGAAGCAACGGCGCTACATCTTGCGTCGAGGATGTGAGAGTGCACAGCATCCGTCACATGCATGCTTGCGTGAGGCACGGTGAGGCTGGCGGGCTTTCCACCCCGTCGCGTCCACGAAGCACCGTCAACGGCCAGGAGCGTGAGACACGAGAGGCCGAACTTCTATTCCTCGGGGTTGCTTGCCAGCAAACCAAACGGTTCTTTATTACTCATAAGATTCTGGGGCATCTTCATAATTTTCCACCGAACAGTTGATGCAATCCTAGGTTCCCACCACGTTCATTAAAAGAGATGCCGACTTCATAAGATTCTGGAGCATCTTCATAATTTTCTACCGAACACTTGATGCAATCCTAAGTTCCCCCCACGTTCATTTCAAGAGATGCCAACTTCGTAAGATTCTGGAGCATCTTCATAATTTTCTACCGAACACTTGATCCAATCCTAGGTTCCCACCACGTTCATTACAAGAGATGCCGACTTTGAGTCACCAAGGTGGTTGGTTGCTTTTTTTTCCGCGGAAAAACTTCTCATAGTATTCATTAACTGACAAGGTAGGAGTACAAAGAACACCAGAAGTAAAAATTACATCCAGATTCGTAGACCACCTAGCAACGACTACAAACATTCGAGCGAGCCGAAGGTGTCGTGGTACTAAGACTGACAGTAGAATGGGGGTAGGTATGGAGAGGCAAGATCCTAGCTATGGAGTACTTGTATACGCAAGGGATTTACGAGTTCAGGCCCTTCTCGAAGGAAGTAACAGCCCTACGTCTCAAAGCCCGGAGGCGGTCGACTGGATTATATGCGTATGAGTTACAGGAGTGCGAACCCTTCTGCCAGTGGAGGGGGGTGGCTTATATAGTGTCTGCCAAGACCCAGCCAGCCCACGTAGCGGAGGGTTTAAAGTACATTAAGGCCTGGCGTTACTGGTAACGCCTTACACAATGTGTCATCATGGCCATAAAGACTACTTAATTACAGACCGTTTGGATACAGAGTGGCTCTTGATCTCCTGGTGGTCGAGTGAGTCTTCATGGTCGAGTGTCTTCGAGTCCGTCGAGTGGAATCCCTCTTGGTCGACTAGAAGGCAGCAGCTTCTAAATATGTCCTTGGGGAGGTTACTTTGGACAGGTCTATAACCCTACCCTAGGTACACGACTTCATCATTAGCCCCCGAATGGATCGAGGTTTGAGTGAGGAAGGAGTTGATCATCTTTCCGACCTGTTTTTGTGCTCTGAGTATGTCTCATTCTGGATCAATGACTTTTTAGAGATGGCATCAACTTTTCTTTCAGTCGCCTTGATTCATTCTTTTCCTCTGCCGAGTGAACTTTTGAACTTGGTGGTTTTCCGAGCGACGGATCGTAGGAAATCTACCATCTGACAAGTTGCTCTGCTATTAGCGGATTTAGTGGGATCCAAATTTTGGGAAGCGCGCGAAGCAGAGAGGACCGCGGTACTCGGATGGGATAAGGCGAAGACGCCTCGATTTCCGCGCCGCCTTTTTCGCCACGTATCGCGCGCGCGACTATTTCGGGATTTGACAGGATCGCCCGGGCCTACCTGTCAGCCACTCCGAAGTGTCCTTATATAAGGTGCCGGCCGGGGGTTTTGAACAGTGCGTCTCCTCTCCCCTCTCCACCTTCCTCAACCTCGCCTGCTGCGCCCGCTTTTTCCTCCGCCCATCCACTCCTCGCACGCCTCGCCGGCGACGATGGTGAAAGAGAAGACGACGGCCTTGGAACGAGCGAAGAAGGCTACAGTGACAGCAAAAGCAAAGGGGAGAGCGACCAGTCGGGATGGATCTTCATCGCGGTCCCGCCTGCCGCAAGGTTGGGTCCAAGGAGATTGGATCCGCTCGACCATCACCTAGCAGGATCTCGACGATCTAGCCAATGAGGGACTGATCTCCCATGGGTCGGCAACACTTCCGGGGATCGAGTGGCAACCGCAGCCGCTAGAGGGTGAGTGTGTTCTCTTAGCCACTCATGTAGATCGTGGATTCTCTCTGCCACCGAATCTTTTCTTCCGAGGGTTTCTGAACTTCTTTGGGGCACAACTCCACCATTTCACTCCCAATTCCATCGCCTACCTCGCCGCTTTCGTGTCTCTGTGTGAAAACTTCCTGGGTTGTCGGCCGCACTGGGGTCTCTTTAAGCACATATTCACTTGTCACTCTCAGACGGTGAAAAAGGCGAGTCCGGATGATGAGAGGACCAAGGTTATCCAGATGTTTGGGGGTCTTGGGATCCAAGTGAGGAGTAAGAGTGCTTTTCCAGCCATGACCCTTCCCGACTCGGTTAGAGGGTGGCAGTCGACCTGGTCCTACTGCCAAGCCGAGTCGACGCCGGGGCAGTCGACTGGTCTCCCTCCATTCTCCATGGACCGAGTGAACAAGCCATCTTCCCTGAAGGTACTTCCGGAAGAAAAGGCTCAGGTTAAAATGTTGATGGAGCGCGTAGTTCAACTCATTCGCGATGGTGTCACTGCCATGGATCTTCTGGAGGTTTTCCTTCGACGGCGTATTCAACCACTCCAATACCGAGGCCACCCGATGTGGCTGTACTGTGGTACTGAAGACACCACTCGGGTCCATCCAGAGGCGGTCAGCGACGCCACACTGGAGAGGTGGATGACTGCCATCACAGGGAACAAGGATAACCCTCGTGGGGCTAGGAGGATTCCACCACTCGACCATACCTACGAACCGGACACGGTATGACAACTTATCCCCGGTTGTGGTCTTGTTTCATTCATTCTGTTTCACTGCAAATCGGTCGATTGACCTTTGTCTTGTTTTTTTGTCTTCCAGGCTACCCACTGAGTTGTATTCGATGCCCAATGGGGCGCAAGCACCGACTGAGGAGGAGGAAGGAAGTGGGGGCGAAAGCCCGGAGGAGTGGGATTCGGATGGTGATGACGACGATGAAGGTGATGACTCTGATGAGGAGGAAGAGGAAGAGGAGGAGGAAGTTGCACCTCCCCGTTCTGAAAGACGCTCGAAGCTTGTCCATGATCCTGCAGCTGAGCGTGGTAAGGGGGTCGTGCCCGTCACGCAGTCGACCAAGCGTCCTCGGACGACTTCTCCGGCGCCAACTGAGATAGCTCCGAAGCAATCTCGAGTGGCGCCGTCGAAGCCGACGAAGGTCTTGCCGAAGATGAAGATGGTGATCCCCACTATCTCAGGGTAATGGTGTAACTTGAGTTTTCTTGTTTCACATGAATTTATTCTTGGTCGATTTGTGGGCTGACCGACTGACTTCTGGAATTGCAGTGCTGCTACTTCTGATACCTCGACCAGACCCGAAGATCACGAAATGGAAGATGCTGTCACTTCAAAAGTTGGTATGACTTTTGTAGTTCCGTCTTCAGTCGGTTGGACCTTTGTCTTTAACTTTGACTCTTTTTTGCAGCTCCACCTAACGTCGTTATTGACCTTCCTGACGACGATGACGAGGAACCACTGAGGCAGAGGAGGAATAGGAAAGCGTCTGCTGGCAAGGCGACTCAGGACGTGTCAGCACCCGAGACGCTGGTTTTGGAGGGGGACAGCGTCACTCGGCCTACCGTATCCTTTGCGGTGCCGCTGACGAGTGCTCGCCCTTCGTCGTCGAGTGCTGCTCAGCCTTCACTTTTCTCGACCCACCACGTCCCAGAAGACCAAGCAAGCGCTGCTAAAGAAGCAATACGCCAGGCAGGGGTCATGATGGAGCAAGTGAAGGCGATCCGAGACGCCAGTCAGGCGGCTTATGACGCTAGTTCAGCTCTTTAGAGCAATGTTCAGGTTAGTCGATCACCGCCTGTTCTGTTAGGATATGGTATCTGAAAATCCCTCTTTCTGAAAGTCTTAGTATCTGTCGTACACCCACTGGGTGTGTCGATTGAAATTCCGGATTAGTGAGGGCACGCTGAGTGCACCCACTGGGTGTAGTCCCCAAGGCTATGGTGGACTGCTGGCAGTCGACCATAGTCTTTATGTCTTAAGCTTTTTCTTTACTTGATCAGGTCGAATGGAATCATAGACCGGTGGGGGCATGCTGAGTGCACCCACTGGGTGTAGTCCCCGAGACTGTGGTCGACTGCTGGCAGTCGACTACACTCTGAAGAACACCTCTCTTTTTTGTGGCTATTTGTTGGTCGACTGATCGACTCTAACTGATAGAATTAGTGGGGGAACGCTGACTGCACCCACTGGGTGTAGTCCCCGAGACTATGGTCGAATGTTTATATTCGGCTGTAGTCTTAAAAATGCTATGATTTTTCCTTTGTCACTCGGAAGTGACCTGTCTTTGACATCTGTCGATTGGTTATTCGCAAAAATCTTGCGAGCTTGCAACTCGTTATATTGAGTTGGAGAACAAGCATATCCAGCTCGAACTTGATCTGAAACTTGTCTAGGAGAACTTCACGAAGGCAAAGGAGGAGGCAAAAGGTATGTTTGGTGAGAACCTCGACGAATGCTTTTGCCTCTTGTCCATTTCTGAATCTGATCTCACTATGACTTTGCAGACAAACTGAGGGATGCTCTGAAGAAGAAAGACCTTGACTTGGCTGAGGTGCAGAAAGCGGCTTTAGAGAAGACCAAGCTCGCAGATGAGAAGCTGGCTTCAATCACCAAGCTTCAAGAGGAAAATACCAATCTGAAAGCTGCTCTTGATGCTGCCAACAAGGAGGTCAGTCGACTAAAGAATGACAAGATTGCCTTGAGTGACAAAGCCAATGAGTTGGTGGGAAAGAAGAATGATCTGGAGGCTTATCTGGGAGGACTCGCCAAGAAGCTATTCCTCATGCTTGAAGGTAATCTTTTGTATCAAACAGATATTTTAACTATGATCTCGCCATCAGACTTTTGTCTTGACTTTGGGGTTGTGCTTGCAGAGTTCTGCCAGAACTTTGAAGAGGAGACTGGTCGACTGGAGACGAACCTAGATCCCATCAACTCTCCTGTGAAGGACGAAGTTGCCATGAATGTGCTCCGACTTGAGTCTCGCGTTGCTGCTGTTGTCGACTATCTCGCAAGGCTGAAGGTCGCAACTTCCCGCATCGACACAACACTCGGCCAGAGAGGCGGCAGAATGACCTCGAGTGTCGATGACTCGGTGAGCGATGTTCGTGTTGAGTGCAAGAATGGAAGAAGTCTTCTGCCAGGTGCGGCGCGGATGTTGCTCTGTCTCTGGCCCGTGTTCACTGCAAGGAAGTGTGAGAGGACAAGCTGGCAGCCCTCAAGGTGGCCAATACCAAGAATCATGATTTCCGATCCTTCATGGAGACCTTCATCGCTGCTGCCACTCGGATCGCAGATGGAATCGACCTGGACGAATTCGTTGCGCCTTCCAGCCCTCCGCAGGAGGGGTAAAAAACTTCTGTGCTTGATACTTTAAATTTGCCTCAGTATGCCGAGTGATTTTTGTAACCGATAAACCTTAACGGGCTTAGCACCTGAGCACTTATGGTTCTGTAAGACGTTATCTGAACTTGAATTCGACGTTGAATATGTTGGCATCTGGTTTGAGGTGTCTTTTGCAGGCTAGGATGAAGAACTTATTGCAATCGACTTGTTCCTCAACACTCTTAGGCGAGCACTGGGCTGCAGCTAAGCCCCCAAGTGGGAGGTCTGCTCTCCATTCGGTAGGATTTTCGAAAACTTAGGTGAGCACTGGGCTGCAGCTAAGCCTCCGAGTGGGAGGTCTGCTCTCCACTCGGTAAGATTTTCAAAAACTTAGGCGAGCACTGGGCTGCAGCTAAGCCCCCGAGTGGGAGGTCTGCTCTCCACTCGGTAGGATTTTCAAAAACTTAGGCGAGCACTGGGCTGCAGCTAAGCCCCCGAGTGGGAGGCCTGCTCTCCACTCGGTAGGATGTTCAAAAACTTAGGCGAGCACTGGGCTACCGCTAAGCCCCCGAGTGGGAGGTCTGCTCTCCACTCGGTAGGATTTTCAAAAACTTAGGCAAGCACTGGGCTGCAGCTAAGCCTCCGAGTGAGAGGTCTGATCTCCACTCGGTAGGATTTTCAAAAACATAGGCGAGCACTGGGCTGCGGCTAAGCCCCCGAGTGGGAGGTCTGCTCTCCACTCGGTAGGATTTTTGCGGTGTTCCTCTGAGGAAGAAGGCATCAATCGACCTGCCCCTCGTCTTCCTTGTGGAGCGCACATTATACTTGTGGCGTAGCTCGGAAGGAGAAGTAGCAGTCAGCCCGAACCTCGTCCTCTTTGCGGAGAGCACATTATACTTGTGGCGTAGCTCGGAAGAGGAGAGCAGCGGTCGACCTGCACCTCATATTCCTTGCGGAGCGCACGTTATGCTTGTACTTAGGCGAGCGCTATGCTACAGCTAAGCCCCCGAGTGGGAGGCTGGCTCACGACTCGGTAGGATTTCGTTGAAACTTAGGCGAGTACTTGGACTGCAGCTAAGCCTCCGAGTGGGAGGCTGGCTCACCACTCGGTAGGATTTTATTTAAACTTAGGAGAGTATTTGGACTGCAGCTAAGCTTCCAAGTGGGAGACTGGCTCGCCACTTGGTAGGATTTTATTGAACTTAGGCGAAACGGATTCGCAGCTAAGCCTCCGAGTGAGAGGCTGGCTCACCACTCGGTAGGATTTTTACAAACTTAGGTGAAACGGATTCGCAGCTAAGCCACCCACTGGGGGGGGGGGGGTTTATTGAACAAACAAAAGTAAAAACAATCACTGGGAAAATTATAATACTATTGTCTTTGAAACATGAACTACAGAAGTATTTTTATTACATTTCCGAGTGCACACTTAAGTGTAAAAGGGGCGGAGTAGCTCTGCGTTCCAAGCTCGGGGCTCGTCGATCTGGTGCTCGACATTGTAAAGACGGTACACTACATTGTGGAGAACCTTTGTGACGATGAAGGGGCCTTCCCAAGAAGGAGCGAGCTTGTGTGGTTTCTGCTGATCCACTCGGAGAACCAAATCTCCTTCCTGGAAGGCTCGACTCTTCACATTTTTTGGCGTGGAAGCGACGCAAGTCCTGCTGGTAAATGGTCGATCGGATCAAAGCCATCTCCCTTTATTCCTCTAGAAGGTCGACTGCGTCCTGCCGGGCTTGTTCTGCTTCAGCTTCGGTGTAGAGCTCGACTCGGGGAGCGTTGTGGAGCAGGTCACTCGGCAATACCGCTTCAGCTCCGTAGACCAAGAAGAACGGAGTTCTCCCAGTCGAACGGTTAGGCGTGGTCTTTAACCCCCAAAGTACTGACGGAAGCTCGTCGACCCATGCACCAGCTGCATGCTTGAGATCACGCATCAATCTGGGTTTCAACCCTTTGAGAATCAAGCCATTGGCTCGTTCTGCCTGTCCATTCGACTGAGGATGAGCGACCGAAGCATAGTCGACTCGTGTGCCCTGAGATGTGCAGAACGCTCTGAATTCCTCGGAATCGAAGTTTGACCCGTTGTGAGTGATGATGCTGTGTGAGACTCCATATCTGAATATCAACTCTCTGATGAAGCTGACAGCAGTGCCGGCATCAAGGTTCTTGATGGGTTTAGCCTCAATCCACTTGGTGAACTTGTCGACTGCTACCAGCACATGGGTGAAACCGCTTCTGCGTGTTCTCAGAGGTCCAACCATATCCAATCCCCATACAATGAAGGGCCAGACGAGTGGTATGGTCTTTAAAGCTGAGGCGGGCTTGTGTGACATATTGGAGTAAAATTGACATCCTTCACACTTGTCGACTATCTCCTTTGCCATTTCATTCGCTCTTGGCCAGTAAAATCCGGCTCGGTATGCTTTGGCTACAATGGTCCGAGAGGACGGATGATGGCCACAGGTCCCTGAGTGGATGTCATCCAGGATTATTCGACCTTCTTCTGGCGTTATGCATTTCTGACCAACTCTAGTTGCGCTTTCTCTGTACAATTGTCCCCTTATCACGGTAAAGGCTTTAGATCGGCGGACGATCTGTCGAGCCTCTTCTTCATCCTCTGGGAGCTCTTTCCTTAAAATATACGTGATATACGACACTGTCCAATCGGGAGTGATCACAAACACTTCCATGATCAGGTCGACCACTGCTGGAACTTCAACTACAGTCGGGTCCGTGACACTTTTAGGCTGCGGAGCTTCTTCGGTAAAAGGATCTTCTTTAACTGATGGAGTGTGGATATGCTCCAAGAACACGTCACTGGGAATGGCTTCTCTCTTGGAACCTATCTTCGCCAAATCATCAGCTGCTTGATTCTCCAGTCAGGGTATATGATGGAGCTATAACCCTTCAAATTTCTTCTCAAGCTTTCTCACTGCATTGCAGTATCCAGTCATGGCTGGGCTTCTAACGTCCCACTCCTTCATCACCTGATTGACCACCAAATCTGAGTCACCATAAACCATAAGGCGACGGACGCCGAGTGAAATGGCCATGTGCAACCCATATAAAAGTGCCTCATATTCTGCTTCATTATTGGAGGAATCAAAGTGGATCTGGAGCACATATCTGAGCTTATCTCCTCGGGGGGAAACAAATACTACCCCAACACCGGAACCATTTAACATCTTAGAGCCATCAAAGAACATGGTCCAATGCTCCGAGTGAACTTGAGTCGGCTACTGTTGTTCAATCCACTCTGCAAGGAAATCTGCTATTGCTTGGGACTTAATGGCTTTCTTTGTCTCAAACTTGATATCAAGGGGAAGGAGTTCAATCGCCCATTTCGCCACTCGACCAGTTGCATCTCTGTTGTGCAGAATCTTTGACAGTGGGGCGTCGCTGACCACTGTAATGGAATGATCAGAGAAATAATGAGCAACCTTCTTCGTGGTCATGTAGATCCCATACACAAGCTTCTGATAATGAGGATATCTTTGCTTCGATGGGGTCAAAACTTCGGAAAGATAATACACTGGGCGCTGAACTTTGAAGGCTTTCCCTTCTTCTTCCCGCTCGACCGTAAGTACTGTACTTACGACTTGTCCTCTGGCTGCAATGTAAAGCAACAGAGGCTCTTTGCTGATTGGAGCAGCAAGCACCAGCTGGGAGGAGAGCAGAGCTTTTAGCTCAGCAAACGCTGCATCAGCTCCTGGAGTCCACTCGAACTTGTCTGTCTTCTCCATCAGTCGGTAAAGAGGCAATGCCTCTTCACCGAGGCGAGAGATGAATCGACTTAACGCGGCCAAGCATCCAGTAAGCTTCTGGACATCGTGCACACGAACAGGGCGTTTCATTCGGAGTATGGTGCCAACTTGTTCTGGGTTAGCGTCGATTCCTCGTTCTGA
Organism: Aegilops speltoides; assembly: GCA_021437245.1. Classification (NCBI taxonomy): domain Eukaryota; kingdom Viridiplantae; phylum Streptophyta; class Magnoliopsida; order Poales; family Poaceae; genus Aegilops; species Aegilops speltoides. Next base: position 18,948,843 of record CM038145.1, on the reverse strand, counting down.
AACGAGAAAACCGAGTAACTTTCCACCAAAAACTCCGAATGTGCACTTTGATGGATTAAGCTTGATATCATACCTCCTGAGATTGGCAAATGTTTCAGCGAGGTCAGTCAACAGGTCGGAACCCTTTTGCGACTTGACCACAATATCATCCATGTACGCTTCCACATTCCGACTGATTTGAGTGAGTAAACACTTTTGAATCATCCTCATGAACGTGGCTCCGGCATTCTTGAGACCGAATGGCATGGTGACATAGCAGAAGCACCCGAATGGAGTGATGAAAGTTGTTTTGATCTCGTCGGGTCCATACAGACGGATCTGATGGTATCCGGAATAGGTGTCTAAAAAAGACAATCTCTCGCATCCCGCAGTCGAGTCGACAATTTGGTCGATGCGAGGGAGAGGAAAATGATCTTTCGGGCAGGCCCGATTGATATGTTTGAAATCGATGCACATGCAAAGTGACTTGTCCTTCTTGGGGACCATGACAACATTGGCGAGCCACTCGGAGTGGTATATCTCTCGGATAAACTCCGCTGCCAGGAGCCGGGCCACCTCCTCGCCGATGGCCTTTCTCTTTTGGACGGCGGACCATCGAAGATGTTCTTTGACAGGTTTTGCTTTTGGGTCGACTCGTAAACGATGCTCAGCCAGCCCCCTGGGAACACCCGGCATGTCAGCAGGCTTCCATGCAAAGATGTCCCAGTTCTCACGGAGGAACTGGATGAGCGCTTCTTCCTATTTAGAGTCGAGTGTTGTGGAAATATGAGTCGGAGCAGCGCTGGGGTCGGTCGGGTGAATGTGAACGGGCTTCGTCTCACCAGACGACTGGAATGCTGACTCTGTGGCGGGCTTCTTGGCCCGCAATAAATCACTCGGATCTGCATTTTTCATATATTCCTCCAGCTCTACCACTGTTATCTGAGCATCGGCAATCTTTGAGCCCTTCTGAAAGCACTCTTCCGCCTTCTTCCGATTACCAGTGATGGTGATCACACCCTTGGGGCCAGGCATCTTCAGTTTGAGGTATACGTAACATGGTCGAGCCATGAACCGTGCATAAGCTGGCCTTCCTAAAATAGCATGATAAGCGCTTTGGAAGTCCACGACTTCGAATGTCAGCTTCTCTTTGCGAAATGCTTCAAATCACCGAAAACCACATCTAGAGCTATTTGGCCGAGTGACTCAGCCTTCTTTCGAGGAATGACTCCATGGAAACTCATGTTGCTGGAACTGAGTCTGGACATCGGAATGCCCATTCCTTTCAGTGTCTCCGCATTCAATATATTCAATCCACTGCCACCGTCCATCAGAACCTTAGTCAGTCGAGCGCCTTCGACGACTTGGTCGACCACCAAAGCTTGCCTCCCAGGGGTGGCTATGTGTGTCGGGTGATCGGACTGATTGAATGTAATGGCAGTCTGAGACCATTTCAGATAGCTGGGTGTCGCTGGAGCGACCATATTCACCTCACGGTTGATAACTTTCAATCGACTTCTGCTCTCCACATCAGCAAAAATCATCAAAGTGGAATTGACATGGGGGTACCCTTCATCACTGTCCTCTTTGTCCACAGCCTTGTCTGACTCCTTCCCCTTATCCTTGGACTGTTTCCCTTGAAACTGCTGGATTAAGAGTCAACACTGGCGAGTGGTATGTTTCGGGTAGATGAAGTTACCCTCTTCGTATTTCTTCGTGTGTATGTGACACGACAGATCCATCACGTCATTTCCTTCCTTATCCTTTACCTTCTTGGGGTTCCAGGATCCTTTGGGCTTCCCATTGAATTTGCCCTGAGTCACGGCCAGGGCCTCTCCAGGAGCAGTTGGCTCGGCTTTCCGCTTCTGCTTCCGACTGGAGTTTCCTTTTTCTGACTGACTCGGCTTGTACTTGCAACTCCGGAGTCGATCCTCTTCTTCACCATTGGCGTACTTGGTGGCAATACCCATCATTCGACTCAGGGTCATATCTCCGGTCCGACCAAACTTCAAACTTAACTCTCTGTTCTTAACGCCATCCTTGAAGACACAGACTGCTTGATGGTCAAATACTTTCTCCACCGTATGATGCAATGTGATCCATCTCTGGATGTAATCTCTCAGGGTCTCAGTCGACTTTTGCACGCAGACCTGCAGCTCTGTCAGTCCTACTGGTCGCTTGCAGGTTCCCTGAAATATACTGACGAACACTCGGGAAAGATCTTCCCAAGTGTAGATGCTGCTAGGAGCTAGCTGATTCAACCAGGCCCTGGCTGAACCCTCCAACATGAGTGGTAGGTGTTTCATGGCCACCTCATCATTGCCGCCGCCAATCTGCACAGCCACTCGATAGTCCTCGAGCCAAGTTTCGCGCTTGGACTCACCAGTGAACTTACTTACCCCAGTCGCCAACCTGAAGTTGAGAGGGATCACCGCGGCTCTGATGGCTCTGCTAAAACATTCTGGTCCTGAAACATGGACTCGGCTGCTGGTGGGCGCATCTCTGTCGTGGCCTTATCGATGAGCTATGTTCCGGTCGACCAAACCTTGCACGATGATGGATCTGGCGTCAAATCCTGGCTCCCTGGGGTTGACCGGAGCTCTCCGTTCAACACTGAGCTGGCGCCTGTCATCTTGCTGCCGAGGGGCGTAAGACCCACCCCTTGGGGAAGGAGTGGGCACTCGACGCCGATCATCACGATCGAATCGATCATCATACTGGTCACGTCGACCTCCACGTTCCTCACACCGCAGAGGCGATCTTGGGCTGTGAGCTGATTGGACTGTATTCTTAGCGACGGATCGACTGTGAATCCTATTGCATGACTGTGACACAGCTGAATTCTGATCTCCTGATGCCCGGAGCAAATCTCGGATCTGCATCAAGCCTCTTCCAGCCTCCGACTGAGAGGGCTGAATTGACTATGCTATACGGGCTGCAGCTGCTAAATTCTGAATCGGGGTTCAATATACCTGAGTTGGTTGCGGAAAGAGTTGACGTCGACTAGAGTCGGGTACTCGTTGCCGCGCGCGTTCGTCGAGTGCTCACTGGAGGTTCTCCAGTCGAGTGCGTTCAGCCAAGTTGGCTAAACGTGCCTCCTCCAAGGCACGAGCCTCAGGAGTTTCTCCTGCGATGGGAGTATGCAGAGCATCCATGTTCCGGCGGCGAAGATCTTCCCTTTGCAGAGAAGTGAGCGGCTCAGGCTGATATTCCTCGTGGAACTGAGAGGGATCGCCTCCACCGTCCACCCCGTCAGTGTGGGGGAAGCCGGGAGGGCTACGAGGCCCATTGACCATCAGGACCTCCGCCGCTGGATCTTCTTTGTCGCACTCGGATCACGATCTCTATGGAGCCGATCAGCGGATCGAGCAGTCAGAGAGATTCGTCGGGCTCGATTGCCGCGACAGGTGGTGGCGATTGGCGAGCCACTGCGTGTCTCACCCATCGCTGAAGCCTCGACCGACCAGAGCGCTTGCGCTGGCGGGAGACAGGGAGGGAGGACGACACAGGAGTCGACCGATACGGAGCCGACGATTGCCGTAGCAGGACGCTGCGGACACATGCACGAAAATGCGTCGCTTCGCGGATGGGGAGTGCGTCTATGTCGAGTGGAGCCTCCTAGAGCCAAGCAGAGTCGTCGGCAATGAACGTGAGCGCGCCGAGATGGATCTCGCGACCCTCGACCAGAACTCCGCCAAAAACCATGATGAAGGCGATCGGAAAAATTGCAACTTCTCCAAAAAGTCGCTAAGACACCTGCCCCACGGTGGGCGCCAACTGTCGTGGTACTAAGACTGACAGTAGAATGGGGGGTAGGTATGGAGAGGCAAGATCCTAGCTATGGAGTAGTTGTATACACAAGGGATTTACGAGTTCAGGCCCTTCGCGGAGGAAGTAACAGCCCTATGTCTCGGAGCCCGGAGGCGGCCGACTGGATTATATGCGTATGAGTTACAGGGGTGCGAACCCTTCTGCCAGTGGAGGGGGTGGCTTATATAGTGTCTGCCAAGACCCAGCCAGCCCACGTAGCGGAGGGTTTAAAGTACATTAAGGCCTGGCGTTACTGGTAACGCCTTACACAATGTGTCATCATGGCCATAAAGACTACTTAATTACAGACCGTTTGGATACAGAGTGGCTCTTGATCTCCTGGTGGTCGAGTGAGTCTTCATGGTCGAGTGTCTTCGAGTCCGTCGAGTGGAATCCCTCTTGGTCGACTGGAAGGCAGCTTCTTCTAAATATGTCCTTGGGGAGGGTACTTTGGACAGTTCTATGACCCTACCCTAGGTACATGACTTCATCAGAAGGCGCGCCGCTGTCATCGTTCCTCCCTTATCAGAGTCGGCCAAACCTTGTTGTAGTAGACAGCCCGGAAGTCATCGTGCTAAGGCCCTACAGAAACAGCGCACCAGAACAGCAACTACCTTTGATGAAGACAATCGTAGATTGAAAGGATCCAACCAATAGACTCACGAGCATTGACGAACGAAGACTGGATCCAAGTGGATCCACCGAAGACAAACCTCCACACGCCCCTCCAACGATGCAAGAAGCACCGCAGAAAGGAGGCTAAACAGGGAGAGCCTTATTCCATCTACAGAGATCCACCATCGCCGCCTCGTCTCCCTGAACAAGATACAAATCCTAACAAAGTTTAAAAAGTTAGAAAATGAAGCCCTCCTATCGGCAAAGACCGTGATTTACCACGCCTCCATGGCCCTAAAGCCACAGAAGACGAAGCACACCAACAACGACGCCGATAGAAGGCACAGAAAACCTAGCGCTGGTAGCGGCTAGGTGAGGTGGCGGCTAGCAACGTTCCAAGCTGCCCCTCAAGAGCAGCAACCATAGCGTTGTAAGGTGGTTGGTTGTTGCTCACCCTAAAGTTGGTTACTATTCCCTCAGCCTCGAATTAGTGGTCAAAGTAATTACGGATGAAGGGGGCATTAATCTAATGTCACCAACACTAGTTGGTTACTTCACGGTGATATACTTTTTTTAAAGAAAACTTTTAATCTATTAATCTTCAATCATTGCATTACAATTAACATCAGCAATAATAAAAATTAAATCCGGATCTATAGGCCACCTAATGATGACTACGAGTACTGAAGTGAACCGAAGGCGCGCCACCGTCGTCGCCTCTCCCTTGCCGGAGCCGGGCAAAACTTATTGTAGTAGACAGTCGGAAAGTCGTTGTGCAAAATCCCTATGGGACCAGTGAGTGAGTCCTGGACTAAGGGGTCCTTGGGCGTCCGGTCTATTCGATGTGGTCCGGACTAATGGGTTGTCAAGATAAAAGGAAAATACCACCTCCCGTGTCCGGTTGGGACTCCCGTGTGCGTGAACGGCAAGTTTAGGTGTCCGGATATACTATTTCTTTTCTGTTGAACCGACTTTGTACAACCCTAGGCCCCTCTGGTATCTATATAAACCGGAGAGTTTAGACCGGAGGCAGGATAATAACATTGATATGCTAGCCAAGTTAAGGTTTAGAAATTACGATCTCAAGGTATATCAACTCTTGTAACCCCTATACCCATCAAATATAATCAGGCAGGAGTAGGGTTTTACATCCATTAAGAGGGCCCGAACCTGGGTAAACATTATGTCCCTTTGATCATTGTTACCATAATCCTCAGACATACAGCTTGGGCCCCCCTACCCGAGATCTACGGGTTTTGACACCGACATTGGTGTTTTCATTGAGAGGTCCGTTGTGTTGTCAACAGAAGGATTGATGGCTTGCCTCTTCATCGACGATGATGCTGTGTCCAGGGAAACCTTTCTCCCCGAACAGGTCTTTGTGTTCGGCGGCTTCGTGCTTTGCGCCAACTCGAATGGCCACCTTGAGCAGGTCGATAGTTACGCCCCCGGCCACGAGCTCAGATTCGGAAACCTGAACTACGTCGCCGATATCCGAGGATATCTGATCTTCCAGGGGTTCACGGCCTCGGTTGCCGCCCCTGCCCTCGTGAAGGAAGCTCTTCGGATCCGCTCTTAGATCCCGTCCAGGGGTCGACACTCACACGCGCCTTGGCCCTTGATCCGAAGCAGGCCGTATCATCCAAAGACAGCAGGATTCAGCCCCGCCAGACTCTTTTCTATCATGGAACTTCCAACAGGAGACACAGATGTGATCTTGGACTCGCCTCTGGATAGCTCCAAACTATCGGGGTCTGCGTCCATCGGGCCCGATCAGGTGTCTATCACCGAACCCAGCCCTGCAGATCCGTAGAATCCTATCCGGCTTTCACCCTTAGACAAAGCACTGGGCTTAATGTGGTCTCTCACCATTACGGAAGCTTTGCCTCCGAACTACACCCAGCATGGGCTGGGGGTAGAGAGCGGGGAATTTTATGCCCCACCCACCACCCACTTAATAGCCACTGTCGAGGATTTAACAAACATGCTGGACTATGCGTCCGAAGACATCGACGGTATGGACGACGATGTCGACGCCGAACCAGGCCAAGGCCCTCCTACTACAGGGTGTTGGACAACCACTTCTATCTATGACGTATACATGGTGGACACACCTGATAAAAAGGACGACGAGGCCACTCAAGACAAGGACAAGCCCGTCGACGAGCCACCAAAGCGTCGACGCTAGCGGCACCGCGCATGATCGCTTTGGGCAAGGGACAACAATACCGGCACCGGAGACAATCATCCTCTAGATAATTCCGAAGACTCCGAACACCCCGTCGAGCCCACGTCCGAATAGGACAAGAGGGGGAGGGTCAGTATAGCCCCGAACATGCTGATCATGAAAAATTTGGAGGATAGTAACTACATGCCGATCTCTGAGGAGGATGTTAGCCTTGGTGACGAAGATTTTATCGTCAAAGAGGAACCTCATCGCCACCGCGCGGAGCCTGAAAAAGAACAGCAGCAGGTCAAAGCTGAACATGATACGCTCAAGGAAAGGTGGACCAAGGTCCTGGCTGCCGAAGAGTACGACCCCGAGCGACAAGTAAAAAGTTACCCCAAGCGCAGGCTGCTGCCACAATTCGACGATGAAGCCCTTGAGCCAATACCGTCGAAATACAATTATGCAGATCAACCAGACCGACCACTGCGTGGACGGGACAAAACGGCACATCAAGCCGAACACCAGCCCGCACCCCCTCACCGAAGAGGCAAGGAGACAGTGGTTGCGGGCTATACATATGATTTAAATAAGGACCTGGCCAATAAAGCCTGCCATACTAGATCGATCTACGGATCAAAAGGTCGTGCCCCGGCGTGAGATAACAGCCATCAAGCCTGGCACGATGAAAGCCACCATGATCGGGGTCAGCACCAATCACACATGTCACCCAAACTCCGCCGCGATGTGACACGGTATAGAGGTGCCGCACACCCTATGTGTTTTACCGATGAGGTAATGCAACACCAATTTCCGGAAGCGTTTAAACCCGTAAACATCGAGCAATATGATGAAATGACGGATCCGGCCGTCTGGATTGAAGATTTTCTTCTCCACATTCATATGGCTCGTGGAGATGACCTCCACGCCATTAAATATCTTCCTCTAAAGCTGAAACGACCAGCACGACACTGGTTGAACAGCCTCCCAGAGAACTCCATCGGAACCTGGGAAGATTTAGAAGATGCTTTTCGGGCTAACTTTCAGGGCACTTATGTCTGGCCACTGGATGCTGATGACCTAAGTCACATAATCCAGCAAGCAGGCTAATCGGCTCGCAAGGTTTGGAATCGGTTCCTAATAAAAAAGAACCAAATCATGGACTATCCAGATGCCGAAGCCTTAGCAGCCTTCAAACACAGCATCCAGGACGAATGGCTCGCCCGACACCTCTGGCAGGAAAAGCCGAAGACCATGGCAGCTTTAACTGCACTCATGACCCGTTTCTGTGCGGGTGAAGATAGCTGGTTGGCTCGTAGAAGCAACAGCTCCGGCGACCCCGACACTTCTTAGGCCAGGGACGGCAATGGTAGACCACACCGCAATAAAAACAAAAGTCGGAGCAATAATGACGACGCGGATGATATGGCAGTCAATGTTTACTTTGAGATTCCTTCGAGTATGATAGAGAAACTGCTAGCTAATCCCTTTGCAGGAGATGGAACATTGCATCCCGATTTATACCTTATCTTTGTGGATGAAGTTTGTGGATGATTTAAGCTTGCAGGTATTCCCGATGATGTTGTTAAGAGGAAGGTCTTTCCTTTATCTTTGAAGGGAGACGCATTGACATGGTATAGGCTATGAAAAGATACGGGAACTTGGAATTATACACGATTGAAGTTGGAATTTCACCAGAAGTTCTATCCTATGCATCTTGTTCATCGTGATCGTAATTACATATATAATTTCTGGCCTCGCGAAGGAGAAAGCATTCTCAATCATGGTCGAGGCTTAAGTCAATGTTATATTCATGCCCCAATCATGAGCTCTCAAGAGATATGATTATTCAAAATGTTTATGCCCGGCTTTCTCTCAATGATCGCACCATGCTTGATACTTCCTGTGCTGGTTCTTATATGATGAAGACTACTGAATTCAAGTGGGATTTATTGAAAAGAATTAAACCCAACTCTGAAGATTGGGGTTCCGACGATGGTAGGGAGTCAGGTATGACACCTAAGTTTGATTGTGTTAAATCTTTTATGGATACCGATGCTTTTCGTGGATTTAGCGCTAAATATGGACTTGACTCTGAGATAGTAGCTTCTTTCTGTGAATCTTTTTCTACTCACGTTGATCTCCCTAAGGAGAAGTGGTTTAAATAGAATCCTCCCACCTATTACAGTTGAAGAAAAGACTATTGCTTATAATGATCCTATCGTTCCTACTACTTATGTTGAGAAACCATCTTTTCCTGTTAGGATAAAGGATCATGCTAAAGCTTCAACTTTGGTTCGTAAGAGTAATACTAGAACATATACTCCTCCTAAGCAAATTAAAGTTGAACCTAGTATTGCTATGGTTAAAGATCTCTTGGATGATAATATAGATGGGCATGTTATTTACTTCTATGGTGAAACTGCTAATATTGCAAGACCAGATGCTAAGATACATAGACCTGTTGTAGGCATGCCTGTTATTTCTGTTAAAATAGGAGATCATTGTTCTCATTGATATGGGTGCTAGTGCTAGTGCGATGCCTATTTCCTTATATAATGAAATTATGCATGATATTGCACCCGCCGAATTAAAAGATATTGATGTCACTATTAAGCTTGCCAATAGAGATACTATTACACCATTTGGGATTGTTAGAGATGTTGAAGTCTTGTGTGGGAAAGTTAAATATCCCGCTGATTTTCTTGTTCTTGGTTCCCCACAAAATAGCTTTTGTCCTATTATTTTTGGCAGACCCTTCTTGAATACTATTAATGCTAAGATTGATTGTGAAAAGGAACTTGTTACAATTGGCTTGGGGGATATGAAACATGAGTTTAATTTTGCTAAGTTCGGTAGACAACCCCATGATAAAGAATTGCCTAGTAAGGATGAAATTATTGGTCTTGCTTCTATTGCCGTGCCTCCTACTGATCCGTTAGAACAATATTTGATAGACCATGAAAATGATATGTTTATGAATGGAAGAAGGGAAATAGATGAATTATTTCTTAAACAGGGTCCTATTCTGAAACACAACTTGCCTGTTGAAATACTAGGGGATCCTCCTCCACCCAAGGGTGATCCCGTGTTTGAGCTCAAACCTTTACCTGATAATCTTAAATATACTTATCTTGATGAAAATAAGATATATCCTGTTATTATTAGTGCTAACCTTTCAGAGCAAGAAGAGGAAAGATTATTGAAAACTCAGAAGAAGCACCGTGCTGCTATTGGATATACTCTAGACGAAGGCTCCAAACCAGTTAGAGATCCTCAACGACGGTTAAATCCGAAGATGAAAGAAGTGGTAAGAAAGGAGATACTATAGCTCCTTGAGGCAGGTATAATTTATCCCGTTGTTGATAGTGATTGGGTAAGCCTTGTCCATTGCGCCCCTAAGAAGGGAGGTATTACTGTCATTCCTAATGATAAAGATGAATTGATTCCACAAAGAATTATTACTGGTTATAGGATGGTAATTGATTTCCGCAAATTAAATAAAGCTACTAAGAAAGATCACTACCCTTTACCTTTTATCGATCAAATGCTAGAAAGACTATCCAAACACACACATTTCTGCTTTCTAGATGGTTATTCTGGTTTCTCTCAAATACCTGTGTCAGCGCAGGATCAACCAAAAACTACTTTTACTTGCCCTTTCGGTACTTTTGCTTATAGACATATGCCTTTTGGTTTATGTAATGCACCTGCTACCTTTCAAAGATGCATGATGGCTATATTCTCTGACTTTTGTGAAAAGATTTGTGAGGTATTCATGGATGACTTCTCCGTTTATGGATCCTCTTTTGATGATTGCTTGAGCAACCTTGATCGAGTTTTGTAGAGAGTGAAGACACTAGTCTTGTCTTGAATTGGGAAAAGTGTCACTTTATGGTTAATGAAGGCATTATCTTGGGGCATAAAATTTCTGAAAGAGGTATTGAAGTTGATAAAGCTAAAGTTGATGCTATTGAAAAGATGCCATGTCCCAAGGACATTAAAGGTATAAGAAGTTTCCTGGGTCATGCCGGTTTTTATAGGAGGTTCATTAAGGACTTTTCTAAAATCTCTAGGCCACTGACTAACTTATTGCAAAAATATATTCCTTTTGTCTTTGAGGATGATTCTGTAGAAGCATTTGAAATACTTAAGAAAGCTTTGATCACTGCACCTATTGTTCAGCCACCTGATTGGAATTTACCCTTTGAAATTATGTGTGATGCTAGTGATTATGCTATAGGTGTTGTTCTAGGGCAAAGAGTTGATAAGAAATTATATGTTATCCAGTATGCTAGTAAAACTCTTGATACTGCCCAGAGAAATTATGCTACTACTGAAAGAGAATTCTTAGCAGTTGTATTTGCATGTGATAAGTTTGGGCCTTATATTATTGATTCTAAAGTTACTATTCACACTGATCATGCTGCTATTAAATATATTATGGAAAAGAAAGATGCTAAACCTAGACTTATTAGATGGGTTCTCTTGCTCCAAGAATTTGATTTGCATATGATTGATAGGAAGGGAGCTGAGAACCCCGTTGCAGACAACTTGTCTAGGTTAGAGAATGTTCTTGATGACCCACTACGTATTGATGATAGCTTTCTTGATGGACAATTAGCGGTCATTAATGCTTCTCGTACTGCTCCATGGTTTGATGATTATGCTAATTACATTATTTCTAAATTTATACCACCTAGTTTCACATACTAGCAAAAGAAAAAGTTCTTTTATGATTTAAGACATTACTTCTGGGATGACCCACACATTTATAAAGAAGGAGTAGATGGTGTTATTAGACGTTGTGTACCTGATCATGAACATGAATAGATCCTACGCAAGTGTCACTCTGAACCATATGGAGGACACCACGCTGGAGATAGAGCTGCACATAAGGTATTGTAATCCGGTTTTTATTGGCCTACTCTCTTCAAAGATGCCCGTAAGTTTGTCTTGTCTTGTGATGAACTTCAAAGAATTGGTAATATTAGTAGACGTCAAGAAATGCCTATGAATTATTCTCTTGTTATTGAACCATTTGATGTTTGGGGCTTTGATTGTATGGGACCTTTTCCTGCCTCTAATGGATACACACATATTTTAGTTGCTGTTGATTACGTTACTAAGTGGGTAGAAGCTATTCCAACTAGTCGTGCTGATCATAACACCTCTATTAAGATGCTTAAGGAAGTTATTTTTTCGAGATTTGGAGTCCCTAGATATCTCATGACTGATGGTGGTTCACATTTTATTCATGGTGCTTTTCGTAAAATGCTTGCTAAGTATGATGTTAATCATAGAATTGCATCTGCTTATCAACCACAGTCTAGCGGTCAAGTAGAGTTGAGTAATAGAGAGCTCAAATTAATTTTGCAAAAGACTGTCAATAGATCTAGAAAGAATTGGTCCAGGAAACTTGATGAAGCATTATGGGCATATAGAACTGCATGTAAAAATCCTATGGGTATGTCTCCGTATAAGATGGTTTATGGAAAAGCATGTCACTTACCTCTCGAACTTGAACATAAGGCATATTGGGCTATTAAAGAGCTCAACTATGACTTCAAACTTGCCGGTGAGAAGAGGTTATTTGATATTAGCTCACTTGATGAATGGAGAACCCAAGCATATGAGAATGCTAAGCTGTTAAAAGAAAAAGTGAAAAGATGGCATGACAAAAGAATACAGAAGCGAGAATTTAATGTAGGTGATTATGTGTTGCTATTCAACTCTCGTTTAAGATTTTTTGCAGGAAAACTTCTCTCTAAATGGGAATATCCTTACGTTATCGAGGAGGTCTATCGTTCCGGTGCCATAAAAATCAACAACTTTGAAGGCACAAGTCCGAGGGTGGTGAACGGTGAAAGAATCAAACATTATATTTCTGGTAATCCTATAAATGTTGAAACTAATATTATTGAAACTGTGACCCCGGAGGAATACATAAGGGACACTTTCCAGAACGTTAAGACTCTGAAAAGGAAAAGGTATGTGGTATGGTAAGTAAACCGACTCCCAAACAGTTCTAATTGCAATTTTTCTCCGTTTTGGAATATTTAAGAATTTAGGAAAGCAAGAAGTAATCCGGGAAGGACACAAGGCCTCTAAGAGGGTGGAGGGCGCGCCCACCCTTACTGGGCATGCCCCCCTGTCTCGTGGGCACCTCGTGTGCCTCCCGGACTCCATTTTTTCTTGCACAATACTTCTCTTGGTCGGTAAAAATTCATTATATAATCTCCCAAAGGTTTTGACTACCGTATCTTGCAAAAATCTTTTGTTTTCATTTTGAGCTGTTTTTCTGACAGATCTAGAGCACCATGACGTCTCCAAGCGCTGCCAAGGCGAATTTTTTTGAGAGGGTCATCAACCCCTATCTTGCGGAGGTGCTGCAACACCCTCAAACCATTTAGATGCGTGAGGGGGTGCTCCACATCCGCGATGTGGAGGGACCAAGGCGTAGCGGAAGCATGGAGACAAAGCTCGAAGCTATGGAACAACAAGTTTTCAAGTGCCAACGGATGGTGGAGCGTGGACTTAACGCCAACTAGATGATGATCGTGGAATTCACCAACAACCACAAGCTGGACGCCAAGAACATTGGGGAGACCATCTTCAAGCTTCATGAGAAAATCGCGCATCTCCAAGCCCAGATCTATGACCTGCAAAACCAAAATTGTGAGTATGAATATAGATTCAAGAGGATGAGTTTGGCTGCAGATTTGAGGATCCCGGAGACTCGATCATCCTTCTATGATGGTGAGCCTATGCCTTGGAAGACGGACGACAAGCCTACACCATCAACAACTCACTTCTCCACCACCCTCGAGGACATAATCACATGGGTATGGGCACTCCCCTTGGCAACTGCCAAGCTTGGTGGAGGTGCCCCGGTATCGTATCACCATCACACTCCTATCTTTATCATTTTTCTTAGTTAGGTCCGTTTAGTAATATCTAGATCTAGTAGAATAAAGTTTTGGTTTGAATTAGTTTTGAGTTTTGCTTTGTGATCCCTTTATGTAATCGAGTCCGTGAGCTATATAATGAAGATTAGTGTTGAGTCAAGGGCTTTGGTATCTTGCTATGATCTTGAGAAGATAGAAAGAATAAAGAGAATAAAAGAGTTCATATTGATTTTATGGATAGTAATGACTTCACATATAAAGAGTATGAGGCATAAAAGTTGTTGAGAGTTGACAAACATAGTTTTGGTCATTGATGCAATTAATAGGAAGTAATAAAGAAAGATAGGTTTACACATATAAATATACTATCTTGGACATCTTTTATAATTGTGAGCACTCATTAAAGTATGACATGCTAAAGAGTTGATGTTGGATAAGGAAGACAACATAATGGTTTATGCTTCCTCACATCTCTGTTAAAGTATATTGTCATGGATCATTCCAACATGTCAAGCTTGCCTTTCCCCCTCATGCTAGCCAAATTCCTTGCACCAAGTAGAGATACTGCTTGTGCTTCCAAATATCCTTAAACCCAGTTTTGCCATGAGAGTCCACCATACCTACCTATGGATTGAGTAAGATCCTTCAACTAAGTTGTCATGTTGCAAGCAATAAAAATTGCTCTCTAAATATGTATGACTTATTAGTGCGGAGAAAATAAGCTTTATACGATCGTGTGATATGGAAGTAATAAAAGCGATGGACTGCATAATAAAGGATCATATCACAAGTGGCAATATAAAGTGACGTTCTTTTGCATTAAGACTTTGTGCATCCAACCCTAAAAGCACATGACAACCTCTGCTTCCCTCTACGAAGGGCCTATCTTTTACTTTATGTCCTTTACATTATGCAAGAGTCAAGGTGATCTTCACCTTTCCCCTTTTCATTTTATCCTTTGGCAAGCACCTCGTGTTGGAAAGATCCTAATATATATATCCAATTGGATGTAAGTTAGCATGAACTATTATTGTTGACATCACCCAAATGTGAATACGTTGGGAGGCGAAATAATAAGACCCTATCTTTCTCAGTGTCCGATTAAAACTCCATAACCATAAGTATTGCATGAGTGTTAGCAATTTTAGAAGACTATATGATAGTTGAGTATGTGGAGTTGCTGAAAAGTTCTATTCTTGACTCTTTCCGATGTTATGATAAATTGCAATTGCTTCAATGTCTGAGATTATAGTTTGTTAGTTATCAATGAAGTTCATGATCCATACTCGACATTGTGAATAGATTGTTACTTGAGCATAAGAAATCATATGACAAAATCTATATATGTTGCTATTATAAGAATGATCATGATGCCCTCATTTCCGTATTTTACTTTTATCGAGACCTCTATCTCTAAACATGTGGACATATTTCTCGATATCGGCTTCCACTTGAGGACAAGTGAGGTCTAAGCTTGGGAGAGTTGATACGTCCATTTTGCATCATGCTTTTATATCGATATTTATTGCCTTATGGGCTGTTATTACACGTTATGTCACAATACTTATGGCTATTCTCTCTTATTTTACAAGGTTTATCATGAAGAGGGAGAATGCCGGAAGCTGGGATTCTGGCTGGAAAAGGAGCAAATATTGGAAACCTATTTTGCACAGCTCCAAAAGTCCTGAAACTCCACGAAAGTCTTTTTTGGAATTAATAAGAATTATTGAGCAAAGAAAGTACCAGAAGGGGCCCAAACCCTGGCCACGAGGGTGGGGGGCGCGCCCCCCTACTAGGCGCACCCCCCTGTCTCGTGGCCCCCTGTTGGCCCTCCGGTGCCCATCTTCTGCTATATGAAGTCTCTTACCCTGGAAAAAATCATAAGCAAGCTTACAGGATGAAACTCCGCCGCCACGAGGCGAAACCAATCTAGGGCTACGGCGGAGCTTTTCTGGCGGGGAAACTCCCCTCCGGGAGGGGGAAATCATCACCATCGTCATCACCAACGACCCTCTCATCGGGAGGGGCTCAATCTCCATCAACATCTTCACCAGCACCATCTCCTCTCAAAACCCTAGTTCATCTCTTGTATCCAATCTTGTATCAAAACCACAAATTGGTACCTGTGGGTTGCTAGTAGTGTTGATTACTCCTTGTAGTTGATGCTAATTGGTTTACTTGGTGAAAGATTATATATTCAGATCCTTAATGCATATTAATACTCCTCTGATCATGAGCATGAATATGCTTTGTGAGTAGTTACGTTTGTTCCTGAGGACATGGGTGAAGTCTTGCTATTTGTAGTCATGTGAATTTGGTATTCGTTCGATATTTTGATGAGATGTATGTTGTCTCTCC
This sequence comes from Aegilops speltoides, assembly GCA_021437245.1. NCBI lineage: Eukaryota > Viridiplantae > Streptophyta > Magnoliopsida > Poales > Poaceae > Aegilops > Aegilops speltoides. Next base: position 18,933,006 of record CM038145.1, on the reverse strand, counting down.
TCTAGTGGTGTTATGTGAACATCGACTACATGACACTTCACCATTATTTGGGCCTAGAGGAAGGCATTGGAAAGTCATAAGTAGATGATGGGTTGCTAGAGTGACAGAAGCTTAGACCCTAGTTTGTGTGTTGCTTCGTAAGGGGCTGATTTGGATCCACTAGTTTCATGGTATGGTTAGGTTTACCTTAATACTTCTTTTGTAGTTGCGGATGCTTGCAACAGGGGTTAATCATAAGTGGGGTGCTTATCCAAGAAAGGGCAGTACCCAAGCACCGGTCCAGCCACATATCAAATTATCAAAGTACCGAACGCGAATCATATGAGCGTGATGAAACTAGCTTGATGATAATTCCCATGTGTCCTCGGGAGCGCTTTTCTCATTACAAGAATTTGTCCAGGCTTGTCCTTTGCTACAAAAAGGATTGGGCCACCTTGCTGCACTTTATTTACTTTCATTGCTTGTTACCCGTTACAAATTATCTTATCACAAAACTATCTGTTACCTACAATTTCAGTGCTTGCAGGGAATACCTTACTGAAAACCGCTTGTCATTTCCTTCTGCTCCTCGTTGGGTTCGACACTCTTACTTATCGAAAGGACTATGATAGATCCCCTATATTTTTGGGTCATCATTGACCCAAGACATGATTTGGAGCTGATGCATATAAGGCCAAAACTCGCGACGCCGAACACTCCCGAAGGTATTCGGACTTTTCAATATATACCGGGTTGGGTACAACCCCTGGTAGTGAACCCTGAATTCAAGGCACGTGCTATGACCCGGCGTTAGGAGAGAGCGCCTGTGGTGAGAATGTAGTTCTCAGAGCACATAGCTGGCTTCTTCTATAATATCCATTTTAGTACGGCGAGTCGTAAGTTTGCAAGTACTGTCGGTATCTTTCCTTGGCGTTTTATATGCCAGGAGGGTACGAAACAACAAGAGATAACAATATGAAAAACGGTTTACACGGGGTCTTAATCTAAACAGAAACCTTGAAACGGGGCCCTGTTGCACGTCTGCGCCTTTGTCTCCGTTGTGCAGTGTCCTTGAAGGGTATATCATGATGGCCTATCGATAAAAAGGAAAGAACCAGGTGAAAGAATCTGGTATGGCCGTGGGTATAGTTTGTTGGTTTTGATTAGCCGTGAATTGCAACTTCTTGAGTTCGAATAGGGTCAAGCCACACTATAAACTTCTTATGTGCAGGGTGCCCCCAGCGCTACCCAAGGAATTTTGAGCGTATATTTATGTATATGGGAAAATATGTACAGTCTTCTTATTGGGAGATTTGTGGGGGTAGGGCTGCTAAACAAGCGCAGGTTTATCTGAGCTTTTACACGTAGGTGTGCTCCGAACACATTTGGCTGTGTCCACGGTCTTGAGGACCGATGAGCTGTTCGGCTTAAAAAGGCCGCTCCGAGCTTCGGCTACTAGGGCCGCCGCGTATTCTTCTGTACGAAGAGAGTGCTCTGTGCTTCCGCTCACCGTGATAACTCCATGCGGCCTAGGCATCTTGAGCTTAAGATAAGCGTAGTGCGGGACTGCATTGAAACGAGTGAAGGCCATCCGTCCGAGTAGTGCGTGATTGCCACTTCGGAATGGAGCAATGTCAAAGATTAGCTCCTCGCTTTGAAAGTTGTGGGGAGAGCCGAAGACGACATCCAGTATTAGGGTGCCTGTGCAGCGGGCCTCTACGCCTGGTATTACTCCCTTAAAGGTAGTGCTGCTTTTCTTGATTCTTGATGGATCTATCCCCATCTTACGGACAGTGTCCTGATATATCAGATTAAGACTACTGCCGCCGTCCATGAGGACTCTGGTGAGCTCGTATCCGTCGATGATTGGGTCGAGCACTAAGGCGGCCGAGCCCCCTTGACGGATACTAGTCGGATGATCCCTGGCATCGAAGGTGATCGGACAGGCCAACCATGGGTTGAATTTGGGGGCGATAGGCTCTATAGCTAGGGCTGGGCATTCGGTTCCCCCGAACCGATCGGGTCGGTTTCTTGGTGTATTTAAATTCCGGTTCTACCAAAATACTGACCGATCGGTCAATGGAAAACTAGCTGACCGAAGTTTATTTGCACCGAAATTTCGGTTCGGTCGTCGGTTCGACCGAACAGCACCGAGATATATTTAATAACAGCTGGAATCGCTGCCTCTAGTCAGGATCGACAGTGCACGTACCATTAGCAGGAGCTGGTATACCTTATTCTGATGTACAGTGCCTCCTTGGCTACTCCATCCGATTGCTTCTCCCGAGCAACTCTGTAAAATTAGTGGTGGGGCTCACTAGGTGAAGTACCTACCCGAGGGAGTAGTACTTCTCTTTTACACAAAATTTATAGCGATGGTGGCTCAGTCGGTCAGGTTTACCACCTCCTGACACGACTGTGGGACTCGTGCACTTATGGCGACAAAGTAGAAAATAGACCGTACATGTTCTTGCGATAGAGCACTTGAGTAAAGTAACAGGTAAGGAATAGGCGCGCAGTTCTGACCTCTATGATTACTCGGTTTTTGGTCCATTCGGGTAATCAAGGGATATACCCGAACTCACCGGACTAATTTCGGTTTTCAACAAATGCAAACCGAACATACTACCGAAGTTCTCGGTTTCGGTGAATTCGGCTTCGGCGCCGGTTAATTCGGTTATGTACATCGGTTTTCGAGTTATATGCCCAGCCATATCTATAGCATACACATCTCGAAATGCGTGTTTGTACTCCCTCTTTGGGATATGAGTGACATAAATCATGTTCACTGTTTTGACCTCCGGTGAAAATTTCTTCTGTCCCCCCATATTCGGCTGGCGAGATTCATCCTCGTCTTCGCTTTGCGGTCCCTTCCCCTTGTGTTCGGCGTTGAGCTTGCCGGCTTGCTTGAAGACCCAAACATTCTCTATTAGTATGGTTGGCTAGTTTGTGGGGGGAGCCGTGAATCTGGCAGGACCTTTCGAGAATTTTATCTAGGCTAGATGGACCATCTCTACTGCCTTTAAGTGACTTTTTCCGTTGACCGGGTCTGGAGCCCCTGAATCCTGCGTTTACCGTTGTATTTTCCGGGCTTTCTCCGATGTTCCAACGTTTGTTTTTATTGCGTCATGGCTTTCCATTGCCGTCCCTGAATTCGGATGTGCCAGGGTCGCTGGTGCTGCTACGCGCCAACCAGCTGTCCTCTCCCGCGCAAAAGTGGGTCATGAGTGTAGTTAAGGCTACCGCTGTCCTTGGATTTTCCCGGCCTAGGTGTCTGGCCAGTCATTCATCCCGAACACTGTGTTTGAAAGCTGCTAAGGCTTCGGCGTTCGGACAGTGGACGATTTGGTTCTTCTTAGTGAGAAACCGGTTCCAAAGCTTACGGGCTGACTCTCCGGGTTGTTGGGTTATGTGACTTAGATCATCTACGTTCGGAGGCCGGACATAGGTCCCTTGGAAATTGGCCCTGAAAGCGTCCTCAAGTTCCTCCCAGCTTCCGATGGAATTTTTGGAGAGGCTCTTCAGCCAGTGTCGAGCTGGTCCTTTTAGTTTGAGGGGCAGGTATTTGATGGCGTGGAGATCGTCTCTGCGAGCCATATGGATGTGCAGAATAAAGTCTTCTATCCAGACCGCAGGGTCTGTCATTCCGTTGTATGCCTCGATATTCACGGGTTTAAACCCCTTTGGAAATTCATGATCCAACACCTCATCGGTGAAGAACAAGGGGTGTGCAGCACCCCTGTATTTGGGTGTGTCGCGGTGCGGGCCCCATGGTTGCAGTGTTCGGTGTTGGTTCCGGACTGGTAAGTTACCTGCATATTTGGTTTGATGGCCCTGATATTGTCCAGGGACACGCTCCCTGGATCCATAAATGGACCTGGTTCTGCCAGCCCTTTTGTCAAGGTCTTCACGTAAATCGTGTTTCTGGTTCTGGGTTGCGACCTCCTTTCCTTTATGGGGAGAGGGTGCGGTTTTCTGTGCGGTGTTATTAGCCGCTCTGTCTCGACTATGAGGTGGTCGCCCAGTTTGATCAGCCGTATTATTTGGCGGTATGGGCGCCATAGAATCGTCGCCAAATTCAGGCAGAAGTTTGCGTTTGCGATAGCTATTTATTTGACGGTTACCGCCGTATTTTTCCTCACTGTCGAGCACTTCATTCCATTTATTGTTGAGCGTATCCTGTGTGGCTTTAAGCCGTTGCTTCTGCTTCTTGAAGCTCCTCGCGGTGGCGATAAGCCTCCGGTGGAGGTGTTCTTGTTCCAATTGTTCTTCCGGGACGATGAATGCATCGTCATCCCGACTGGTCTCCTCCTTAGAGGCAGGTTGATAACTGGAGTCTTTGGTATCGCTATGATCGGACTGGGGCCCTGGACTGTGTTATCCAGTACCTTGCTCGTCCTGCTCCATTGCTGGGTCTGCGGTTTCTTCTTTGTCTTTGGCGTCGTCCGGGGTGTTAATCCTTCTTGTGCTGGTATCGCTGTTTTTACCATGGCGTGGTTTCGAGCGACGTTGCTGACGTCGGCGCTTCGGCTACTTTCCAGGAGTTTTATCCTCAACTGGGTCCTTTATGTCATCGCCATTGTCTTCTTTGGGTGTATCCACCATGTATATATCGTATGAGGAGGTGGCTGTCCAGCGCCCTTTGGGTGGTGGTTCCTGTTCTTCTCCGGCATTGTCGTCCATACCGTCGATGTCTTCGGAGTTGAAATCGAGCATGTCGGTCAGATCGTCGACAGTGGCTATCAAGTGGGTGGTGGGTGGGCAACGAAGTTCTTCATCGTCCGCATCCCACTCAAGCCGGACATAGTTCGGCCAGGAATATCCTGACAAGGAGAGAGACTTTAATGAGTTTAACACGTTGCCTAGGGGTGAGTGTTGGAAGATGTCCGCAGAGCTGAACTCTAAGATCGGAGCCCAGTCAGATTCGATGGGTGCGGATGCACGCGATTCGGAGCCTATAGCCGGAGACGAGTCCGAGGTTCCAATGACACAGGCCTCATTGGAGGTCAGGTCTGTGTTCGGCTCTAGCGCCGCTAAGTCTGCTGCTTCCATGGCGAGGTTGAGCCTCCCACTTTTGGATGGCGTGCTCTGCTCTAGATCTAGGGCGAGTGCGGTTATCGGCGCAATCTCCTGCACACAATCTGATGACAGATTTAGGTCATGTTCATCGTGGCGGCAGGGCGCGGCTGTCATGGGCTCAAATCCGTCGAAGATCAAGTCTCCGCGGATGTCGGTGGTGTAGTTCAAGCTTCCAAACCTGGACCAGGGGCGTAGCTATCGATCTGCTCCAGATGGCCAAGCGAGTTGGCCCGCAGTCCGAAGCTGCCGAGTACGAAGATCTGTCCGAGGAGAAAAGTTTCACCCTGGACGGCGTTGTCGTAGACGATCGGAGGAGCCATCAAGCCTTATGGTGACGACACAGTGGAACTCTCAATGAAAGCACCAATGTCGGTGTCAAAACCGGCGGATCTCAGGATGCTAATGGTAACAGGAGGCGGGGGACACAATGTATAGCCAGGTTCAGGCCCTCTCGACGGAGGTAATACCCTACTTCCTGCTTGATTGATCTTGATGATAGCAGTATTACAAGAGTTGATCTACCACGAGATCGTAGAGGCTAAACCCTAGAAGCTAGCCTATGGTTATGATTGTTGTTCTACGAACTAAACCCTCCGGTTTATTTAGACACCGGAGGGGGCTAGGGTTACATAGAGTCGGTTACAGAGAAAGGAATCTCCATATCCTAACCACCAAGCTTGCCTTCCACACAAAGGAGAGTTCCATCTGGACGCGGGACGAAGTCTTCTATCTTGTATCTTCATAGTCCAACAGTCCGACATATGCATATAGTCCGGCTGTCCGAGGACCCCTTAATCCGGGACTCCCTCAGGGGGCGCCCCCCTTTCCTTCCTCCCTCTCCCTCCCTTCCTTCTCTCCTAGTCCAACTAGGGAAGCAGGGGGAATCCTACTCCCAGTGGGAGTAGGACTCCTCCAGGGCGCGCCATAGAGGGCCGACCCTCCTCCCTCCTCTACTCCTTTATATACGGGGAAGGGGGCACCCCATAGACACACAAGTTGATATTGTTTAGCCGTGTGCGGTGCCCCCTCCACAGTTATACACCTTGGTCATATTGTCGTAGTGCTTAGGCGAAGCCCTACGCTGGTAACTTCATCATCACCGTCACCATGCCATCATGCTGACGTAACTCTCCCTCGGCCTCAACTAGATCAAGAGTACGAGAGACATCCCCGAGCTGAACGTGTGCTGAACGCGGAGGTGCCGTATGTTCGGTTCTTGGATCGGTTGGACCGTGAAGAAGTTCGACTAGATCAACCGTGTTAACTAAACGCTTCCGCTTTCGGTCTACGAGGGTACGTGGACACACTCTCCCCTCTCGTTGCTATGCATCACCTAGATAGATCTTGCGTGATCATAGATTTTTTTTGGAATTACTGCATTCCCCAACAGTGGTATTAGAGCCAGGTATATATGTAGATGTTATATGCACAAGTAGAACACAAAGAGTTGTGGGTGATAATAGTCATACTACTTACCAGCATGTCATACTTTGATTCGGCGGTATTGTTGGATGAAGCGGCTCAGACCGACATTACGCGTACGCTTACGCGAGACTGGTTCTACCGTCGTGCTTTGCACATAGGTAGTTGGTGAGTGTCTGTTTCTCCAATTTTAGTTGAATCGAGTGTGGCTACGTCCGGTCCTTGTTGAAGGTTAAAACATCACACTTAACAAAAAATCGTTATGGTTCTGATGCGTAGGTAAGAACAGTTCTTGCTAGAAGCCCGTAGCAGCCACGTAAAACTTGCAACAACAAAGTAGAGGACGTCTAACTTGTTTTTGCAGGGCTTGTTGTGATGTAATGTGGTCAAGCATGATGTGATATAAATTGTTGTATGAGATGATCATGTTTTGTAACAAAGTTATCGGCAACTGGCAGGAGCTATATGGTTGTCGCTTTATTGTATGCAATGTAATCGCCATGTAATTGTTTTACTTTATCACTAAGCGGTAGCGATAGTCATAGTAACAATAGGTGGCGAGACGACAATGATTCTACGATGGAGATCAAGGTGTCGTGCCAGTGACATTGGAGATCATGATGATGCTTCGTTGATGGAGATCATGAGCAGAAGATGATGATGGCCATATCATGTCACATATTTTGATTGCATGTGATGTTTATCCTTTATGCATCTTATTTTGCTTAGGATGTTGGTAGCATTATAAGATGATCCCTTACTAAATTTCAAGGTACACATGTTCTCCCTTAGTATGCACCGTTGCTACAATTCGTCGTGCAAACACCACGTGATGATCGAGTGTGATAAGCTCTACGTTCACATACAACGGGTGCAAGCCAGTTTTGCACATGCAGAATACTCGGGTTAAACTTGACGAGCCTAGCATATGCAGATATGGCCTCGGAACACTGAGACTGAAAGGTCAGGCGTAAATCATATAGTAGATATGATCAACATAATGATGTTCACCATTGAAAACTACTCCATCTCACGTGATGATCGGAAATGGTTTAGTTGATATGGGTCACGTGATCACTTAGATGATTAGAGGGATGTCTATCTAAGTGGGAGTTCTTAAGTAATATGATTAATTGAACTTTAATTTATCATGAACTTAGTACCTGATAGTATTTTGCATGTCTATGTTGTTGTAGATCAATGGCCCGTGCTACCGTTCCTTTGAATTTTAATGTGTTCCTAGAGAAAGCTAAGTTGAAAGATGATGGCGGCAACTACATGGACTGGGTCCGTAACTTGAGGATTATCCTCATGGCTACACAAAAGAATTATGTCCTGGAAGCACCGTTAGGTGCCAGGCCTGCTGCAGATGCTACTGATGACGTTAAGAACGTCTGGCAGAGAAAAGGTGATGACTACTCGATAGTTTAGTGTGCCAAGCTTTACAACTTAGAATTGAGACTTCAACGACATTTTGAACGTCATGGAGCATATGAGATGTTGCAAGAGTTGATGTTAATATTTCAAGCAAATGCCCGAGTTGAGAGATATGAAGTCTCCAAAAAGTTCTACAGCTGCAAAATGGAGGAGAATAGTTCTGTCAGTGAACAGATACTCAAAATGTCTGGGTATCATAATCACTTGACTCAGCTGGGAGTTGATCTTCCAGTTGATTGTGTCATGACAGAGTTCTTCAATCACTGCCACCAAGCTATAAAGGCTTCGTGATGAACTATAATATGCAAGGGATGAACAAGACTATTCCTGAGCTCTTCGCGATGCTAAAGGCCGAGAGGTAGAAATCAAAAAGGAGTATCAAGTGTTGATGGTCAATAAGACCACTAGTTTCAAGAAAAAAGGCAAAGGGAAGAAAGGGAACTTCAAGAAGAACAGCAAAAAGGTTGCTTCTCAAGAGAAGAAACCCAAGTATGGACCTAAGCCTGAGACTGAGTGCTTCTACTACAAAGGGATTGGTCACTGGAAGCGGAACAGCCCCAAGTATTTGGCGGATAAGAAGGATGGCAAAGTGAAAGGTATATTTGATATACATGTTATTGATGTGTACTTAAAACTAATGCTCGCAGTAGCGCCTGGGTATTTGATACTGGTTCTGTTGCTCATATTTGCAACTCGAAACAGGGGCTACAGATTAAGCGAAGATTGGCTAAGGTCGAGGTGACGATGCGCGTGGGAAATGGTTCCAAGGTCGATGTGATCGCGGTCGGCACGCTACCTCTACATCTACCATCGGGATTGCTTTTAGACTTGAATAATTGTTATTTGGTGCCAGCGTTGAGCATGAACATTATATCTGGATCTTGTTTAATGCGAGACGGTTATTCATTTAAATTAGAGAATAATGGTTGTTCTATTTATATGAGTAATATCTTTTATGGTCATGCACCCCTGCTGAGTGGTCTATTTTTGTTAAATCTCGATAGTAGTGATACACATATTCATAGTGTTGAAGCCAAAAGATTGAAGTTTAATAATGATAGTGCAACTTATTTGTGGCACTGCCGTTTGGGGCATATCGGTGTAAAGCGCATGAAGAAACTCCATACTGATGGACTTTTGGAATCACTTGGTGCTTACAAACCGTGCCTTATGGGCAAGATGACTAAAACTCCGTTCTCCGGAACAATGGAATGAGCTACTGACTTGTTGGAAATAATACATACCGATGTATGTGGTCCAATGAGTATTGATGCTCATGGTGGGTATCGTTATTTTCTTACCTTCATAGATGATTTGAGCAGATATGGTTATATCTACTTAATGAAGCATAAGTGGGAAACATTTGAAAAGTTCAAAGAATTTCAAAGTGAAGTGGAAAATCATCGTAACAAGAAAATAAAGTTTCTACGATCTGATCGTGGAGGAGAATATTTGAGTTACGAGTTTGGTCTTCATTTGAAACAACATGGGATAGTTTCACCATAAACGCCACGTGGAATACCACAACGAAATGGTGTGTCCGAACATCATAACCGTACTTTATTAGATATGGTGCGATCTATGATGTCTCTTACTGGTTTACCGCTATCGTTTTGGGGTTATGTGATACGTCTCCAATGTATCTATAATTTTTGATTGTTCCATGCTATTATATTACCGGTTTTGGATGTTTATGGGCTTTACTTTACACTTTTATATCATTTTTGGTACTAACCTACTAACCGGAGGCCCAACCCGAATTGCTGTTTTTTGCCTATTTCAGTGTTTCGAAGAAAAGGAATATCAAACGGAGTCCAAACGGGATGAAACCTTCGGGAGCAATCTTTTCAAAACAAATGCAAAACAGGAGACTTGGAGTGGACGTCAACCAGCAAACGAGGCGGCCACAAGGGTGCCCGACACACCCTAAGGGGGTAGGCGCGCCCCCCACCCTCGTGGCCCCTCGTGGCTCAGCCGGCCTACTTCTTCCTCCTATATATATCCACGTACCCTAAAAACATCCAGGAGCACCACGAAAACCTAATCCATCGCCGCAACCTTCTGTATCCGCAAGATCCCATCTTGGAGCCTTCGTCGGCGCTTCGCTGGAGGGGGAATCGACAGCGGAGGGCCTCTCCGATGAGTTGTGAGTAGTTTACCACAGACCTTCGGATCCATAGTTATTAGCTAGATGGCTTCTTCTCTCTCTTTGAATCTCAATACAAAGTTCTCGTCGATCCTCTTGGAGATCTATTCGATGTAACTCTTTTTGCGGTGTGTTTGTCGAGATCCGATGAATTGTGGGTTTATGATCAAGTTTATCTATGAGAAATATTTGAATCTCCTCTGAATTCTTTTATGTACGATTGGTTATCTTTGCAAGTCTCTTCAAATTATCAGTTCGGTTTGGCCTACTGGATTGATCTTTCTTCCAATGGGAGAAGTGCTTAGCTTTGGGTTCAATCTTGCGGTGTCCTTTCTCAGTGACAGCAGGGGCAGCAAGGCATGTATTTTATTGTTGCCACCGAGGATAAAAAGATGGGGTTTATATCATATTGCTTGAGATTATCCCTCTATATCATGTCATCTTTCTTAATGCATTACTCTGTTCTTCATGAACTTAATACTCTAGATGCACGCAAGAGTCGGTCGATGTGTGGAGTAATAGTAGTAGATGCATAATAGTTTTGATCTACTTGTCGCGGACGTGATGCCTATATACATGATCATGCCTAGATATTCTCATAACTATGCACTTTTCTATCAATTGCTCGACACTAATTTGTTAACCCACCGTAATACTTATGCTATCTTGAGAGAAGCCACTAGTGAAACCTATGTCCCCCGGGTCTATCTTTTACCATATAAGTTTCCCATCTACTTTTATTTGCATCTTTACTTTCCAATATATATCATAAAAATACCAAAAATATTTATCTTATTTTCTTATCTCTATCTGATCTCACTTTCGCAAGTTACTGTGAAGGGATTGACAACCCCTTTATCGCATTGGTTGTGAGGTTCTTGTTTGTTTGTGTAGGTGTGTGGGACTTTTGAGGAGCCTCCTACTGGATTGATACCTTGGTTCTCAAAAACTGAAAAAAATACTTATGCTACTTTTCTGCATCACCCTTTCCTCTTCAAGGGAAAACCAAAACGCAGTGCTCAAGAGGTAGCAAGAAGGATTTCTGGCGCCGTTGCCGGACAGGTCTTCGCTCAAGTCAAGACATACCAAGTACCGATCACAAACTCATCTCCCTCGCATTACATTATTTGCCATTTGCCTCTCATTTTCCTCTCCCCCACTTCACCCTTGCCGTTTTATTCACCCTTTCTTTCCCGTTCTCTTCTCTTTTTCGCTTTCCTTTTGTGTGCTTGTGTGTTGGATTGCTTGTCATGATGGCGCAAGATAATACCAAATTGTGTGACTTTTCCAATACCAACAATAATGATTTACTTAGCACTCTGATTGCTCCTCTTAATGATGTTGAATCTTGTGAAATCAATGCTGCTTTGTTGAATCTTGTTATGAAAGATCAATGATCCGGCCTTCCTAGTGAAGATGTCACTACTCATCTAAACAACTTTGTGAATTTGTGTGATATGCAAAAGAAGAAAGATACGGATAATGATATTGTTAAACTGAAGTTATTTCCGTTTTCACTTAGAGATCGTGCTAAAACTTGGCTTTCATCTTTGCCTAAAAACAGTATTGATTCATGGAATAAGTGCAAACATGCTTTTATCTCTAAGTATTTTCCTCCCGCTAAGATCATCTCCCTTAGAAACGATATTATGAATTTTAAACAACTTGATCATGAGCATGTTGCCCAATCTTGGGAAAGAATGAAATTAATGATTCGCAATTGCCCTACTCATGGTTTGAATTTATGGATGATAATACAAAAATTTTATGCCGGATTGAATTTGCTTCTAGAAATCTTTTAGATTCGGCCGTGGAAGGCACTTTTATGGAAATCACTTTAGGAGAAGCTACTAAACTCCTAGATAATATTAAGGTTAATTATTCTCAATGGCACACCGAAAGATCTACTAGTAAAAAAGTCCATGCGATAGAAGAAATTAATGTTTTCAGTGGAAAGATGGATGAACTTATGAAATTGTTGACTACTAAGAGTGCTCCTATTGATCCTAATGATATTCCTTTGTCTACTTTTATTGAGAATAATAATGAATCTAAGGATGTGAATTTTGTTGATAGGAATAATTTTGGTAACAACGCTTATAGAGGAAACTTTAATCCTAGGTCGTTTCATAGTAATTCCTCTAATAATTATGGTAATTCCTACAACAATTCTTATGGAAATTTTAATAAGATGCCCTCTGATTTTGAGAATAGTGTTAAAGAATTTATGATCTCTCAAAAGAATTTCAATGCTTTGCTTGAAGAAAAATTGCTTTAAGTTGATGAATTGGCTAGGAACGTTGATAGACTTTCGCTTGATGTTGATTCTTTGAAACTTAGATCTACTCCACCTAAGCATGATATCAATGAGTCTCTCACAGCCATGAGACTTTCCATTGATGAGTGCAAAGAAAGAACCGCTAGGATGTGTGCTAAGAAAGATTGCTTTGTAAAAGCGTGTTCTTCTAGTTTCCATGAAAATAATGACAAAGATCTAAAAGTTATTGATGTGTCCCCTATTAAATCTTTGTTTTGCAATATGAATCTTGATAATTATGGGACTAGAGATGAGTCAACTTTAGTTAAAAGGCGTCCCAATAGTTCAGAGTTTTTAGATCTTGATGCTAAATTTGGTAAAAGTGGGATTGGAGAGGTCAAAACTTTACATAGCATTGAACCCACTATTATGGATTTCAAGGAACTTAATTATGATAATTGTTCTTTAATAGATTGTATTTCCTTGTTGGAATCCGTGTTGAATTCTCCTCATGCTTATAGTCAAAATAAAGCTTTTACCAAACATATTGTTGATGCCTTGATGCAATCTTATGAAGAAAAACTTGAATTGGAAGTTTCTATACCTAGAAAACTTATGATGAGTGGGAACCTACTATAAAAATTGAAATTAAAAATCATGAATGCTATGCTTTGTGTGATTTGGGTGCTAGTGTTTCCACGATTCCAAACACTTTATGTGATGTGCTAGGTTTCCATGATTTTGATGATTGCTCTTTAAACTTGCACCTTGCGGATTCCAGCATTAAGAAACCTATGGGAAGGATTAATTATGTTCTTATTATTGCAAATAGGAATTATGTGCCCGTAGATTTTATCGTTCTTGATATAGATTCCAATCTTTCATGTCCTATTATTCTTGGTAGACCTTTTCTTAGAATGATTGGTGCAGTTATTGATATGAAGGAAGGGAATATTAGATTCCAATTTCCATTAAGGAAAGGCATGGAACACTTCCCTAGAAAGAAAGTCAAATTACCTTATGAATCTATTATGCGAGCTACTTATGATTTGAATACCAAAGATGGCAATACTTAGATCTATTCTTGCTTTTATGCCTAGCTAAGGGCGTTAAACGATAGCGCTTGTTGGGAGGCAACCCAATTTTATTTTAGTTCCTTGCTTTTTGCTTCCGTTTAGTAATAAATATTTCATCTATCTTCTGTTTTGATGTGGTTGTATGTTTTAATTAGTGTTTGTGCCAATTAGAACCTATAGGATAACCTACAGTGTTAGTTAATTTGATTCTGCTAAAAAACATAAACTTTTGCACGCACAAGCATAATTTTAATAAATCATAGAAACGAGCTTTTGCATTGATTTGTTTTTCAGTAGATCAATAGACAAATTTCCCAGGACTTCCTATTTTTGTAGGATTTTTAGATTTCCATAAGTATTCCAAAGTTACAGATTTCTACAGACTGTTCTGTTTTTGACAGATTCTGTTTTTCGTGTGTTATTTGCTTATTTTGATGCATCTATAGCTAGTATTGGGGGGTATGAACCATAGAGAAGTTGAAATACAGTAGGTTTAACACCAATATAAATAAAGAATGAGTTCATTACAGTACCTTATGTGGTGGTTTTTCTTTCTTGCACTAACGAAGCTTATGAGATTTCCTGTTGAGTTTTGTGTTGTGAAGTTTTTCAAGTTTTGGGTAAAGATTTGATGGACTATCGAATAAGGAGTGGCAAGAGCCTAAGATTGGGGATGCCCATGGCACCCCAAGATAATCCAAGGAAAACCAAAAGCCTAAGCTTGGGGATGCCCCGGAAGCCATCCCCTCTTTCGTCTTCGTTTATCGGTAACTTTACTTGGAGCTATATTTTTACTCACCACATGATATGTGTTTTGCTTGGAGCATTTTGTATGATGTGAGTCTTTGTGTTTTAGTTTACCACAATCATGCTTGGTGTACACACCTTTTGGGAGAGACTCTCTTGATTTGGAATTTATTAGAATACTCTATGTGCTTCACTTATATCTTTTGAGCTAGATAATTTTTGCTCTAGTGCTTCACTATATACTTTTTAGAGCACGGCGGTGGTTTAATTTTGTAGAAATTGTTAACCTCTCATGCTTCACTTATATAATTTTGAGAGTATTTTGGAACAACATGGTATTTGCTATGGTTATAAAATTGGTCCTAGAATGATGGGCATCCAAGTTGGGTATAATAAAAACTATCATAGTAAGTGAATTGGATGCTATGATCAATTTGATGCTTGATAATTGTTTTGAGATATGAGGATGGTGATATTAGAGTCATGCTAGTGGAGTAATTATGAATTTGAGGAATACTTGTGTTGAAGTTTGTGATTCCCGTAGCATGCACGTACGTATGGTGAACCGCTTTGTGATGAAGTTGGAGCATGATTTATTTATTGATTGTCTTCCTTATGAGTGGCGGTCAGGGACGAGCGATGGTCTTTTCCTACCAATCTATCCCCCAAGGAGCATGCGCGTAGTATTTTGTTTTCAATGACTTTTAGATTTTTGCAATAAGTATATGAGTTCTTTATGAGTAATGTTGAGTCCATGGATTACACGCACTCTCACCCTTCCACCATTGCTAGCCTCTCTAGTGCCGCGCAACTTTCGCCGGTACCATATACCCACCATATACCTTCCTCAAAACAGCCACCATACCTACCTATTATGGCATTTCCATAGCCATTCTGAGATATATTGCAATGCAACTTTCCACCATTCCGTTTATCATGACACGCATCATCATTGTCATATTGCTTTTGCATGATCATGTAGTTGACATCGTATTTTTGGCAAAGCCACCTTCATAATTCTTCCATACATGTCACTCTTGATTCATTGCATATCCCGGTACACCGCCGTAGGCATTCATATAGAGTCATATTTTGTTCTAAGTATTGAGTTGTAATCTTGAGTTGTAAGTAAATAAAAGTGTGATGATCTTCATTATTAGGGCATTGTCCCAAGTGAGGAAAGGATGGTGGAGACTATGATTCCCCCACAAGTCGGGATGAGACTTCGGACTTTATAAAAAAAGGCCAAAAAAGAAAGAAAGGCCAAATAAAAAATGAGAGAAAAAGAGAGAGGGGACAATGTTACTATCCTTTTACCACACTTGTTCTTGAAAGTAACACCATGATCTTCATGATAGAGAGTCTCCTATGTTGTCAGTTTCATATACTAGTGGGAATTTTTCATTATAAGAACTTGGCTTGTATATTCCAATGATGGGCTTCCTCAAAACGCCCTAGGTCTTCGTGAGCAAGCAAGTTGGATGCACACCCACTTAGTTTATTTTGTTGAGCTTTCATACATTTATAGCTCTAGTGCATCCGTTGCATGGCAATCCCTACTCACTCACATTGATCTATTAATGGGCATCTCCATAGCCCGTTGATACGCCTAGTTGATGTGAGACTATCTTCTCCTTTTTTGTCTTCTCCACAACCACACCATTCTATTCCACATATAGTGCTATGTCCATGGCTCAGGCTCATGGATTGAGTGAAAGTTGAAAAAGTTTGAGAATACTAAAGTATGAAACAATTGCTTGTCTTGTCATTGGGGTTGTGCATGATTAAATACTTTGTGTGATGAAGATAGAGGATAGCCAGACTATATGATTTTGTAGGGATAGCTTTCTTTAGCCATGTTATTTTGAGAAGACATGATTGCTTTGTTAGTATGCTTGAAGTATTATTGTTTTTATGTAAATATGAATTTTTATATTGAATCATTTGGATCTGAACATTCATGCCACAATAAAGAAAATTACATTGAGAAATATGCTAGGTAGCATTCATCATTAAAAGTTCTGTTTTTATCATTTACCTACTCGAGGACGAGTAGGAATTAAGCTTGGGGATGCTTGATATGTCTCCAACGTATCTATAATTTTTGGTTGTTCCATGCTATTATATTACCCGTTTTGGATGTTTATGGGCTTTACTTTACACTTTTATATCATTTTTGGGACTAACCTACTAACCGGAGGCCCAGCCGAATTGCTGTTTTTTTCCTATTTCAGTGTTTCAAAGAAAAGGAATATCAAATGGAGTTCAAACGGGATGAAACCTTCGGGAGTGATCTTTTTGGAACAAATGCAAACCAGGAGACTTGGAGTGGACGTCAACCAGCAAACGAGGCGGCCACGAGGGTGCCCGGCGCGCCACCCACCCTCGTGGGCCCCTCGTGGCTCAACTGACCTACTTCTTCCTCCTATATATATACACGTACCTTGAAAACATCCAGGAGCACCACAAAAACCTAATTCCACTGCCGCAACCTTCTGTATCCGTGAGATCCCATCTTGGAGCCTTCGTCGGCGCTCTGCCGGAGGGGGAATCGACCACGGAGGGCCTCTACATCATCTCCAAGACCTCTCCAATGAGTTGTGAGTAGTTTACCACAGACCTTCGGGTCCATAGTTATTAGCTAGATGGCTTCTTCTCTCTCTTTGAATCTCAATACAAAGTTCTCCTTGATCTTCTTGGAGATCTATTCGATGTAACTCTTTTTGCAGTGTGTTTGTCGAGATCCGACGAATTGTGGGTTTATGATCAAGTTTATCTATGAGAAATATTTGAATCTCCTCTGAATTCTTTTATGTATGATTGGTTATCTTTGCAACTCTCTTCGAATTATCAATTTGGTTTGGCCTACTGGATTGATATTTCTTCCAATGGGAGAAGTGCTTAACTTTGGGTTCAATCTGTCTGTTTTGCGGTGTGTTTGTCGAGATCCAATGAATTGTGGGTTTATGATCAAGTTTATCTATGAGAAATATTTGAATCTCCTCTGGATTCTTTTATGTATGATTGGTTATCTTTGCAACTCTCTTCGAATTATCAGTTTGGTTTGGCCTACTGTATTGATATTTCTTCCAATGGGAGAAGTGCTTAGCTTTGGGTTCAATCTGGCGGTGTCCTTTACCAGTGACAGCAGGGGCAGCAAGTCACGTATTGTATTATTGCCATCGAGGATAAGAAGATGGGGTTTATATCATATTGCTTGAGTTTATCCCTCTACATCATGTCATCTTTCTTAATGTGTTACTCTGTTCTTCATGAACTTAATACTCTAGATGCAGGCAGGAGTCATTCGATGTGTGGAGTAATAGTAGTAGATGCAAAATCGTTTCGATCGACTTGTCACGGACGTGATGCCTATATACATGATCATGCATAGATATTCTCATAACTATGCACTTCTCTATTAATTGCTCGATAGTAATTTTTTCACCCACTGTAATACTTATGCTATCTTGGGATAAGCCACTAGTGAAGCCTATGGCCCTCGGGTCTATCTTTTATCATATAGGTTTCCCATCTACTTTTATTTACATCTTTACTTTCCAATCTATATCATAAAAATACCAAAAATATTTATCTTATTTTATTATCTCTATCAGATCTCACTTTTGCAAGTTACCGTGAAGGGATTGACAACCCCTTTATCACGTTGGTTGTGAGGTTCTTGTTTGTTTGTGTAGGTGCGTGGGACTTTTCAGGAGCCTCCTACTGGATTGATACCTTGGTTCTCAAAAACTGAGGGAAATACTTATGCTACTTTGCTGCATCACCCTTTCCCCTTCAAGGGAAAACCAACGCAGTGCTCAAGAGGTAGCATTATGCTTTAGAGACGACTGCATTCACTTTAAATAGGGCAAAATCTAAATCCGTTGAGACGGCTCCTTATGAACTGTGGTTTGGCAAGAAACCGAAGTTGTCGTTTCTTAAAGTTTGGGGCTGCGATGCTTATGTGAAAAAGCTTCAACCTGATAAGCTCGAACCCAAATCGGAGAAGTGAGTCTTCATAGGATACCCAAAGGAAACTGTTGGGTACACCTTCTATCACAGATCCGAAGGCAAAATCTTTGTTGCTAAGAATGGATCCTTTCTAGAGAAGGAGTTTCTCTCGAAAGAAGTGAGTGGGAGGAAAGTAGAACTTGATGATGTAACTGTACTTTCTCCCATATAGGAAAGTAGTTCATCATAGAAATCAGTTCCAGAGATTCCCACACCAATTAGTGAGGAAACTAATGATGATGATCATGAAGCTTCAGATCAAGTTACTACCAAACCTCGTAGGTCTTCCAGAGTAAGATCCGCACTAGAGCAGTACGGTAATCCTATTCTGGAAGTCATGTTACTAGACCATGATGAACCTACGAACTATGAGGAAGCGATGATGAGCCCAGATTCCGTGAAATGGGTTGAGGCCATGAAATCTAATATGGGATCCATGTATGAGAACAGAGTGCGGACTTTGGTGGACTTGCCCGATGATCGGCCAGCCATAGAAAATAAATGGATCTTTAAGAAGAATACCGACGCAGACGGTAATGTTACTGTTTACAAAGCTCGACTTGTTGTGAAAGGTTTTCGACAAGTTCAAGGAGTTGACTACGATGAGACTTTCTAACCCGTAGTGATGCTTAAGTCTGTCCGAATCATGTTAGAAATTGCTGCATTTTATGATTATGAAATTTGGCAAATGGATGTCAAAACTGCATTCCTGAATGGATTTCTGGAAGAAGAGTTGTATATGATGCAACCGGAAGGTTTTGTCGATCGAAAGGGTGCTAGCAAAGTGTGCAAGCTCCAGCGATCCATTTATGGACTTGTGCAAGCCTCTCGAAGTTGGAATAAACGCTTTGAGAGTGTGATCAAAGCATATGGTTTTATACTAACTTTTGGAGAAGCTCGTATTTACAAGAAAGTGAGTGGGAGCTCTGTAGCATTTCTGATCTTATATGTAGATGACATATTGTTGATTGGAAATGCTATAGAATTTCTGGATAGCATAAAGTGATACCTGAATAAAAGTTTTTTTTATGAAAGACCTTGGAGAAGTTGCTTACATATTGGCACGCTTAATTGGACTTTCACAAAGCACATACCTTGATAAAATTTTGAAGAAGTTCAAAATGGATCAGTCAAAGAAAGGGTTCTTGCCTGTGTTACAAGGTGTGAAGTTGAGTCAGACTCAAAGCCCGACCACCGCAGAAGATAGAGAGAAAATGGAAGTCATTCCCTATGCTTCAGCCATAGGTTCTATCATGTATGCAATGATGTGTACCAGACCTGATGTATGTCTTGCTATAAGCATAGCAGGGAGGTACCAAAGTAATACCGGAGTGGAACACTGGACAGCGGTCAAGAACATCCTGAATTACCTGAAAAGGACTAAGGATATGTTTCTTGTTTATGGAGGTTAAAAGGAGCTCATCGTAAATGGTTACGTCGATGCAAGCTTTGACACTGACCCGGATGACTCTAAGTCGCAAACCGGACACATATTTTTATTGACTGTATGAGCTGTCAGTTGGTGTAGTTCCAAGCAGAGCATCGTGGCAGGATCTACGTGTGAAGCGGAGTACATTGCTGCTTCAGAAGCAGCGAATGAAGGAGTTTGGATGAAGGTGTTCATATCCGATCTAGGTGTCATACCTAGTGAATTTGGTGTAATGAAAATCTTTTGTGACAATACTGGTGCAATTGCCTTGGCAAAGGAATCCAGATTTCACAAGAGAACCAATCACTTCAAGAGATGCTTCAATTCCATCCGCCATCAAGTGTCGGAAGGGGACATAGAGATTTGCAAGATACACCTGGATCTGAATGTTGCAGACCCGTTGACTAACCCTCTTCCACGAGCAAAACATGATCAGCACCAAAGCTCCATGGGTGTTAGAATCATTACTATGTAATCTAGATTATTGACTCTAGTGCAAGTGGGAGACTGAAGGAAATATGTCCTAGAGGCAATAATAAAGTTATTATTTATTTCCTTAATTCATGATAAATGTTTACTATTCATGCTAGAATTATATTAACCAGAAACTTAGTACATGTGTGAATACATAGACAAAGCATATAGTCCCTATTATGCCTCTACTTGACTAGCTCGTTAATCAAAGATGGTTATGTTTACAAACCATAGACATGTGTCGTCATTTGATGAACAGGATCACATCATTAGGAGAATGATGTGATGGACATGAACCATCCATTAGCTTAGCATTATGATCGTGTTAGTTTCATTGCTACTGCTATCTTCATGACTTATACAAGTTCCTCGGACTATGAGATTATGCAACTTCCGAATACCGGAGGAACACTTTGTGTGCTACCAAACGTCACAACATAAATGGGTGATTATAAAGGTGCTCTACAGGTGTCTCCGAAGGTGTTTGTTGGGTTGGCATAGATCGAGATTAGGATTTGTCACTCTGTGTTTCGGAGAGGTATTTTTGGGCCCTCTCGGTAATACTCATCACTATAAGCCTTGCAAGCATTGTGATTAATGAGTTAGTTGCTAGATGAAGTATTACGGAACGAGTAAAGAGACTTGCCTGTAACGATATTGAACTAGGTATTGAGATACTGACGATCGAATCTCGGGCAAGTAACATACCGATGACAAAGGGAACAACATATGTTGTTACGCGGTTTGACCGATAAAGATCTTCGTAGAATATGTAGGAACCAATATGAGCATCCAATTTCCTCTATTGGTTATTGACCGGAGACGTGTCTCCGTCATGTCTACATAGTTCTCGAACCCGTAGGTCCGCACGCTTAACGTTTGATGACAATTGGTATTATGAGTTTATGTGTTTTGATGTACCGAAGGTAGTTCGGAGTTCCAGATGTGATCAAGGACATGACGAGGAGTCTCGAAATGGTTGATACGTGAAGATTGATATATTGTACGACTATGTTTGGGCATCAGAATGGTTCCGGATGAGTTCGGGCATTTACCGGAGTACCGGGGGTTACCGGAACCCCCCGGGGAGTATATTGTCCCTAATGGGCTTTAGTGGAGAGAGAGAGGGTGATGACCCACAAGTATAGGGGATCTATCGTAGTCCTTTCGATAAGTAAGAGTGTCGAACCCAACGAGGAGCAGAAGGAGATGACAAGCGGTTTTCAGTAAGGTTTTCTCAGCAAGCACTGAAATTGTAGGTAACAGATAGTTTTGATATAAGATAAATTGTAACGAGTAACAAGCAATGAAAGTAAATAAAGTGCAGCAAGGTGGCCAAATCCTTTTTGTAGCAAAGGACAAGCCTGGACAATTTCTTATAATGAGAAAAGCGCTCCCGAGGACACATGGGAATAATCGTCAAGCTAGTTTTCATCACGCTCATATGATTCGCGTTTGGTACTTTGATAATTTGATGTGTGGGTGGACCGGTGCTTGGGTACTGGCCTTACTTGGACAAGCATCCCACTTATGATTAACCCCTATTGCAAGCATCTGCAACTACAAAATAATTATTAAGGTAAACCTAACCACAGCATTAAACATATGGATCCAAATCAGCCCCTTACGAAGCAACGCATAAACTAGGGTCTAAGCTTCTGTCACTCTAGCAACCCATCATCTACTTATTACTTCCCAATGCCTTCCTCTAGGCCCAAATAATGGTGAAGTGTCATGTAGTCTACGTTCACATAACACCACTAGAGAAAAGACAACATACATCTCATCTAAATATCGAACGAATACCAAATTCATATGACTACTAATAGCAAGACTTCACCCATGTCCTCAGGAACAAACGTAACTACTCACAAAGCATATTCATGTTCATAATCAGAGGAGTAATAATATGTATTAAGGATCTGAACATATGATCTTCCACCAAGTAAACCAATTAGCATCAACTACAATGAGTAATCAACACTACTAGCAACCCACATGTACCAATTTCTGGTTTTGATACAAGATTGGATACAAGAGATGAACTAGGGTTTTGAGAGGAGATGGTGCTGGTGAAGATGTTGATGGAGATTGACCCCCTCCTGATGAGAGGATCGTTGGTGATGATGATGGTGATGATTTCCCCCTTCCGGAGGGAAGTTTCCCCGGCAGAACAGCTCCGCCGGAGCCCTAGATTGGTTCCGCCAAGACTCCGCCTCGTGGCGGCGGAGTTTCATCACGTAAGCTTGCCTCCGATTTTTTTTAGGGTAAAAGCCTTCATATAGCAAAAGATGGGCACCAGAGGGCCACCAGGGGGCCCAGGAGACAGGGGGCGCGCCCAGTAGGGGTGGGCGCGCCCCCACCCTCCTGGCCAGGGTGTGGGCCACCTCTGGTGTTTTCTTCGCTAAATAATTCTTATTAATTCCAAAACTTACTTCCGTGGAGTTTCAGGATTTTTGGAGCTGTGCAGAATAGGTTTCCAATATTTGCTCCTTTTCCAGCCAGAATTCCAGCTGTCGGCATTCCCCCTCTTGATGGTAAACGTTGTAAAATAAGAGAGAATAGCCATAAGTATTGAGACATAGTGTGTAATAACATCCCATAATGCAATAAATATTGATATAAAAGCATGATACAAAATGGACGTATCAACTCCCCCAAGCTTAGACCTCGCTTGTCCTCAAGCGGAAGCCAATATTGAAAAATATGTCCACATGTTTAGAGATAGAGGTGTCGATAAGAATAAAATATGTACATGAGGGCATCATGATCATTCTTATAACAGCAAAATATATAGATTTTGTCATATGATTTCTTATGCTCAAGTAACAATCAATTCACAATGTCAAGTATGGTTCAGAAACTTCATTGGGAACTAGCAAACTATAATCTCAGTCATTGAAGCAATTGCAATTTATCATAATATTACAAAGAGTCAAGATTAGAGCTTTTCAGCATGTCCACATACACAACTATCATATAGTCTTGTACAATTGCTAACACTCACGCAGTACTTATGGTTATGGAGTTTCAACCGGACACTGAGAAAGATAGAGGCTTATTGTGTTGCCTCCCAACGTATTACCTTTGGGTGATGTCAACAATAATAATTCATGCTAACTTACATCCAATTGGATATATATATATATATATATATATATATATATATATATATATATATATATATATATATATATATATATATATATATATATATATATATATATATATATATATCAAGATCTTTCAAACACGAGGAGCTTGCCAAAGGATAAAATGAAAAAGGGAAACCTAAAAATCACCTTGACTCAAGCATAAAGTAAAATCATAAAGTAAAAAATAGGCCCTTCGCAGAGGGAAGCGGAGGTTGTCATGTGCTTTTAGGGTTGGATGCACAAAACCTTAATGCAAAAGAACTTCACTTTATATTGCCACTTGTATATGGACCTTTATTATGCAGTCTGTCGCTTTTATTGCTTCCACAACAAGATCGTATAAAGCTTATTTTCTCTGCACTAACAAGTCATACATATTTAAAGAGCAATTTTTATTGCTTGAAACATGACAACTTACTTGAAGGATCTTACTCAATCCATAGGTAGGTATTGTGGATTCTCATGGCAAAAACTGGGTTTAAGGATATTTGGAAGCACAAGTAGTATCTCTACTTGGTGCAAGGAATTTGGCTAGCATGAGGGAGAAAGGCAAGCTCAACATGTTGGGAAGATCAATGACAATATACTTTAACTGAGATGTAAGAAAACATAAACCATTACATTGCCTTCCTTGTCCAACATCAACTCTTTTAGCATGTCATACTTAATGAGTGCTCACAATCATAAAAGATGTCCAAGATAGTATATTCGTATGTGAAAACCTCTCTTTCCTTATTAGTTCCTATTAATTGCAACGATGACCAAAACTATGTTTGTCAACTCTCAACAACTTTTATGCCTCATACTTTCTATGTGTGAAGTCATTACTATCCATAAGATAGTAATGAACTCTTTTATTCTTTTTATTCTTTCTACTTCCTCAGGATCATAGCAAGATAGCAAAGCCCTTGACTCAACACTAATCTTTATTATAGATAGCTCACGGGCTCGATTACATAAAGAGATCACAAAGCAAAACTCAGAACTACTTGATACTAAAACTTCAATCTACTAGATCAAGATACTACTAAAAGGATCAATCTAAGTAAAACGGTAAAGATAGGAGTGTGATGGTGATACGATACCGGGGCACCTCCCCCAAGCTTGGCAGTTGCCAGGGGGAGTGCCCATACCCATGTGATTATGTCCTCGGAGGTGGTGAAGTAGGAGTTGCTGATGATGTAGGCTTGTCGTCCATCTTCCAAGGCATAGGCTCACCATCATAGAAGGATGATCGAGTCTCCAGGATACTCAAATCTGCAGCCAAACTCATCCTCTTGAATCTATATTCATACTCACAGTTTTGGTTTTGCAGGTCATAGATCTGGGCTTGGAGGTGCTCGATTTTCTCTTGAAGTTTGAAGATGGTCTCCCCAATGACCTTGGCATCTAGCTTGTGGTTGTTGGTGAACTCCTTGATCATCATCTGGTTGGCGTTGAGTCCACGCTCCACTATCCCTTGGCACTTGAAAACTTGTTGCTCCATGGCTTCGAGCTTTGTCTCCACGCTTCCGGTACGCCTTGGTCCCTCCACATCGCGGACGTGCAACACCCCGTCACGCATCTCAATGGTTTGAGGGTGTTGCAGCACCTCTGCCAGATAGGGGTTGATAACCCTCTCGAAAAACTTGTCCTTGGGGGCGCTTGGAGACGTCATGATGCTCTAGATCTATCAGAAAAATAGCTCGAAATGAAAACAGAGGATATTTGCGTGATTCGGTGGTCAAAGCCTTCTGGAGATTATATAATGATTTTTACCGACCAAAATACGTAACGCAAGAAAATGGAGTCTGGGAGGCACATGAGGTGGCCACGAGATAGGGGGCGCACCTAGGAAGGGTGGGCGCGCCCTCTACCCTCGTGGAGCCCTCGTGTCCTTCCTGGATTACTTCTTTCTTCCTAAAATTCTTAAATATTCCAAAACAGATAAAAATTGCCATTAGAATTGTTTTTGAGTCGGTTTACTTACCGTACCACATACGTATTCATTTTCGGAGTCTGAAATGTTCTGGAAAGTGTCCCTTATGTATTCCTCCGGGTTTATGGTTTCAATAATATTAGTTTCAACATTGATAGGATTACCTGAGATATAATGTTTGATTCTTTGACCCTTCACCACCCTCGGACTTGTGCCTTCGAAGTTGTTGGTTTTTATGGCACCGGAACAATAGACCTCCTAGACAACGTAAGGACCTTACCATTTAGAGAGAAGTTTTCTTGCAAAAAATCTTAAACAAGAGTTGAATAATAACACATAATCACCTACGTTAAACTCACGCTTTTGCATCCTTTTGTCATGCCAGCGTTTAACTTTTTCTTTGAATAACTTGGCATTCTCATAGGCTTGGGTTCTCCATTCATCAAGTGAGCTAATATCAAATAACCTCTTCTCACCGGCAAGTTTGAAGTCATAGTTGAGCTCTTTAATAGCCCAATATGCTTTATGTTCAAATCCAAGAGGTAAGTGACATGCTTTTCCATAAACCATCTTATACGGAGACATACCCATAGGATTTTTATATGTAGTTCTATAGGCCCACAATGCCTCATCAAGTTTTTTGGACCAATTCTTTCTAGATCTATTCACAGTCTTTTGCAAAATTAATTTGAGCTCTCTATTGCTCAACTCTACCTGACCACTAGATTGTGGGTGATAAGGAGATGCAATTCTATGATTAACATCATACTTAGCAAGCATCTTACGGAAAGCACCATGAATAAAATGTGAACCACCATCAGTCATAAGATTTCTAGGGACTCCAAACCTCGGAAAAATAACTTCTTTAAGCATCTTAATAGAAGTGTTATGATCAGCACTACTAGTTGGAATAGCTTCTACCCACTTAGTAACGGAATCAACAACAACTAAAATATGTGTGTAACCATTAGAGGCAGGAAAAGGACCCATATAATCAAAGCCCAAACATCAAACGGTTCAATAACAAGAGAATAATTCATAGGCATTTCTTGACGTCTACTAATATTACCAATTCTTTGGCATTCATCACAAGATAAGACAAACTTATGAGCATCTTTGAAGAGAGTAGGCCAATAAAAACCGGATTGCAATACCTTATGTGCAGTTCTATAAAAAGCGTGGTGTCCTCCATATGATTCAGAGTGACACTTGCGTAGGATCTGTTCATGTTCATGCTCAGGTACACAACGTTTAATAACACCATCTACTCCTTCTTATAAAGGTGTGGGTCATCCCAGAAGTAATGTCATAAATCATAAAAGAACTTTTTCTTTTGCTGGTATGTGAAACTAGGTGGTATAAATTTAGCAACAATGTAATTAGCATAATCAGCATACCAAGGAGTAGTACGAGAAGCATTAATGACCACTAATTGTTCGTCTGGAAAGCTATTATCAATAGGCAGTGGGTCATTAAGAACATTCTCTAACCTAGACAAGTTGTCTGCAACGGGGTTCTCGGCTCCCTTTCTATCAACAATATGCAAATCAAATTCTTGGAGCAAGAGAACCCATCTAATAAGTCTAGGCTTAACATCTTTCTTTTGCATAAGATATTTAATAGCAGCATGATCAGTGTGAATAGTAACTTTGGAATCAACAATATAAGTTCTAAACTTATCACATGCAAACACAACTGCTAAGAACTCTTTCTTAGTAGTAGCATAATTTCTCTGGACAGTATCAAGAGTCTTACTAGCATACTGGATAACATTCAACTTCTTATCAACTCTTTGCCCTAGAACAACACCTACAGCATAATCACTAGCATCACACATAATTTCAAAGGGTGAATTCCAATCAGGTGGCTGAACAATAGGTGCAGTAATCAAAGCTTTCTTAAGTATTTCGAATGCTTCTACACAATCATCATCAAAGACAAAAGGAATATCTTTTTGCAATAAAATAGTCAGACGCCTAGAGGTTTTAGAAAAGTCTAATAAACCTCCTATAAAAACCGGCATGACCAAGGAAACTTCTTATACCTTTTATGTCCTTGGGACATGGCATCTTTTCAATAGCATCAACTTTAGCTTTATCAACTTCAATACCTCTCTCAGAAATCTTATGCCCCAAGACAATGCCTTCATTAACCATAAAGTGGCACTTTTCCCAATTCAGTACGAGACTAGTGTCTTCACATCTCTGCAAAACTCGATCAAGGTTGCTCAAGCAATCATCAAAAGAGGATCCATAAACGGATAAATCATTCACAAAAGTCAGAGAGTATAGACATCATGCATCTTTGAAAGGTAGCAGGTGCATTACATAAACCAAAAGCCATACGTCTATAAGCAAAAGTACCGAAAGGGCAAGTAAAAGTAGTTTTTGATTGATCCTTTGCTGACACAGGTCTTTGAGAAAAACTAGAATAACCATCTAGAAAGCAGAAATGTGTGTGTTTGGATAGTATTTCTAGCATTTGATCGATAAAAGGTAAAGGGTAATGATCTTTCTTAGTAGCTTTATTTAATTTACGGAAATCAATTGCCATCCTATGACCTGTAATAATTCTTTGCGGGATCAATTCATCTTTATCATTAGGAACAACAGTAATACCTCCCTTTTTAGGAACACAATGGAAAGGACTTACCCATTCACTGTCAGCAACGTGATAAATTATACCTGCCTCAAGGAGCTTTAGTATCTCCTTTCTTACCACTTCTTTCATCTTAGGATTTAATCGTCGTTGAGGATCTCTAACTGGTTTGGCATCTTCCTCCAATTTAATTTTGTGTTGGCATAGAGTGGGACTAATGCCCTTAAGATCATCCAGAGTATATCCAATGGCAGCGCGATGCTTCTTCAGAGTTTTTAATAATCTTTCTTCTTCTTGCTATGAAAGGTTAGCACTAATAATAACATGATATATTTTCTTTTAATCAAGATAAGCATACTTAAGATTATCAGGTAGTTGTTTGAGCTCAAACACGGGATTACCCTTGGGTGGAGGGGGATCCCCTAGGATTTCAACAGGTAAACTGTGTTTCAGAATAGGACCCTGTTGAAGGAACACTTCATCTATTTCCCTTCTTTCATTCATAAACATATCATTTTCATGGTCTAGCAAATATTGTTCTAACGGATCAGTAGGAGGCACGACAATAGAAGCAAGACCAATAATCTCATCCTAACTAGGTGATTCTTTATCACGGGGTTGTCTATGAAACTTAGCAAAATTAAATTCATGAGACATATCCCCTAAGCCAATTGCAACAATATCCTTCTCACAATCGATCCTAGCATTAACAGTATTCAAGAAGGGTCTACCAAAAATAATGGGACAAAAGTCATCTTGTGGGGAACAAAGAACAAGAAAATCAGCAGGATATTTAACCTTCCCACACAAGACTTCGACATCTCTAACAATCCCAACTGGTTTAATGGTGTCCCTATTAGCAAGCTTAATGGTAACATCAATATCTTCTATTTCAGCAGGTGCAATATCATGCATAATTTCTTTATATAAGTCATAGGGTATTGCACTAGCACTAGCTCCCATATCACATAAGCCATGATAACAATGATCCCCTATTTTAACAGAAATAAAAGGCATGCCTACAACAGGTCTATGTATCTTAGCATCTGGTCTAACAATATTAGCAGTCTCACCACAGAAATAAATAACATGCCCATCTAAATTATCATCTAAGAGATCTTTAACCATAGAAATACTAGGTTCAACTTTGATTTGCTCAGGAGATGTATAAGTCCTAGTATTACTCTTACGAACAACAGTCGAAGTTTTAGCATGATTCTTTATCCTAACAGGAAAAGGAGGTTTCTCAACATAAGTAGTAGAAACAATAGGATCATTATAACTGACAGTCTTTTCTTCAACTGTAATAGGTGCAACTACTTTTACTTCAATGGAACGATTATATTTAAACCACTTCTCCTTAGGGAGATCAACATGAGTAGCAAAAGATTCACAAAAAGCAGCTACTATCTCAGAGTCAAGTCCATACTTAGCGCTAAATCCACGAAAATCATCGGTATCCATAAAAGATTTAACACAATCAAACTTAGGTGTTATACCTGACTCCTTACCATCATTGGAACACCAATCTTCAGAGTTGCGTTTAATTCTTTCCAATAAGTCCCACTTGAATTCACTAGTCTTCAACATATAAGAACCAGCACAGGAAATATCAAGCATGGTGCGATCATTGGGAGAAAGCCGAGCATAAAAATTTTGAATAATCATTTCTATTGAGAGCTCATGATTGGGGCATGAATATAACATTGACTTAAGCCTCCCCCAAGCTTGAGCGATGCTTTCTCCTTCGTGAGGCCAGAAATTATATATGTAATTACGATCACGATGAACAAGATGCATAGGATAGAACTTCTGGTGAAATTCAAACTTCAATCGTTTATAATTCCAAGATCCCATATCATCACATAACCTATACCATGTCAATACATCTCACTTCAAAGATAAAGGGAAGACCTTCCTTTTGACAACATCATCGGGAATACATGCAAGCTTAAATAATCCACAAACTTCATCCACAAAGATAAGGTGTAAATCATGATGCAATGTTCCATCTCCTGCAAAGGGATTAGCTAGCAGTTCCTCTATCATATACCCGAGGGAATCTCAAAGTAAATATTTTCAGTAGGTTCAGTAGGTTGAGGAGCAACTCTTTCCTCTTCTGGTCGGGGCGAAGATACCCCGAACAAGCCCCTCAAAGGATTAGTTTCCATACTAACAAGTGACAGAAAATTTCAGCACACTATATAAATGTTTCCTTACGAAGTTCCACTCACCAAAGGCGCTTCACTCCCTGGCAACGGCGTCAGAAAAGAGTCTTGATGACCCACAAGTATAGGGATCTATCGTAGTCCTTTTGATAAGTAAGAGTGTTGAACCCAACGAGGAGCAGAAGGAAATGACAAGCGGTTTTCAGTAAGGTTTTCTCTGCAAGCACTGAAATTGTAGGTAACAAATAGTTTTGTGATAAGATAAATTGTAACGAGTAACAAGCAATGAAAGTAAATAAAGTTCAGCAAGTTGGCCCAATCCTTTTTGTAGCAAAGGACAAGCCTGGACAATTTCTTATAATGATAAAAGCGCTCCCGAGGACACATGGGAATTATCGTCAAGCTAGTTTTCATCACGCTCATATGATTCGCGTTCGGTACTTTGATAATTTGATATGTGGGTGGACCGGTGCTTGGGTACTGGCCATACTTGGACAAGCATCCCACTTATAATTAACCCCTATTGCAAGCATCCGCAACTACAAAAGAAGTATTAAGGAAAACCGAACCACAGCATTAAACATATGGATCCAAATCAGCCCCTTACCACTACTAGGAAAAGGCATGCTAGTGGCGCACCAGTTTTGCCTTCTAATGGCGCATGGCTGGTGCGCTACTGGCATCACGCCATTAGAATTTTTTTCTAATGGCGCACCACATGTGCACCATTAGAATCTGGTATTCTAATGGCGCACCGACGAAGGCGCTATTAGTACGCCCACGATCGCCACTATTATCTGCTATACTTACAGTATGCACAGACATGGTATCGCGCCATTAGTAACAACTTTTTAATTCTTTTCTTCTTAATCTCAGGTCACTATTTCACATATGAGATATTCAACACATATATATATACAACAAGCATCCATATAGCAATCATATCCAACACACAAGTTTCATCATATATACATACATAGCCAACACATAGTTCCGTCGTTACAAAAGTTTCACGTTGTTCATCCAACACCGTTATCCATCAATTCACAAAAGTTTCACATTGATACAAAATAAAAACACAAATGGAAAAGAAGCACCCCATCCACGCAAGCTTCCGTCAATTAAATCAAATCTGCAAAATGATAAACAAGAAGTTAGAAGAAGAAAAGAAGAAGACTAGAAGAATACTAGAAGAGGAAGAACACTAGAAGAAGAATAAGAAGAGTTTTGGAAAAGAAGAAGAATAAGAAGAAGACTATAAGCTTATTATGTAAACTTGATCATTTTGTGCTAACATAAGTTATTTTGGAGCTAACCTATAGGAAACTAAGCATATAAGGTCTAAGTTAGTATATTAGAACCAACTTAGGTAAAATGAAGCTAACCTATGTCATTTTGGAAAAGAAGAAGATTAAGAAAAAGACTATAAGCTTATTATGTAAACTTGATCATTTTGTGCTAACATAAGTTATTTTGGAGCTAACCTATAGGAAACTAAGCATATAAGCTCTAAGTTAGTATATTAGAGCCAACTTAGGTAAAATGAAGCTAACCTATAGGAAACTAAGCATATTAGAGATAACATAGGTAACTAAGTATATATATATATATCATATTGGATAGCTAACCTATAGGAGATCTGACATACCTGACAAAGTAGGCAGTTCTTCTCCTTCATCTCCCTGATGCGCCTAGAGCGGCGAGGCGGTGGAGGCAGTGGAGGTAGTGGGATGTAGTCTTCTACCACAATTGGCGTGGTCATGTCGCCCGGTGTGGGATCGCCGGCGCCACCACGGTGCATGGTCATTGTCAGCACCACCACCATCGCGAGGCCACCTTGAGCACGACCATCGCTAGGTCATCCTCAGCCACCTCCATCTCTTGCCCATGGTCAGCCACCACCATCTCTTGCCCTTGGTCACCACCACCAACGCTAGGTCATCCTCGGCTGATGCCCATCGTCATGCAGCTCCTCATCCTCTCTGCTCCTCTTCTCCCGCACTCCAGTCCGGATCATCCTTCTTGTTGTCTATGTTGGTGCAGAATCGCTGCTGCTTTCGCTCTGACGAGAATCGCTTGCGCGCTACAGCCATAATCGCCGCTGCTTTGGTGCTTGATGACGCTTCTGCTCCTACCTGTCCAAAATGCAACAATGACCGTTAACAATCGATGTGAGACAAAGCCAAATGTAGAGGAATAAGAAGAGGCGAACGCATCGGCATCATCATCGGCGATGTATCGCATGCGACACATAGTCTTGTTGTACACCTTCACGATGAGCATGTTGGCGTCATCGTCGTGCACGAAGACAAGGAAGTACCCAGCTGCAGGTCGTGAGGCACGGTAGAACTTCTCCCACCCACGAGACAAGTACATGTGGCCCTTCTTGATCGCCAACTTCACATCCCATCGCTGCGAAACCCGCTGCCGCCCTGTCGCAGCTTCACATTATTGGCGGATCTTCACCCATCAGCATGTTCATAAACTGTCGGGCAGCCTCTGCGGTTTGGGAAAATGAGTGATGTAGCAAACAACAGATATCATAATGAGATGGGTGAAGGGAGATCTCTCGTTTTATATACCAGCGTCATGGATGATCTGAAGCCTCAAGTATGATAGTGAAGAACTGGAAGCATCCAACTCAAATGCTTGTGGTGTCGCAGATCGGCGGTGGCTGCTTCCGCCATCTCGATAAGCAGCGAAGAGACCAATTAGTACCCTTAAAACAGATCATAAAACATGCATTAGTCAGACGTACCCCATATGTCCTATTTTAGCAAAGTCATGCTAAAATTCACGGAAAATTTCAGCATGACCTTTTGCTGAAAATAGGACATATGGAGTGCCCGAATTGCGGAACGGAAGTTAATCGACATTCCGCAAACTCAAGGGCCTCTCGGGTACTGCAAATTCATCACGACACAATGGTCGGAGACAAAACCCAACAAACTAGCAAGTCTTTCTCAATGTGATCACAAGTAATTCAGAGGCATCACAATAAAGCAACACCTGCACTAGCCTAAAAACAATATATGCATCTTAATATAACACCATCTCCTAATAGAAATAGTATCCAGGTTTCCATCTTAATACCACAAAGAATTACATAAAAAAGCCAGGATCATTTTTCTAGATATCATTCTAGCCATGAAACCCTACCCGATTCTCCTTTCTTCCTCTTTTTCACTTAAACACGCAAACATGTAGGGAAAGCAATTAATACAAGGCACAAAATGGCATGCTATGTAGCCTTAATGCTAGAGAACATATGAAATACATGCCAACAATATATATGATATAAACTCCAATAATTTTTGAATAAAAACTGTAGCTAAAAACAGTAGCAAGCAAGCAATTCATTTGACTAACTATTTAAAACAGTAGCAATCAAGCTATTTTCATGGCTGTGCATGGCTCACTTGATACCATGCATGGTCTATTAATTCATGGGAAACTAGAAGAGACCTGGTCTCTGTCTCTACCATTTGGTGGCATGAATTAGTTAACACCGTAAACAAAGCTACTGTTTTTGCTAGCAAGCAAGCAAGTATATAAACAGCTCAAGCAAGCTTCCTGAAGAATATTAACAAATTTATCTATACCAACGAACTAAATCTATCTGTTACCACCTCTCGGCCTCTTGCCAAAGAAGATAAGAGGAAGCATATGAATGAACTAAATCTATCAGTTTTGCTGAAATAATAAAGCCCTAACAAAAGTGATTTTAGCACCCAGATACAAGCATATGAAGCAAATTTTATGACAGTATATACAACAACTTATCCTCTAAGCCAAAACAACTTTGTAAAACCAGATGCAACTTCTTGAGCTAATTTTGAGCAGAACTCCTTGAGGAACTAGCAGCAAGGAGTGGCTAGAACTGCAAGCAGTGGCTAGAAGCGTAGATTTACACATTAAAGGACACAAACTCAAGCAAGCTTCGAACAATACCTGACGACAGAAAACATAGGACAAGCAATGAATTTCTATAACTAGTAGAGATCATGTGCAATTGCGTGACTATCATTTGTATTCTTGTTGCTAAAACTTGCCAAGTTTATGTCTACGTAAGGAGCAGAAAGAAAATTCCTAGCAGTTCAGGAACTGACAGAGAACTTGCAACTGCGTGACTATCATTTCTATAACTAGCAGTTGAAAGAAAATTCCTAGCAGTTCTGACCAATTTTTGGTTCCTAAATTAAGCCCCATTCTAAACAAAATCATCGCCATGCCTACACAGGAAGATGGACACTTGCTATAGAGCAAGAAGATGGACATGGCCGGGAGGGATTTGACCTAAACCTAGCAAAAGAGAGAAGAAGAGGGCATGGTCGGGAGGGAGGAGAGGAGGAAGAGAGGCATGTTGGAAATATGCCCTAGAGGCAATAATAAAAGTATTATTATATTTCCTTGTTCATGATAATTGAGTTTTATTCATGCTATAACTGTATTATCCGAAAATCGTAATACACGTGTGAATACGTAGACCACAATATGTCCCTAGTGAGCCTCTAGTTGACTAGCTCGTTGTGATCAACAGATAGTCATGGTTTCCTGGCTATGGACATTGGATGTCGTTGATAACGGGATCACATCATTAGGAGAATGATGTGATGGACAAGACCCAATCCTAAGCATAGCACAAAGATCGTGTAGTTCGTTTGCTAGAGCTTTTCCAATGTCAAGTATCTCTTCCTTAGACCATGAGATCGTGTAACTCCCGGATACCGTAGGAGTGCTTTGGGTGTATCAAGCGTCACAACGAATCGGGTGACTATAAAGGTGCACTACAGGTATCTCCGAAAGTGTCATTGGGTTGACACGGATCGAGATCGGGATTTGTCACCGTAAACGGAGAGGTATATCTGGGCCCACTCGGTAGGACATCATCATAATGTGCACAATGTGACCAAGGGGTTGATCACGGGATGATGTGCTACGGAACGAGTAAAGAGACTTGCGTAACGAGATTGAACAAGGTATCGGTATACCGACGATCGAATCTCGGGCAAGTACAATACCGTTAGACAAAGGGAATTGTATACGGGATCGACTGAGTCCTTGACATCGTGGTTCATCCAATGAGATCATCGTGGAACATGTGGGAGCCAACATGGGTATCCAGATCCCGCTGTTGGTTATTGACCAGAGAACGTCTCGGTCATGTCTACATGTCTCCCGAACCCGTAGGGTCTACACACTTAAGGTTCGATGACGCTAGGGTTATAAAGGAAGTTTGTATGTGGTTACCGAATGTTGTTCGGAGTCCCGTATGAGATCCCGGACGTCACGAGGAGTTCCGGAATGGTCCGGAGGTGAAGATTTATATATGGAAAGTCCTATTTTGGCCACCGGAAAATGTTCGGGATTTTTCGGTATTGTACCGAGAAGGTTCTAGAAGGTTCCGGAGTGGGGCCCACCTGCATGGGGGACCCACATGAACGTGGGTAGTGGGGGAAAGGCCCCACACCCCTGGTCAAGCGACCAAGATCCCCCTTAGAAGGAATAAGATCATATCCCGAAGGATAAGATCAAGATCCCTAAAAGGGGGGGATAACAATCGGTGGGGAAGGAAATGATGGGATTTCTTTCCTCCCACCTTGTCCAACGCCCCAATGGACTTGGAGGGAAAGAAACCAGCCCCTCCACCCCTATATATAGTTGGGAGGCGCATGGGAGCTTCACACGAAGTTCTGGCGCAGCCCTCCCTCTCCCAAGTCCTCCTCCTCTCCGCGGTGCTTGGCGAAGCCTTGCGGGATTGCCACGCTCCTCCACCACCACCACGCCGTCGTCGTGCTGCTGCTGGATGGAGTCTTCCTCAACCTCTCCCTCTCTCCTTGCTGGATCAAGGCATGGGAGACGTCACCGGCTGTACGTGTGTTGAACGCGGAGGTGCCGTCCGCTCGCACTAGGATCTCCGGTGATTTGGATCACGACGATACGACTCCTTCAACCCCGTTCTCTTGAACGCTCCGCTTAGCGATCTACAAGGGTATGTAGATGCACTCTCCTTCCCTTCGTTGCTGGTTTCTTCATAGATAGATCTTGGTGACACGAGGAAAATTTTGAATTTCTGCTCGTTCCCCAATGATGGCATCATGAGCTAGGTCTATTGCGTAGATTCTTTGCACGAGTAGAACACAAAGTAGTTGTGGGCGTTGATTTTGTTGAATATGCTTACCGTTACTAGTCCAATCTTGTTTCGACGGTATTGTAGGATGAAGCGGCCGGACCGACCTTACACGCATCTTACGTGAGACAGGTTCCACCGATTGACATGCACTTGGTGCATAAGGTGGCTAGCGGTGCCGATCTCTCCCACTT
This sequence comes from Aegilops speltoides, assembly GCA_021437245.1. Lineage (NCBI taxonomy): Eukaryota > Viridiplantae > Streptophyta > Magnoliopsida > Poales > Poaceae > Aegilops > Aegilops speltoides. The sequence goes on along the minus strand of CM038145.1, from coordinate 18,896,783 downwards.
TAGTCGGAACGGATTCGATGAAAAGGGTCCTTATGAAGGGTAAATAGAAATTGACATATCACGTTGTGGTTTTGCGAGGTAAGAAACGTTCTTGCTAGAAACCCATAGCAGCCACGTAAAACATGCAACAACAATTAGAGGACGCCTAACTTGTTTTTGCAGGGTATGCTATGTGATGTGATATGGCCAAGAAGAATGTGATGAATGATATGTGATGTATGAGATTGATCATGTTCTTGTAATAGGAATCACGACTTGCATGTCGATGAGTATGACAACGGCAGGAGCCATAGGAGTTGTCTTAATTTATTGTATGACCTGCGTGTCATTGAACAACGCCATGTAATTACTTTACTTTATTGCTAACCGGTAGCCATAGTAGTAGAAGTAATAAGTTGGCAAGACAACTTCATGGAGACACGATGATGGAGATCATGATGATGGAGATCATGGTGTCATGCCGGTGACGATGATGATCATGGAGCCCCGAAGATGGAGATCAAAATGAGCAAAATGATATTGGCCATATCATGTCACTATTTGATTGCATGTGATGTTTATCTTGTTTATGCATCTTGTTTACTTAGAACAACGGTAGTAAATAAGATGATCCCTTACAACAATTTCAAGAAGTGTTCTCCCCTAATTGTGCACCGTTGCTAAAGTTCGTCGTTTCGAAGCACCACGTGATGATCGGGTGTGATAGATCCTTACGTTCACATACAACGGGTGTAAGACAGTTTTACACATGCAAAACACTTAGGGTTAACTTGACGAGCCTAGCATGTACAGACATGGCCTCGGAACACGAGACCGAAGGTCGAGCATGAGTCGTATGGAGGATACGATCAACATGAAGATGTTCACCGATGATGACTAGTCCGTCTCACGTGATGATCGGACACGGCCTAGTTGACTCGGATCATGTAATCACTTAGATGACTAGAGGATGTCTATCGAGTGGGAGTTCATAAGATGAACTTAATTATCCTAAACATAGTCAAAAGATCTTTGCAAATTATGTCGAAGCTCACGCTTTAGTTCCTTTGCTTAGATATGTTCCTAGAGAAAATATAGTTGAAAGTTGATAGTAGCAATTATGCGGACAGTAGAAAGCTTATGTCCTTAATGCACCGCTCAGTGTGCTGAACCACAAGCGTCGTTTGTGGATGTTGCGAACATCGGACATACACGTTTTGATAACTACGTGATAGTTCAGATAAACGGTTTAGAGTTGAGGCACCAAGATGTTTTCGAAACGTCACGGAACATACGAGATGTTTCGAGGGCTGAAATTGGGATTTCAGGCTCGTGCCCACGTCAAGAGGTATAAGACCTCCAACAATTTTCTTAGCCTGCAAACTAAGGGAGAAAAGCTCAATCGTTGAGCTTGTGCTCAGATTGTCTGAGTGCAACAATCACTTGAATCGAGTGGGAGTTGATCTTCCAGATGAGATAGTGATGTTTCTCCAAAGTCATTGCCACCAAGCTGCTAGAGCTTCGTGATGAACTATAACATATCAGGGATAGATATGATGATGCTTGAGGTATTCGCGATGTTTGACGCCGCGAAAGTAGAAATCAAGAAGAAGCATCAATTGTTGATGGTTGGTGAAACCACTAGTTTCAAGAAGGGCAAGGGCAAGAAGGGATACTTCATGAAACGGCAAATCAGCTGCTGCTCCAGTGAAGAAACCCAAGGTTGAACCCAAACCCGAGACTAAGTGCTTCTGTGATAAGGGGAATAGTCACTAGAGCGGAATTACCCTAGATACTTGGTAGATGAGAAGGCTGGCAAGGTCGATAGAAGTATATTGGATATACATTACGTTAATGTGTACTTTACTAGTACTCCTAGTAGCACCAGGGTATTAGATACCGGTTCGGTTGCTAAGTGTTAGTAACTCGAAATAAAAGCTACGGAATAAACGGAGACTAGCTAAAGGTGAGCTGACGATATGTGTTGGAAGTGTTTCCAAGGTTGATGTGATCAAGCATCGCACGCTCCCTCTACCATCGAGATTTGGTGTTTGCATTTAGCATAGACATGATTGGATTATGTCTATCGCAATACGGTTATTCATTTAAGGAGAATAACGGTTACTCTATTTATTTGAATAATACCTTCAATGGTCTTGCACCTAAAGGAATGGTTTGTTGAATCTCGATCGTAGTGATACACATTTTCATGCCAAAAAGATATAAGATAGTAATGATAGTACCACTTACTTGTGGCACTGCCATGTAAGTCATATTGGTGTATACGCATGAAGAAACTCCATGCAGATGGATTGTTTGGACTCACTTGATTTTGAATCACTTGAGATATGCAAATCATACCACATGGGCAAGATGACTAAAAAGCCTCGTTCTTTGGAACAAGATAGCAACTTGTTGGAAGTAACACAATTTGATGTGTGCAGTCCAATGAGTGCTGAGGCATGTAGTGAATATCGTTATGTTCTTACTTCACAAATGATTCGAGTAGATGTAGAGTATATTTACTTGATGAAGCACAAGTCTGAATTATTGAATGGTTCAAGTAATTTCAGAGTGAAGTTGAAGATCATCGTGACAAGAGGATGAAATGTCTATGATATGATCATAGAGATGAGTATCTGAGTTATGAGCTTTGCACATAATTAAGACATTGTGGAAATTGTTTCACAATTAATACCGCCTGGAACACCATAGTTTGATGGTGTGTCCGAACATCATAGTTGCACCCTATTGGAAATGGTGCGTACCATGATGTCTCTTATCGAATTACCACTATCGTTTATGGGTTAGGCATTAGAGACAACCACATTCACTTTAAATAGGGCACCACGTAATTCCGTCGAGATGACACCGTATGAACTATGGTTTAGAGAAACCTAAGCTGTCATTTCTTAAAGGTTTGGGGCTGCGACGCTTATGTGAAAAAGTTTCAGGTTGATAAGCTCGAACCCAAAGCGGATAAAATGCATCTTCATAGGACACCAAAAAACAGTTGGGTATACCTCCTAATTCAGATCCGAAAGCAATAGGGATTGTTTCTTGAATCGGGTCCTTTCTTGAGGAAAAGTTTGTCTCGGAAATTGAGTGGGAGGATGGTGGAGACTTGATGAGGTTATTGAACCGTCACTTCAACAAGTATGTAGCAGGGCACAGGAAGTTGTTCCTGTGGCTCCTACACCAATTGAAGTAGAAGCTTATGATAGTGATCATGAAGTTTTGGGTCAAGTCACTACCGTACCTCGTAGGGTGACAAGGATGCGTACTGCTTCAGAGTGGTACAGTAATCCTGTCTTGAAGGTCATGTTGCTAGACAACAATGAACCACGAGCTATGGAGAAGCAATGGTGGGCCCAAATTCGACAAATGGTTAGAAGCCATGAAATCCGAGATAGGATCCATGTATCGTAACAAAGCATGGACTTTGGTGGACTTGCCGATGATCGGCAAGCCATTGAGATAAATGGATCTTTAAGAAGAAGACGGACGTGGATGGTAATGTCACCGTCTATGAAGCTCGACACTTGGCAAAGAGTTTTCACAAGTTCAAGGAGTTGACTACAATGAGATTTTCTCATTCAGTAGCGATGCTTAAGTCCGCGGAATCATGTTAGCATTAGCTGCATTTATGAAATCTGGCAGATGGATGTCAAAACGAGTTTCCTTACCGCCAGAAGGAAAGGTTGTATGTGATACAATCCGAAAGTTTTGTCGATCCTAAGGATGCTAAAAGGTATCTGGCTCCAGCGATCCTTCTAAGGACCGGAGTAAGCATCTCGGAGTTGGAATATGTACTTTGATAAGATGATCAAAGATTTTGGGTTTATACAAATTTATGAGAAACTTGTATTTCCAAAGAAGTGAGTGGGAGCACAATAGAATTTCTGATGAGTATTTGTTATTGACATATTGTTGATCAGAAATGATGTAGAATTTCTGGAAAGCATATAGGGTTATTTGAAAAGTGTTTTTCAATGGAAAACCTGGATTAGGCTACTTGAACAATAAGCATCAAGATCTATAAGATAGATCAAAATGCTTAATAGTACTTTCAAATGAGCACGCATACCTTGACATGATCATGAAGGTGTTCAAGATGGATCATCAAAGAAGGAGTTCTTGCACGAGATGTAAGGTATGAAGTTAAGACTTAAAAGCTCGACCACGGCAGAGCGAGAGAGAAAGGGCGAAGGTCGTCCCTATACTTCGCACGTAGGCTCTATAGTATGCTATCTTTGTGTACCGCACTGAAGTGAGCCATGCCATGAGTCGATCTAGGGTACAAGAATGATCCAGAATGGATCATTGGATCGGTCAAAATTGTCCTTGGAGTAAATAAGGACATGTTTCTCGATTATGGAGGTGATAAAGAGTTCGGCGTAAAGGGTTACATCGATGTAAGCTTTAACACCTATCCGAGTGACTCGGAGTAGCAAACCGGATACGTATAGTGGAGCAACCATTTGGAATAGATCCAAGTGGAGCGTGGAAGCAGCATTTACAATATGACCCAGAGATTTGCGAAGTACATACGGATCTGAAAGTTGCAGATCCGTTGACTAAAACCTCTCTCACAAGCAAAACATGATCAAACCCCAGAACTCATTGAGTCTTAATCACATGATGATGTGAACTAGTTTAGTGACACTAGTAAACTCTTTGGATGTTGGTCATATGGCGATGTGACCTGTGAGTGTTAATCACATGGTGATGTGAACTAGATTATTGACTCTAGTGCAAGTGGGAGACTGTTGGAAATATGCCCTAGAGGCAATAATAAAAGTATTATTATGTTTCCTTGTTCATGATAATTGTCTTTTATTCATGCTATAACTGTATTATCCGGAAATCGTAATACACGTGTGAATACATAGACCACAATATGTCCCTAGTGAGCCTCTAGTTGACTAGCTCGTTGTGATCAACAGATAGTCATGGTTTCCTGGCTATGGACATTGGATGTCGTTGATAACGGGATCACATCATTAGGAGAATGATGTGATGGACAAGACCCAATCCTAAGCATAGCACAAAGATTGTGTAGTTCGTTTGCTAGAGCTTTTCCAATGTCAAGTATCTCTTCCTTAGACCATGAGATCGTGTAACTCCCGGATACCGTAGGAGTGCTTTGGGTGTATCAAACGTCACAATGTAACTGGGTGACTATAAAGGTGCACTACAGGTATCTCCGAAAGTGTATGTTGGGTTAACACGGGTCGAGACTGGGATTTGTCACTTCGTGTAAACGGAGAGGTATATCTGGGCCCACTCGGTAGGACATCATCATAATGTGCACAATGTGACCAAGGGGTTGATCACGGGATGATGTATTACGGAACGAGTAAAGAGACTTGCCGGTAACGAGATTGAACAAGGTAACGGTATAACGACGATCGAATCTCGGGCAAGTACAATACCGTTAGACAAAGGGAATTGTATACGGGATTGACTGAGTCCTTGACATCGTGGTTCATCCAATGAGATCATCGTGGAACATGTGGGAGCCAACATGGGTATCCAGATCCCGCTGTTGGTTATTGACCAGAGAACGTCTCGGTCATGTCTACATGTCTCCGAACCCGTAGGGTCTACACATAAGGTTCGATGGCGCTAGGGTTATAAAGGAAGTTTGTATGTGGTTACCGAATGTTTTTCGAGTCCGTATGAGATCCCGGACGTCACGAGGAGTTCCGGAATGGTCCGGAGGTAAAGATTTATATATGGGAAGTCCTATTTTGGCCACCGGAAAATGTTCGGGATTTTTCGGTATTGTACCGGAAGGTTCTAGAAGGTTCAGTGGGGCCCACTGCATGGGGGACCCACATGAATGTGGGTAGTGGGGAAAGGCCCCACACCCTGGTCAAGGCGCACCAAGATCCCCCTTAGAAGTAATAAGATCATATCCCGAAGGGATAAGATCAAGATCCCTAAAAAGGGGGATAACAATCGGTGGGGAAGGAAATGATGGGATTTCTTTCCCCCACCTTGTCCAACGCCCCAATGGACTTGGAGGGAAAGAAACCAGCCCCTCCACCCCTATATATAGTTGGGAGGCGCATGGGAGCTTCACACGAAGTTCTGGCGCAGCCCTCCCCTCTCCCAAGTCCTCCTCCTCTCCCGCGGTGCTTGGCGAAGCCTTGCAGGATTGCCACGCTCCTCCACCACCACCACGCCGTCGTGCTGCTGCTGGATGGAGTCTTCCTCAACCTCTCCCTCTCTCCTTGCTGGATCAAGGCATGGGAGACGTCACCGGGCTGTACGTGTGTTGAACGCGGAGGTGCCGTCCGTTCTGCACTAGGATCTCCGGTGATTTGGATCACGACGAGTACGACTCCTTCAACCCTGTTCTCTTGAACGCTTCCGCTTAGCGATCTACAAGGGTATGTAGATGCACTCGCCTTCCCTTCGTTGCTGGTTTCTCCATAGATAGATCTTGGTGACACGTAGGAAAATTTTGAATTTCTGCTACGTTCCCCAACAAGGCAGAGGGAGGCGGGCAATGAAGATTACCTGACCACGATGAGGTGGTGGCCGGAGCGGAGACGACGGAGGGCGGAGACGGCGAGCTTGGGGGAGGCGGGGAGGTCGCGGGCCTCCTCTCCTAGTGGACGTGGGGCCTCCTCTCCTGGTGGACGTGGGGCGGCGCCGAGGCTCCAAGTCTCTGGCGGCTCCGAGGGTTAGGGAGGAGGCGAGGAGGCGCGGCGCAGCGGGGCGGGGCTCGGGGAGGCGGCGCCGAGGGGAGGAAGGGAGAGGGAGGCGGGGCGCGTGGGCGGTTGCGACCGACTTGAGAGGGCGGTTGCGCTTCGAGGGGAGGAAGGGGAGAGGGAGGCGGCGGGGGCGTGTGGGCGGCTGCGGTGGACGGAGGGGGCGGCGGCGTACGGTTGGGGACTGAGGCCACAGTGAGGTGAGTAGGTGGTGTGGGGGGAGGGTTCTAATGGCGCACCTAAACCTAGTCAGGTTATATACAACCTAACCTATAACTAAATTAGAACAAGCCCACTAGCCCGACTGGTCAAGACGCAAGACACACACACGGGAGGTCTGGGTTCGATTCCTGTGCTCCCCATTTTTGTATTTATGCATTTAAAATGTTGTTTTATATTTATTTTGTTTAAATATGTTCAAACTTGTTTAAATCATAATAGTAATATTTTTTATAAAAATAGTAATAATTTTTAAAAATATCATCAAATTTGTTATTTTAAAATATTTATGAATATGAAAAATATCATCAAATTTATTATTTGAAAATATAATCAAATTTGTTATTTGAAAATATAATCAAATTTTTTTTTTCCTTTGCAATTTTAGTTGCATTCATTTGTGACAAAGGAGCGGGCCGGGATGGTGCGGGGAGAGGTGCGGGTGGTCGTCGGCGGCGGTGGAGTGGGGGACGGTGCGGGCGGGGTCGGTGGCGCACAGTGGAGCGGGAGGGTGCGGTGGGACGTCATGGCGGTGGAGTGGGGGGAGGGGGAGGGGGTGGCGGTGGAGTGGGGAAGGGTGCAGGCAGGGGGTCGGCGGTGGAGTGGGAATGGTGTTGTTTGAAATTTATTTTGTTTAAATATGTTCAAACTTGTTTAAATCATAACAGTAATATTTTTTTATAAAAATAGTAATAATTTTTTTAAAAATATCATCAAATTTGTTATTTGAAAATATTTATGAATATGAAAAATATCATCAAATTTATTATTTGAAAATATAATCAAATTTGTTATTTGAAAATATAATCAAATTTGTTTTTTCCTTTGCAATTTTAGTTGCATTCATTTGTGAGGGTGGAGCGGGCGGGGATGGTGCGGGGAGAGGGTGCGGGTGGTCATCGCGGCGGTGGAGTGGGGGAGACGGGCTGGGTAGGGGGTGGCCGGTGGAGCGGGGAGGTGCGGTGGGACGTCGTGGCAGTGGAGTGGGGAGGTGTGGGGGTCACACGGCGGTGGAGTGGGGAGGGTGCAGGCAGGGGGTCGGCGGTGGAGTGGGAATGGTGTTTTTTATATTTATTTGTGTTTAAATATGTTCAAACTTGTTTAAATTATAACAGTAATATTTTTTATAAATTAGTAAAAAATTAAAAATATGTTCAAAAAAGCGGAAAGGGGGGCGGGTGCTCGGCGGTGGAGTGGGGAGGTTGCGATGGGTGGAGCTAAGCGGGAGGTGCTTGGTGCGATCGAGATGGAGGGGAATCGAGATCAAGTGTCCTCATGAATTCAAAAAGTGCCCATGAAATTTAAAAATATTCATGATATCAAAAGTGCCCATGAAATACAATCGAGAAATGAAGACTACGATTTAAAGTGCCCATTAGTAGTTTTGCAAAAAAGTAAAAATAATAAGTATATATACTAATGGCATCTCCTCCGGATGTGCCATTACTAGTTTAAACTAGTAATGGCGCCTTTGTCTTGCGATGCACCATTAGTAGCTTTGCAAAAAAGAATAAAACAAAATTTACAGTAATGGCGCACTGCCTGCTTGGTGCGCCATTAGTAGTTATAGATAGTAATGGCGCATTACGGACCAGATGCGCCATTAGTATGTATGGGAAAATGGAAAAAAAAGTAATTCATACTAGTGGCGCACTCTTACGGTGCGCCATTAGTGTCTTACACACTAATGGCGTACCACAAACAGGTGCGCCATTAGTATATAATAGTGGCGCACTACTTCCACGGTGCGCCATTAGAATCAATCCTATCTATAGCCCTTTTCCTAGTAGTGTACGAAGCAACGCATAAACTAGGGTCTAAGCTTCTGTCACTCTAGCAACCCATCATCTACTTATTACTTCCCAATGCCTTCCTCTAGGCCCAAATAATTGTGAAGTGTCATGTAGTCGACGTTCAGATAACACCACTAGAGGAAAGACAACATTCATTTCATCAAAATATCGAACGAATACCAAATTCACATGACTACTAATAGCAAGACTTCACCCATGTCCTCAGGAACAAATGTAACTACTCACAAAGCATATTCATGTTCATAATCAGAGGAGTAATAATATGAATTAAGGATCTGAACATATGATCTTCCACCAAGTAAACCAATTAGCATCAACTACAAGGAGTAATCAACACTACTAGCAACCCAACGGTACCAATTTGTGGTTTTGATACAAGATTGGATACAAGAGATGAACTATGGTTTTGAGAGGAGATGGTGCGGGTGAAGATTTTGGTGGAGATTGACCCCCTCCCGATGAGAGGATCGTTGGTGATGACGATGGTGATGATTTCCTCCTCCCGGAGGGAAGTTTCCCCGGCAGAACAGCTCCGCCGGAGCCCTAGATTTGTTCCGCCAAGGTTCTGCCTTGTGGCAGCAGAGTTTCGTCCCGTAAGCTTGCCTCTGATTTTTTTTCAGGGTAAAAGCCTTCATATAGCAGAAGATGGGCACCGGAGGGCCACCAGGGGCCCAGGAGACAGGGGCGCCCAGTAGGGTGGGCGCCCCCACCTCCCTGGCAGGTGTGGGCCCCTCTAGTGTTTTCTTCGCTAAATAATTCTTATTAATTCCAAAACTGACTTCCATGGAGTTTCAGGATTTTTGGAGCTGTGCAGATATAATTCCAATATTTGCTCCTATTCCAACCAGAATTCCAGCTGCCGGCATTCCCCCTCTTCATGGAAAACCTTGTAAAATAAGAGAGAATAGCCATGAGTATTGACACATAGTGTGTAGTAACAGCCCATAATGCAATAAATATTGATATAAAAGCATGATGCAAAATGGACGTATCAACTCCCCCAAGCTTAGACCTCGCTTGTCCTCAAGCGGAAGCCGATATCGAAAAATATGTCCACATGTTTAGAGATAGAGGTGTTGATAAAAATAAAATAAGGACACAAGGGCATCATGATCATTCTTATAATAGCAACATGGATAGATTTTATCATATGATTTCTTATGCTCAAGTAACAATCAATTCACAATGTCAAGTATGGTTCAGAAACTTCATTGGGAACTAGCAAACTATAATCTTAGTCACTGAAGGAACTGCAATTCATCATAACATCAGAAAGAGTCAAGAATAGAGCTTTTTAGCAAGTCCACATACTCAACTATCATATAGTCTTCTACAATTGCTAACACTCGCGCAGTACTTGTGGTTATGGAGTTTCAACCGGACACTGAGAAAGATAGGGGCTTATTGTGTTGCCTCCCAACGTATTCACCTTTGGGTGATATCAACAATAATAATTCATGCTAACTTACATCCAATTGGACTTTCAAACATGAGGAGCTTGCCAAAGGATAAAATGAAAAATGGAAAGGTGAAGATCACCTTGAATCAAGCATAAAGTAAAATCATAAAGTAAAAAATAGGCCCTTTGCAGAGGGAAGCAGAGGTTGTCATGTGCTTTTACGGTTGGGTGCACAAAATCTTAATGCAAAAGAACGTCACTTTATATTGCCACTTGTATATGGACCTTTATTATGCAGTCCGTTGCTTTTATTGCTTCCACAACAAGATCGTACAAAGCTTATTTTCTCTGCAGTAATAAGTCATAAATATTTAAAGAGCTATTTTTATTGCTTGCAACATGACAACTTACTTGAAGGATCTTACTCAACCCATAGGTAGGTATGGTGGACTCTCATGGCAAAAACTGGGTTTAAGGATATTTGGAAGCACAAGTAGTATCTCTACTTGGTGCAAGGAATTTGGCTAGCATGAGGGAGAAAGGCAAGCCCAACATGTTGGGAAGATCAATGACAATATACTTTAACTGAGATGTGAGAAAAGATAAACCATTACATTGTCTTCCTTGTCCAACATCAACTCTTTTAGCATGTCATACTTAATGAGTGCTCACAATCATAAAAGATGTCCAAGATAGTATATTTGTATGTGAAAACCTCTCTTTCCTTATTACTTCCTATTAATTGCAACGATGACCAAATCTATGTTTGTCAACTCTCAACAGCTTTTATGCATCATACTTTCTATGTGTGAAGTCATTACTATCCATATATAAGATCAATATGAACTCTTGTATTCTTTTTATTCTTTCTACTTCCTCAAGATCATAGCAAGATAGCAAAGCCCTTGACTCAACACTAATTTTTATTATAGATAGCTCACGGACTCGATTACATAAAGAGATCACAAAGCAAAACTCAAAACTACTTGATACTAAAACTTCAATCTACTAGATCAAGATACTACTAAAAGGATCGAACTAAGTAAAACGGTAAATATAGGAGTGTGATGGTGATACGATACCGGGTCACCTCCCCCAAACTTGGAAGTTGCCAAGGGGAGTGCCCATACCCATGTGATTATGTCCTCGGAGGTGGTGAAGTAGGAGTTGTTGATGATGTAGGCTTGTCGTCCATCTTCCAAGTCATAGGTTCACCATCATAGAAGGATGACCGAGTCTCCGGGTCCTCAAATCTGCAACCAAAATCATGTTCTTGAATCTATATTCATACTCACAGTTTTATTTTTTTAGGTCATAGATCTGGGCTTGGAGGTGCTCGATTTTATCTTGAAGTTTGAAGATGGTCTCCCCAATGACCTTGGCATCTAGCTTGTGGTTGTTGGTGAACTCCGTGATCATCATCTGGTTGGCGTTGAGTCCACGCTCCACCATCCCTTGGCACTTGAAAACTTGTTGCTCCATGGCTTCGAGCTTTGTCTCCACGCTTCCGGTACGCCTTGGTCCCTCCACATCGCGGATGTGCAGCACCCCCTCACGCATCTCAATGGTTTGAGGGTGTTGCAGCACCTCCGTGAGATAGGGGTTGATAACCCTCTCTAAAAACTTGTCCTTGGGAGCGCTTAGAGACGTCATGATGCTCTAGATCTGTCAGAAAGCAGCTCAAAACGAAAACAGGGGATATTTCCCTGATACGGTGGTCAAAGCCTTCGGGAGATTATATAATTATTTTTACCGACCGAAATATGTAACATGCAACAAAACGGAGTCCGGGAGGCACACGAGGTGGCCAGGAGACAGGGGGCGCGCCCAGGAAGGGTGGGCGCGCCCTCCACCCTCGTGGAGGCCTCGCGTCCTTCCCGGATTACTTCTTTCTTCCAAAAATTCTTGAATATTCCAAAATGGATAAAAATTGCCATTAGAATTGTTTTGGAGTCGGTTTACTTACCGTACCACATGCCTATTCCTTTTCGAAGTCTGAAACATTCTGGAAAGTGTCCCTTATGTATTCCTCCGGGGTTATGGTTTCAATAATATTAGTTTCAACATTGATAGGATTACCTGAGATATAAAGTTTGATTCTTTGACTCTTCACCAACCCTCGGACTTGTGCCTTCGAAGTTGTTGATTTTTATGGCACCGGAATGATAGACCTCCTCGACAACGTAAGGACCTTCCCATTTAGAGAGAAGTTTTCTTACAAAAAATCTTAAATGAGAGTTCAATAATAACACATAATCACATACGTTAAACTCACGCTTTTGTATCCTTTTGTCATGCCAGCGTTTAACTTTTTCTTTGAATAGGTTGGCATACTCATAGGCTTGGGTTCTCCATTCATCAAGTGAGGTAATGCCAAATAACCTCTTCTCACTGGCAAGTTTGAAGTCATAGTTGAGCTCTTTAATAGCCCAATATGCTTTATGTTCAAGTTCAAGAGGTAGGTGACATGCTTTTCTATAAACCATCTTATATGGAAACATACCCATAGGATTTTTATATGCAGTTCTATAGGCCCACAATGCATCATCAAGTTTTTTGGACCAATTCTTTCTAGATCTATTCACAGTCTTTTGCAAAATTAATTTGAGCTCTCTATTGCTCAACTCTACCTGACCACTAGACTGCGGGTGATAAGGAGATGCGATTCTATGATTAACATCATACTTAGCAAGCATCTTACAGAAGGCATCATGAATAAAATGTGAACTACCATCAGTCATAAGATTTCTAGGGACTCCAAACCTCGGAAAAATAACTTCTTTAAGCATCTTAATAGAAGTGTTATGATCAGCACTACTAGTTGGAATAGCTTCTACCCACTTAGTAACGTAATCAACAGCAACTAAAATATGTGTGTAACCATTAGAGGCAGGAAAAGGTCCCATATAATCAAAGCCCAAACATCAAATGGTTCAATAAAAAGAGAATAATTCATAGGCATTTCTTGACGTCTACTAATATTACCAATTCTTTGGCATTCATCACAAGATAAGACAAAATTACGAGCATCTTTGAAGAGAGTAGGCCAATAAAAACCGGATTGCAATACCTTATGTGCAGTTCTATCTCCACCGTGGTGTCCTCCATATGATTGAGAGTGACACTTGCGTAGGATCTGTTCCTGTTCATGCTCAGGTACACAACGTTTAATAACACCATCTACTCCTTCTTTATAAAGGTGTGGGCATCCCCGAAGTAATGTCTTAAATCATAAAAGAACTTTTTTCTTTTGCTGGTATGTGAAACTAGGTGGTATAAATTTAGCAACAATGTAATTAGCATAATCAGCATACAAAGGAGCGGTACGAGAAGCATTAATGACCGCTAATTGTTCGCTTGGAAAGCTATCATCAATAGGCAGTGGGTCATCAAGAACATTCTCTAACCTAGACAAGTTGTCTGCAACGGGTTTCTCAGCTCCCTTTCTATCAACAATATGCAAATCAAATTCTTGGAGCAAGAGAGCCCATCTAATAAGTCTAGGCTTAGCATCTTTCTTTTCCATAAGATATTTAATAGCAGCATGATCATTGTGAATAGTAACTTTGGAATAAAAAATATAAGGTCTGAACTTATCACATGCAAACACAACTGCTAAGAACACTTTTTCAGCAGTAGCATAATTTCTCTGGGCAGTATCAAGAGTCTTACTAGCATACTGGATAACATTCAACTTCTTATCAACTCTTTGCCCTAGAACAGCACCTACAGCATAATCACTAGCATCACACATAATTTCAAAGGGTAAATTCCAATCAGGTGGCTGAACAATAGGCACAGTAATCAAAGCTTTCTTAAGTATTTCGAATGCTTCTACACAATCATCATCAAAGACAAAAGGAATATCTTTTTGCAATAAAATAGTCAGAGGCCTAGAGATTTTAGAAAAGTCCTTAATAAACCTCCTATAAAAACCGGCATGACCAAGGAAACTTCTTATACCTTTTATGTCCTTGGGACATGGCATCTTTTCAATAGCATCAACTTTAGCTTTATCAACTTCAATACCTCTCTCAGAAATCTTATGCCCCAAGAGAATGCCTTCATTAACCATAAAGTGGCACTTTTCCCAATTCAGTACGAGACTAGTGTCTTCACTCCTCTGCAAAACTCGATCAAGGTTGCTCAAGCAATCATCAAAAGAGGATCCATAAATGGAGAAATCATCCATGAATACCTCACAAATCATTTCACAAAAGTCAGAGAATATAGCCATCATGCATCTTTGAAAGGTAGCAGGTGCATTACATAAACCAAAAGGCATACGTCTATAAGCAAACATACTGAAAGGGCAAGTAAAAGTAGTTTTTGATTGATCCTTTGCTGACACAGGTATTTGAGAAAAATCCAGAATAACCATCTAGAAAGCAGAAATGTGTGTGTTTGGATAGTCTTTCTAGCATTTGATCAATAAAAGGTAAAGGGTAATGATCTTTCTTAGTAGCTTTATTTAATTTAAAGAAATCAATTACTATCGTGGGATTGTCACGACAGATGTCCTCTTGCAAGGACTTAGTCGTGGAGCCATCGCAACTAGGAATCTTAAAGGGGTTAATTGGGACAAAGGACACGAGAGATTTATACTAGTTTGGCCCCTTACGGTGAAGGTAAGGCCTACGTCTAGTTGGGTTGGTATTGCTTGATGTTTCGATGACCAGGGAGCGAGATACGCTATGCTCGGTTCTTGATGAGTTGTTTCTTGTCCCTAAGCCGTCGGCAGGTCATCCCCTTATATACACGGGTTGACGCCCTGCGGCCTACAGAGTCCCTGCCGGCTCATAGACAGTGTCCGGCTCGGTGACTAGTTAATTCTACCTTATGTTACAAGTCATGTCATCATGGCGGTTTCACCACTATGGGCCTTAAGCCGCCTGTGGGCCTTAGACCCTTTATTGAACCGCCATCTTCATGCTTGGTCTTGGGCTTCTTTCTGATGAGTCTTCTTTGCGTAACCTGGCCCCTCCTGGGCGGCTTACACAAATAGTTATATCCCCAACATTAGGCCCCAGATTGATTTGAACCGGTTTATGTCAATCTTAAAATACCTTAAGAAATAGACCTTCAGCCTTCTGCCTGTGCAAAGGTTTTTAACCCGCCATGACGTCCTCTTCTGGATCCGCGTTAACCCACCGTGACATCATCTTTACATAAATTCATATTTTACTCCGCCATATCCTCCAACGGATCTTTGCTTTTACTAACTATTCTGAAAACTGAGGCGTCGGGGCCGCTGGATAATGATGTTTAGTCTCCTCGTTTCTCGTGTTGTCTCAGTCGGTCTTCCCTTATAAATAGGCACGACCTAGGTCTTCCATTCTCCCCCCTTTCGGTCATCCTCTTCCTCTTGCTGTGTCTCTGCCGCCCGAGCTCCGCAGCCGCCGCCGTCGAGCTCCTTGTCTTCACCGACCTAGGCCACTGCATCAACCCGAATCTGACCGGAAATCAACGGCGAACTTCCGCAGCCCGTACACATCCGTAAGTTCCCTTCTTCCCTTTCATAGATCTGCATTGGAGATTTTTTGAGCTCGTCGGTGTTCATCGCCGCCCGCGGCGAACCCTTTATGTTCTTCACCTTCGATGCCTTGTTCAGATCGTTGAATAATATAAAACTGCCGCGGTGACTGTTTTATGTTTATCTCGAACATAGACAGATCTCTTTTCTTTTGTTCAGAGGCTTCCTTCAAGTGGATGAACTTCTCTGCACTGATTTTAGGTCTAGAAATTTTTCTTTTTGGAATGACCATTTGATCCAAAACAATAATTGCACCTTGTGAAATCTGTTTGTTCCACACTTAGTCAAAAACTGCATCTGTTTAATTTGTTTAACCATGGTAATCTATGTAGCCGGTTTATGACAACACCGATTGTCAGTCTTGCTTGCTTCCAGCGACTTTAAGAAAATTTAACTGCCTTTTATACTTGTAGCGGCTTAAATACCACTGAATAATTACCCATATGTCATTAGGCCCCTTCTTAAGCCGCCATTTCGAATAATTTCACGATGTCCTCCTCCGGGTTATAAGATGAACCGGAAATTTTTCTTTTATCATAGGTTTCAATTTGCCTAATGGCACCCAAGGCTCCCAAACCTTCGGTGACCTGTAACTGGGTCAAGTCCGTCGTTACAGAAAACACTTTGTCTGATTTTGTGAAATCCGGCCATCTGCCCAAGAAGGAGGTCATGTCTTATCCTGCTCCTAGCCCGTCAGAAGAGAAGCCTCAACCCAAGGAAGGGGAGATGATCGTGTTTACTGATCACATGAACCGGGTTTTTGCTCCACCTGGTTCAAAATTCTTCAGGGATGATTTGTATTTCTTTGATCTCAGACCTCAAGACATCGGGCCCAATTCCGTGTCAAATATTTGCAACTTCCATGTCATCTGCGAGGTGTACCTTGGAGAAGAACCCAATCTACTTTTGTTCAGAGAGCTACTCTATTTAAACCGGCAGAACGAACGTGCCAACGGGCCCAGTCTAGAACTTGGCGGCATCTCAATTCAGAGGCGGAGAGACTGCCTCTTTCCTTATGCCGAACTGCCCAGCCACCCAAAGGACTAGAACCAGACGTGGTTTTATTGCTAGGACACTTCTCCGGCTAACGAGAACCCTCTGCCCGGCTTCCGCGCTCTGCGCCTTGAATCAAATCACCCGCTGTCGGATAAGCTAACCGTTGTTCAACGTCTATCACTTTCCCCTACCATCAAGAAGATCAAAGCCCTCTTAGGCAACGGCTTAAGCGGTATAGATTTGGTGCGAGTCTGGATCTCCTGGCGGGTGATCCCGTTAAGCCGTCGCCCCGACTTAATGTGCTCTTACACTGGCGAGAAGGATGACTCGCTGCGCCACAGTTCTGATGACTTACCAGATGATATGGTTGAAGTCACGACCCAGACCTTGTTGAAAGAAGGCACGGTGACTAGTAATGCCTTTGGCTTACTTCCCTTCTGCAAGAAGAACCCGGCCCCCGCAGTGAGTCATCAACCTCAATGAATACTCTTTATTATATTACACCTTGATTTTACTCATAACCCCTTATCATTTTTTCACAGGCCGATGACAACTTATGGAAGGTCAGGTATGACCATGAGGCGGCCAAACAAGCCAGAGCGGCAAAAAGAGCCGAAAGAAAGGCCGCCAAGACTGGAACTTCGAAGAAGAGGAAACCAAGCGCTTCAGATATGTTTAAACTTGACGATACTGATGATGATGAAGAAGAGGTAACTTTTAACTCCCTTGACTCTTTATCATCACCTTACTGACATTAAAACTTTCTAGGAAGACATAGGGAATAGCCAAGTCGTCGAGGAAGAGGTAACTATAATCTCCTCCGACTCCGAGCCCCTACCGCGTCAGAAAAATCGAAGAGTAACCCGGAAAGTAAGATTTTCACATCCTTTGGCTTACCAAGATCCTCAATTTCTTTTGAAGCAACAGCAATTTGAAAGCCGGAGGCAGGCCCGGACCAGCAAGGATGTAGAGCTCTCCTCCGGCTTACCTGACGTAACCAGGAAGCGTCGAACTGAGCTTATTTCCGATTTACGTTCTGTTTTACCTTTGGCGGGTTTAATTCGTTAACCTCTCAATTCATCTGACTCCAATTATCAGGATACCTCTCCTTCCTCCAGCGAGTCTATGCAATCTAACATGCCGGCTTTCAAAACTGCCCCTGGGTAATGTAATTTTGTTTACCTTACTCATGCTTTTGTACTCATCCTTCTGCCTTTGTCCACAGCGTGCAAGTGAAACCCAGTAAGAGGGCAAAAAAGAGTAAGCCGTCCCAAGACCCGGTCGCGACTGAACCGGAGCTTGGCACGGCTGCTCCTGACAGTTCTACGCATCAGCCACCGCCTGAACCAGCCTATGACATTCCAGCACCAACCTCTGATCCACCCGCCGAAGATACTCTCAACGGCTCTGATAACCCGGAAGGTCCTAGCCCGGCCAACACAATTTATCCGGAAGTTGAGATTCTGAAGACTCAGTTTGTTGAGCCTGGGTAGCCCACTGTCCTTGCCAAATGCTCTGCCAAGGAGGAGCTTCTGGAACGCCAAAAAACCAAGCTAGACATTGCTGACTATACTCATTTGAGCATTGGAGAGATAGTCTATGGCTATCTTAATCGAGTACATAGTAGCCGTGACCTGGAAATTGACATGGTGAAGCAAATACAGCAAAAATCTGAGGTATAACTTATGCTACTTTTCTTAATCGTACTTACTGTATCAGCCCTGAAGTCTATTGCTTATGAATAAATATGTTGTAGACATAGAAAACTTCTTAGCACTGCTTTGCCCGGTTTAGAAAGAAGATATTTAACCCGGTTGTAACATGATACCTTGAACTTGCGATACACATTAGCCCCCAAGTGTCAAGTATCTTTGCTTGCAAAGTGCTTGGGACTTAACTTCCATGAACCGGCATTGTAAGTTAAAATTCTTCAGCATACATTAGCCCCCTAGTGTCAAGTATCTTTGATTGCAAAGTGCTTGGAACTTAATGTTATCTTACCATGCTTCTGACTATAACCCGGCATCAATGCAGGCCACCATAAGTCAATTTGAGTCGGAGATTGCTGACCTCAAGAGCCGCCTGGCAGCTCAAGAACTTGAAATCCAAAAGGACAACTCCAAATTTGAATTCAGCGTCTCTGAACAAGAGAAGTTGAAGAAGAATTTTGAGGCGGAGAAGAAAATCTGGGCTGATGAGAAGCCTCACTAGTAACCCGGGTCGAGACAGCAGAAACATCACTTGCAGAAGCAACAGCCGAGCTGTCCGGCCTAAAGCGCCAGATATCTCAAATGGTCTTAGCAATCTTTGGTAAGTTATTGTATATAACCTCAAATATTGTAATCCTTCCTTTGATGAATATTTTAATTGTTATCTCCGGCTCACCTTATGTTTATGAACGCAGGCCCCAGGAGCACAAACCTCAAGCAGAACATGTTGATCAAACTGAAAGCGGTTTACACTCTAGTGGAGCAACTGTACACCGGGTCACAACAAGCTTTGGCCGTTGTAGATTTATCTTATGACGTTCCTCATCTCCTGCAAGATGTGCTAAAGCGGCTTGCCGTGCTACCCCAGCGGGTCCAGGAGCTAAGACGGGCATCTGCCAGAGCCGGGGCTATAGCCGCATTGAGCCGGGCCAAGGCGTGGCTTCCAGAGTTAGACCCGGCAGACATTGCTCTTGGGTATCCCAGCTTGAAGGAAGACGGCTCTTTATTCAACGAGACAGACTTCACCGCCTGTGTGAAAGACATACGTCATGTGGCTACTCTCATTGGGAATGATACTGACCTTACCAAACATCAGCCGGGCTATGACAGTGAGAACCGGAGAATTCTAACACCTCACTATGATGAAGTCAACCTGATCCCTCCAACTCGTAAGCATACCTTTGCCCCTGAAGTGGACCCAGCCGGTTTAATAGATGATGAAGATGAGTTTGAAGCCTTGAGTGGCATTGATTGGGCCTCATCAACCTTCCAGGACAGGGCAGCCGATGGAGAGGCGGAGAAGGATAACCTAGAATCTTGAAGCCAACCAAAAGAGTGAACCGCCAGGCGTTTATGATTTTGCAAAAACAATGTTTCATTATTCAGACCCAGGGAGTCTTGTAATAGGGTAGAAAAACCTCTCGATTTTTGTCATGCCTTCGCGCATGTTTACGGCGCTTAATACTTTCGTAAGCCGCCATCGTTATATATTTACAGCTTATGTTAATCTTTTATTTTCTTGATGTTAAAAATTTGCTTGCCTTATCCTGCATATAAAACAAGCAGAATTCCCTTGGAGACTTATCGCATCGGGGGTCACATAAGGTATTGATAACCCGGAGTGCGAACCAAAACATCATATAAAGGCCAGTTTATGATTATATTTGTTAAACATAATCACAATAGCATACCTGCGATCCTTTTGGTAATCTCGCTGGTTTATGTGACCTAAATCATGAGGGTAAGTTTAAGTCCTGAAAGTTGGCACATATGATGTTCACATGGCCCTTAACAACTGAAGTGACCAATATTAAACCGGTGGAACGAGAACCCCATAGTACTTTTCGAGAAAGGCCTCCCGATAGTCAAACATTTACACTTACAAAGTATGATGAATAATAAACAAAATTTAAAAGGCCTCTGATTCGAATACGATCAGTGAACTGTTCCAAAGGGGTTAAGCTAAGATTCGGATACGATCATATAGCCCCCAGTGGCTTTGGCGATGCCGATCAAATGGGTATCGACAACTATGTCCTCTTTGGTTCGAATACGACCTATGTTTGAACAGGAAGCCCCCAAGTGACCATAAGAGTTGTTTATTGACGCTGATTCAAATACGATCCACGTCAGACCCAAAGGGGTTAAGCTATGATTCAAATATGATCAAGAAGCCCCCAAGTGGGTTTGGCAGTATGCCGATCAAGTGGGTATCGACAGCTTTGTTCTCTTTGGTTCGAATACGACCTTTGTTTGAACAAGAAGCCTCCAAGTGACCATGGCTAGATTCAGATATGATCATAAGCCGGACCAAAGGGAAAGCCCGATTCAGATATGATCCGCTCCCTGTTGGTTGTTTCCACCACCTGATAAAGAAGACATGTAAACCTTTGAGGGTGAAAAGAAATAGAGGTCCTGCTTTATTGCTTCATATAACATATGCATCATCAAAAAATATATACATCTTGAGAGCCGGTGGCTCAAGTATAGTAAGGCCGAAGATGGGCGATATTCCACGGTCGGCGGGTCTCCTCCTCCAACTTACGTGAATATTTGTGCTCTTGAACATCGATAAGGTAGTATGACCCGTTGTTCAGACTCTTGCTGACCACAAAGGGTCCTTCCCAAGGAGGGGATAGCTTGTGCATATCAGACTGATCCTGGATGAGCCGGAGCACTAAGTCGCCTTCCTAAAAGGTTTTGCTTCTAATCCGGCGGCTGTGATAGCGGCGCAGGTCTTGCTGGTAAATCGCCGAGCGGGCTATTGCCAAGTCTTGCTCCTCATCCAACAAGTCAAGTGCATTCTGATGAGCTTTTTCGTTATCAGCCTCAACATAAGCCGCCACGCGGGGTGAATCATGCCGATGTCACTTGGCAGGACTGCCTCTACTCCGTATACCATGAAGAAAGGTGTGTAACCTGTAGATCTGTTAGGCGTAGTGTTGATGCTCCACAGTACAGAGGGTAACTCCTCCACCCAACAACCCGGAGTCCGTTGTAAGGGGACCAAGAGCCGGGGTTTGATACCCTTCAGGATCTCCTGATTAGCTCTTTCTGCTTGACCATTGGATTGAGGATGATCAACAGCCGAAACATCAAGCCGGATATGTTCTCGTTGACAGAACTCTTCCATGGCACCCTTGGAGAGATTAGTGCCATTATCAGTTATGATGCTGAGTGGAAAACCAAAACAAAAGATCACCTTCTTCATGAACTGAACCGTCATGGCTGCATCACACTTACTGATCGGCTCTGCCTCAACCCACTTTGTAAACTTATCCACTGCCACCAGGAGGTGTGTCTTTTTATCATGAGACCTCTTGAAAGGTCCAACCATGTCAAGCCCCCAAACTACGAACGGCCAAGTAATTGGAATCATCCTCAACTCTTGAGCCGGCACATGAGCTCATCATGAGAATTTTTGACATCCGTCACATTTGCTGACTAGATCCTCCGCATCAGCATGAGCCGTCAGCCAATAGAAACCATGACGGAAAGCCTTGGCCACAAGAGATTTTGAACCGGCATGATGCCCACAATCTCCTTCATGGATCTCACGAAGTACCTCCTGACCCTCCGCAGGCGACACATAACGTTGAAACGCCCCAGTGACACTGCGGTGATGTAACTCGCCATGAACAATCGTCATAGATTTGGACCGCCTGATGATTTGTCTCGCCAAGGTCTCATCCTCAGGCAACTCTCCCCGGGTCATATAGGCCAAATATGGCCTTGTCCAATCGGGATAGCGTGAAGAACGCCACCAGTGTGTGCCTCCGGTGCAGCACTGCTAGTTCTTCCTCTATAGGTACCTTGACAGAAGGATTATGCAAAACATCGAGAAAGGTGTTAGGCGGCACCGGCTTACACTGAGATCCCAACCAGCTTAAAGCATCAGCCGCCTCATTCTTCCTTCGATCAATGTGCTCCACTTGATAACCTTTGAAGTGCGCAGCCATAGCATCTACTTCACGACGGTAAGCCACCATAAGGGGATCCTTGGAGTCCCACTTGCCTGACACCTATTGAGCCATGAGATCTGAATCGCCCAAGCACCTTACCCGGCTCAAATTCATCTCTTTGGCCATCTGGAGACCATGGAGTAAAGCCTCGTACTTAGCTGCATTGTTAGTACAAGGAAACATAAGCCGGAGCACATAACAAAATTTGTCACCTCGAGGGGAAGTTAAAACAACTCCAGCCCCCGAGCCTTCTAACTTCCTGGACCAATCAAAGTGAATAGTCCAATATGTGTTATCTGGTTTCTCCTCAGGTGCCTACAACTCTGTCCAATCATTGATAAAATCCACCAGGGCTTGAGACTTGATAGCAGTCCGAGGCATGTATTTCAAACCATGAGGCCCAAGCTCAATGGCCCACTTGGCGACTCGTCATGTGGCCTCTCTATTCTGTATGATGTCTCCTAAGGGGGCAGAGCTTACCACAGTGATAGGATGACCTTGGAAGTACTGCTTCAGCTTCCGACTTGCCATGAACACTCCGTAAACAAGTTTCTGCCAATGTGGATACCTTTGTTTAGACTCAATGAGCACCTCACTGATGTAGTAAACCGGCCGTTGAACCGGATGCTCCTTGCCAGCCTCCTTGCGCTCCACCATGATGGCAACACTAACGGCTCATGCGTTAGCAGCCACATATAACAGTAACAGCTCCCTATCAATGGGAGCCGCAAGGACCGGCGGCTCAAACAACTGTCTCTTTAAATCTTCAAAGGCAGTATTAGCAGCATCACTCCAGACAAAAGTGTCTGTTTTCTTCATCATCTGATATAGCGGTAGGGCCTTCTCACCTAACCGGCTTACGAACCGGCTTAAAGCAGCAACACGACCCGCCAGTCGCTGAACATCATTGATGCACGCTGGTTTAGCCAAAGAGGTGATTGCTTGATCTTCTCCGGGTTAGCTTCAATGCCTTTGTTTGAGACCAGAAAAACCAGAAGCTTGCCTGCAGGTACACCAAATACACACTTGGCCGGGTTAAGCATCATCTTATAAACCCGGAGATTATCAAAGGTCTCCTTTAAATCAGATATCAAGGTTTCCTTATCCCTGGATTTCACCACAATGCCATCCACATAAACATGAACTTTTCGCCCAATTTGATCGTGGAGACAGTTCTGTACACATTGCTGATAAGACGCCTGGGCACACTTGAGCCCAAATGGCATAGATACATAGCAGAAGGCTCCGAACGGAG
The DNA here is from genome assembly GCA_021437245.1 of Aegilops speltoides. Classification (NCBI taxonomy): domain Eukaryota; kingdom Viridiplantae; phylum Streptophyta; class Magnoliopsida; order Poales; family Poaceae; genus Aegilops; species Aegilops speltoides. The sequence continues at coordinate 18,873,195 of CM038145.1, read as the reverse complement.
TGATGAAAGCCATCTTCTCCTGGTCCTTAACTGCCATTTTGATCTGATAATAGCCAGAGTAAGCATCCAGAAAGCTCAATCGCTCGTAACCCGCCGTAGCATCAATGATTTGATCAATACGGGGGCGGGCAAAGGGATCAGCCGGATAAGCCTTATTTAAGTCCGTGTAATCCACATACATCCGCCAGGTGCCGTTCTTCTTGAGCACAAGCACCGGGTTAGCTAACCACTCCAGGTGAAAAACTTCAACAATGAACCCAGCCGTTAAGAGTCAGGTGACCTCCTCTCCAATAGCTTTCCATCTTTCCTCATTAAACCATCGAAGAAATTGCCTGACCGGCTTATACTTCAGATCAATATTAAGAGTGTTCTCAGTGAGTTCTCTCGGGATGCCCGGCATGTCAGAAGGTTTCCATGCAAAGATGTCCCGGTTCTCACAGATGAACTCGATGAGCGCGCTTTCCTATTTAGGATCCAAGTTGGCACTGATGCTGAACTGCATAGAAGAGTCGCCTGGAGTAAAGTCAACAAGCTTCGTTTCAGCGGCCGATTTAAACTTCAACGCCGGGTCATGCTCTGTAGTTGGCTTCTTCAGAGAGGTCATATCCGCCGGGTCAACATTATCCTGATAAAGCTTTAGCTCTTCTGCTGCACAAACAGACTCAGCATAAGCCGCGTCGCCTTCTTCACACTCCAAGGCTACCTTTCGACTTCCATGCACGGTGATGGTGCCCTTGTGACCCGGCATCTTAAGCTGCAGATAAACATAACACGGCCGTGCCATGAATTTGACATAAGCCGGCCGTCCAAACAGAGCATGATATGGACTCCTGATTTTGACCACCTCAAAGGTTAATTTCTCAGCTCTAGAATCGTACTCATCTCCAAAGTCCACTTCCAGTTCAATCTTGCCAATGGGGTAAGCCGACTTACCAGGAACCACTCCATGAAAAACAGTGTTGGACGTCTTCAAATTCTTATCAGTTAACCCCATGCGTCGAAAGGTCTCACAATAGAGGATATTGATGCTGCTACCCCCGTCCATGAGTACCTTAGTGAATTTGTATCCACCAACCTGAGGTGCTACCACCAAGGCTAACTGACCCGGATTATCAACCCGGAGGGGGTGATCTACCCTGCTCCATATAATGGGCTGTTCTGACCACCTCAAATAACGGGGAACCGCCGGCTCAACAGAATTCACGGCCCTCTTATGAACCTTCTGGTCACGTTTGCACAAGCTAGTGGTGGACACGTGATACTGCCCACTGTTCAGCTGCTTCGGATGGCTTTGATAACCCGACTGCTGTTGTTGTTGTTCCCCTTGACCAGACTGCTGTTGATTATAGCCGCCTTGATGTCCCTGAAAGCGGAACTTGAACCGCCGCCCGGGCCATGAAAACCGCCAGCTCCTGAGCCGCCGCCCGACCCATGATTGCCATCAAACGTGTTGGAATTCTTGAAAGCCTTCATGATTGCGCAATCTTTCCATAAGTGGGTGGCGGGTCGTACCCGGGTGCCGTGTATCGGGCAAGGCTCATTGAGTAGCTGCTCAAGAGATGGGCCTGACCCGCCAGATCGAGGGGGCGGTTTGCCCTTACGTCTCTGATTGTTACCCTGTGCATTAGTGTTAGCTACAAACTCCGGGTTACCCTCAGCCTTATGCTTATTGCCTCCTTGATTCGTCGGGTTATGCTGCTGACCCTTTCCATTGCCGTTCTTCTTTCCTTTCCCTATCTTTTCCTCATCAGACGCGGGATCCTTGGTACTATCAGAGTCGGCGTATTTGAAAAGCTGCCATCAGCGTACCCATATCGTTGCAATCATGCTTAAGGCGCCCTAGTTTCTGTCTCAGCGGCTCAAAGCGGCAGTTCTTCTCCAACATGAGGACTGCAGAGCCGGCATCCATCTTGTCAGATGAATGTATTATCTCCTTGACCCGGCATACCCAATGAGTCGTGGATTCACCTCCTCCTGCTTACAATTTGTCAAGTCTACAATCGACATAGATTGCTTGCAAGTGTCCTTGAAGTTCTGGATGAAACGGGCCTTTAGCTCTGCCCATGAACTAATGGAATTGGGTGGCAAGCCCTTTAACCAAGACCGGGCCGTTCCGTCTAACATCATGGTGAAGTACTTAGCAATTGCTGCATCGCTAACCTCCAACAGCTCCATGGCCATCTCACAACTCTCGATCCACGCTCCGGGCTGCAAGTCGGCCGTGTAATTCGGCACCTTCTGAGGTCCTTTGAAGTCCTTGGGTAAACGTACATTACGTAGAGCCGGCACTAAACAAGGAACGCCGCCGGTTCTGGTAGCCACTCCCGCCTCAACGGAAGTCATCGGATAATCTGGAAAGTCCTGATAAGACATTTTTTGAGCCGCTGGCTGAGCCGCTTGCTCGTTCTCCTGGCGTATTTGGTCCTGCACCGGGTTATAACCACCGAGCTGGTTACGGCGCTGGGCGTTGCTTGACAAAGCTTCCGACTCCATGTGCCTCCTGTAACTTGGACTCCGGTTTGGATGAGCCGGAGCTAACCAAGGCGGAGGAGTTGAATGAATCCTGTCCCGGCTGTAGGAATAAGTCTCTTGCTAAGCCAGGGCCGTCTGGACGAGGTCTCTGATCCTTCGGGTCTCCACTGCTGTTGGATTATCACCGTGCACTGGGAGAGTCACCGAACGTGCTGATGCTGCGATCAAGTTCTCCATGGGGTTGGAAAAGTGACCCGGTGGTATCGACACGTAACGGGGCAGTGCCATGTTCCCATGAGGAGGTGCCATCTCCCGAGGCTGAGCCGGCCCTCCTGTTCCGGCTGTCATAAACTAATTTGCATCTGGCGGGTTACTTGAGCCGGCTCCGAGTGTAGCGAAAAGATTCCGAGGATCATAAACCAGAGGTAAATGGGACTGGGTTTTTTGATGTCTCCTCCTCATCACCTCGTTAGATGCGTTCAGGCTCATCGTAAGCTGGAAGGCCTCTGACTGTAGCTGTTGTGCCCGTGCACCCAAAGCCGCCCGTTCTGTGGCTAACCTGGTATCCTCAGCTGCTAAGGCCTCCTTGGCCCGAGCTATCTCCTCACGCACCTGTGCCACCTCCACGTTATGCTCATCTTGATTCACATGGATGACTATGGTGGTTAACAGGGCCGTCAGCTTATCCATGAGATCCATCAGCACCTGAGCCGACGGGCACACAGGGCCTCCTGCCCCAGCCGCTCCTGACCCGGACGTTATTGCTGCTGCAGCCGTTGAGTTTTGACCAGGTTGAGTACCAGCCATGAAGAACCCTGCCCAGCTTGGCGGCTCATAGGGGTCCGGCATACTAGAACCGTCGGAACAGCCCCCAAGCCCGCCATCCTGTAACAGATACAATCAATCTGTTGAGCCGACGGACGAATCACCGTTGGAGAGGGCGACCATCTCACCACCATCTATAGATCCTTCAGAAAGTTCTCCTCCGTGGATGCAACCCACGAAGGCACGCTTCACGACGGGTTGAGCTCGGACGGGTCTCGCACGCTGAGCTGTCTCGACGAGATCGATGCAGCAATCTGGCTCAAGGCCCGGCTCACCAATCCAGCCGATGAAGACGTGGATTCTGCCAAAGGGGACCCGGTACCCGTACTCAATTGAGTCGACGCCGGGGCCCCAGCCTTCGTCGTCGATGTAGATCTTGCCGCGACGACTCTTGGTCATCCGGCCCACTTCGTATCCCTTGAGCCCTTCGAAGTTGCCCTTCAAGAACTCAAATCCACCGTGCGATGGCCCCACGGTGGGCGCCAACTGTCGTGGGATTGTCACGGCAGATGTCCTCTTGCAAGGACTTAGTCGTGGAGCCATCGCAACTAGGAAGCTTAAAGGGGTTAATTGGGACAAAGGACACGAGAGATTTATACTAGTTCGGCCCCTTACAGTGAAGGTAAGGCCTACGTCTAGTTGGGTTGGTATTGCTTGATGTTTCGATGACCAGGGAGCGAGATACACTATGCCCGGTTCTCGATGAGTTGTTTCTTGTCCCTAAGCCGCCGGCGGGTCGTCCCCTTATATACACGAGTGGACGCCCTGCGGCCTACAGAGTCCCTGCCGGCTCATAGATAGTGTCCGGCTCGGTGACTAGTTAATTCTACCTTATGTTACAAGTCATGTCATCATGGCGGTTTCACCACTATGGGCCTTAAGCCGCCTGTGGGCCTTATACCCTTTATTGAACCGCCATCTTCATGCTTGGTCTTGGGCTTCTTTCTGATGAGTCTTCTTTGCTAACCCGGCCCCTCCTGGGCGGCTTACACAAATAGTTATATCCCCAACATTTACCATCCTATAACCTGTAATAATTCTTTGCGGGATCAATTCATCTTTATCATTAGGAACAACAGTAATACCTCCCTTTTTAGGAACACAATGGACAGGACTTACCCATTCACTATCAGCAACGGGATAAATTATACCTACCTCAAGGAGCTTTAGTATCTCCTTTCTTACCACCTCTTTCATCATAGGATTTAACGTTGTTGAGGATCTCTAACTGGTTTGGCATCTTCCTCCAATTTAACTTTGTGTTGGCATAGAGTGGGACTAATGCCCTTACGATCATCCAGAGTATATCCAATAGCAGCGCGGTGCTTCTTCAGAGTTTTTAATAATCTTTCTTCTTCTTGTTGTGAAAGGTTAGCACTAATAATAACAAGATATATTTTCTTTTCATCAAGATAAGCATACTTAAGATTATCAGGTAGTGGTTTGAGCTCAAACACGGGATCACCCTTGGGTGGCGGGGGGTCCCCTAGGATTTCAACAGGTAAATTGTGTTTCAGAATAGGACCCTGTTGAAGGAACACTTCATCTATTTCCCTTCTTTCATTCATAGACATATCATTTTCATGGTCTAGCAAATATTGTTCTAACGGATCAGTTGGAGGCACGGCAATAGAAGCAAGACCAATAATCTCATCCTTACTAGGTGATTCTTTATCACAGGGTTGTCTATGAAACTTAGCAAAATTAAATTCATGAGACATATCCCCTAAGCCAATTGCAACAATATCCTTCTCACAATCGATCCTAGCATTAACAGTATTCAAGAAGGGTCTACCAAAAATAATGAGACAAAAGTCATCTTGTGGGGAACAAAGAACAAGTAAATCAGCAGGATATTTAACCTTCCCACACAAGACTTCGACATCTCTAACAATCCCAACTGGTTTAATGGTGTCCCTATTAGCAAGCTTAATGGTAACATAATTATCTTCTATTTCAGCAGGTGCAGTATCATGCATAATTTCTTTATATAAGTCATAGGGTATTGCACTAGCATTAGCTACCATATCACATAAGCCATGATAACAATGATCCCCTATTTTAACAGAAATAACAGGCATGCCTACAACAGGTCTATGTATCTTAGCATCTGGTCTAACAATATTAGCAGTCTCACCGCAGAAATAAATAACATGCCCATCTAAATTATCATCTAAGAGATCTTTAACCATGAAAATACTAGGTTCAACTTTGATTTGCTCAGGAGGTGTATAAGTCCTAGTATTACTCTTACGAACAACAATCGAAGTTTTAGCATGATTCTTTATCCTAACAGGAAAAGGAGGTTTCTCAACATAAGTAGTAGGAACAATAGGATCATTATAAGTGACAGTCTTTTCTACAACTGTAATAGGTGAAACTACTTTTAATTCAATGGGAGGATTATATTTAAACCACTTCTCCTTAGGGAGATCAACGTGAGTAGCAAAAAATTCACAAAAAGCAGCTACTATCTCAGAGTCAAGTCCATACTTAGCGCTAAATCCATGAAAAGCATCGGTATCCATAAAAGATTTAACACAATCAAACTTAGGTGTTATACCTAACTCCTTAATTACCATCGTCGGAACCCCAATCTTCAGAGTTGCGTTTAATTCTTTCCAATAAGTCCCACTTGAATTCAGTAGTCTTCAGCATTGAATTCAGTAGTCTTCAGCATATAAGAACCAGCACAGGAAGTATCAAGCATGGTGCGATCATTGGGACAAAGCCGAGCATAAAATTTTTGAATAATCATTTCTCTTGAGAGCTCATGATTGGGGCATGAATATAACATTGACTTAAGCCTCCCCCAAACTTGAGCGATGCTTTATCCTTCGCGAGGCTAGAAATTATATATGTAATTACGATCACGATGAACAAGATGCATTGGATAGAACTTCTTGTGAAATTCCAACTTCAATCGTTTATAATTCCAAGATCCCGTATCATCACATAGCCTATACCATGTCAATGCATATCCCTTCAAAGATAAAGGTAAGACCTTCCTTTTGACAACATCATCGGGAATACATGCAAGCTTAAATAATCCACAAACTTCATCCACAAAGATAAGGTGTAAATCATGATGCAATGTTCCATCTCCTGCAAAGGGCTTAGCTAGCAGTTTCTCTATCATACCCGAGGGAATCTCATAGTAAATATTTTCAGTAGGTTCAGTAGGTTGAGGAGCAACTCTTTGCCCTTCTAGTCGGGGTGAAGATACCCTGAACAATCCCCTCAAAGGATTAGTTTCCATAGTAACAAGTGACAGAAAATTTCAGCACACTATATAAATGTTTCCTTACCAAGTTCCACTCACCAAAGGCGCTTCACTCCCCGGGAACGGCGCCAGAAAAGAGTCTTGACGACCCACAAGTATAGGGGATCTATCGTAGTCCTTTCGATAAGTAAGAGTGTCGAACCCAACGAGGAGCAGAAGGAAATGACAAGCGGTTTTCAGTAAGGTTTTCTCTGCAAGCACTGAAATTGTAGGTAACAGGTAGTTTTGTGATAAGATAAATTGTAACGAGTAACAAGCAATGAAAGTAAATAAAGTGCAGCAAGGTGGCCCAATCCTTTTTGTAGCAAAGGACAAGCCTGGACAATTTCTTATAATGAGAAAAGCGCCCCCAAGGACACATGGGAATTATCGTCAAGCTAGTTTTCATCACGCTCATATGATTCGCGTTCGGTACTTTGATAATTTGATATGTAGGTGGACCGGTGCTTGGGTACTGGCCTTACTTGGACAAGTATCCCACTTATGATTAACCCCTATTGCAAGCATCCGCAACTACAAAAGAAGTATTAAGGTAAACCTAACCACAGCATTAAACATATGGATCCAAATCAGCCCCTTACGAAGCAACGCATAAACTAGGGTCTAAGCTTCTGTCACTCTAGCAACCCATCATCTACTTATTACTTCCCAATGCCTTCCTCTAGGCCCAAATAATGGTGAAGTGCCATGTAGTCGACGTTCACATAACACCACTAGAGGAAAGACAACATACATCTCATCAAAATATCGAACGAATACCAAATTCACATGACTACTAATAGCAAGACTTCACCCATGTCCTCGGGAACAAACGTAACTACTCACGAAGCATATTCATGTTCATAATCAGAGGAGTAATAATATGCATTAAGGATCTGAACATATGATCTTCCACCAAGTAAACCAATTAGCATCAACTACAAGGAGTAATCAACACTACTAGCAACCCACAGGTACCAATTTGTGGTTTTGATACAAGAGATGAACTAGAGTTTTGAGAGGAGATGGTGCTGGTGAAGATGTTGATGGAGATTGACCCCCTCCAGATGAGAGGATCGTTGGTGATGACGATGGTGATGATTTCCCCCTCCCGGAGGGAAGTTTCCCTGGCAGAACAGCTCCGCCGGAGCCTTTGATTGGTTCCGCCAAAGTTCCGCCTCGTGGCGGCGGAGTTTCGTCCCGTAAGCTTGCGTCTGATTTTTTTCAGGGTAAAAGCCTTCATATAGCAGAAGATGGGCACCGAAGGGCCACCAGGGGGCCCAGGAGATGGGGGCGCGCCTAGTAGGGGTGGGCACGCCCCCACCCTCCTGGCCAGGGTGTGGGCCCCCTCTGGTGTTTTCTTTGCTCAATAATTCTTATTAATTCCAAAACTGACTTCCATGGAGTTTCAGGATTTTTGGAGCTGTGCAGAATAGGTTTCCAATATTTGCTCCTTTTCCAGCAAGAACTCCAGCTGCCGGCATTCCCCCTCTTCATGGTAAACCTTGTAAAATAAGATAGAATAGCCATAAGTATTGAGACATAGTGTGTAATAACAGCCCATAATGCAATAAATATTGATATAAAAGCATGATGCGAAATGGACGTATCAGAGGGGCAGCCTAGGCAGGCCGCGCCCCCTCCCCCTCTGGTCCGAATTGGACTAGGAGGGGGGCGCACCCCTTTCCTTCCTCCCTCTCTCCCCCTTCCTTCTCTCCTAGTCCAACTAGGGAAGCGGGGGGAATCCTACTCCCGGTGGGACTAGGACTCCTCCAGGGCGTGCCATAGAGGCCCGGCCCTCCTCCCTCCTCTACTCCTTTATATACGGGGGAGGGGGCACCCCATAGACACACAAGTTGATATTGTTTAGCCGTGTGCGGTGCCCCCCTCCACAGTTACACACCTCGGTCATATCGTCGTAGTGCTTAGGCGAAGCCCTATGCCAGTAACTTCATTATCACCGTCACCACGCCATCATGCTGACGAAACTCTCCCTCTGCCTCAACTAGATCAAGAGTACGAAGGACGTCCCCGAGTTGAATGTGTGCTGAACGCGGAGGTGCCGTACGTTCGGTGCTTCGATCGGTTGGATCGTGAAGACGTTCGACTACATCAACCGCGTTAACTAAACGCTTCCGCTTTCGGTCTACGAGGGTACGTGGACACACTCTCCCCTCTCATTGCTATGCATCACCTAGATAGATCTTGAGTGACCGTAGGAAGTTTTTTGAAATTACTACGTTCCCCAGCAGTTCTAATCCGGACAGAGTCTCAGGGGCTACTGTCTATACATGGGCTCATCCGTTTACATGAAAAACCAGTTAGAGGATTACATCGCATACCTCAAAGCTCGACAGTAGGCTATTGAAGGCTTCGTTCAGTCTGCTTTTCGCAGACTGGACCTTTTCCATAACCCCACCCATCAGGGTGCGGTGCTCCTCCAGGATGGAAGCGCGTTGCAGCGCCTCCTCCAGAGCAGGAGTAGCCCCCGGATTAACGGAGGCCGCTGTTATAGCTGTTGCTCCTCTCCCCTCTGTTGAAGGGGGATGCAAATCCCTTTCCGGAGCCGTATTGTTCTCCGGCGGGGGCCCGGACTGTTGGGGCTCCTCGTTGTTGGTATTCATGGGGGTCGCCTCCCCCGGGTCTTTGGCAACCGAGGTGTTAACCTCGGGCGCCTTCTTGACGCCTTCGTTCGCCCCTCCTCGGCCAGGAGGAGTTCTTTGACACGACACCTTGGTGTCCTCCATGGCAGTAGGTGAGAGGGCCCGCGATGGAGCATCACTCTCCGCCTCTTCAGCCGCTAGAGAGTTCCCCAACGAGAACGAGGCCTTCGGAATATTGCGAGGGGGACTGAAAAGCAAACAATAACATAGCTTATATAACATAGGTAGGATAGCAGAAACTGAAGAGTGAAATTTCAGATACTTACGAATCGTCTACGGGCTTCGCCCTGGGGGCCCTCTTGGGAACGTGTTTGGACTCTGAGTCCGAATTGACCGAGAGAGTCACTACTAGGGGAAAGCCTAGCAGTAGCGCTAGTTTTTGGCCTATCAATAGCGCGGGTAAGCGCGCTACTGATACGGTGCTACAGCTAAAGCTTAGCAGTAGCTCCTACTGGCACTGCTACTGCTATATCTACTTAGTAGTAGCGCTTTCCAAAACAACCGCTACTACTATTATTCCGTATTCTATTTCTTTTGAATTTTAGGTCGTATTCATACACCTTTATACAATTTTTTATAGAGTAGCAATTTAGAGATTGTTTTTACATTATACTCCCTCCATTCCTTTATATAAGGTGTATTTGTTTTTTGATAAAATTTCACAATGTAAAGTGTATTCCTTCTAATTCCTCATAATTTCGTCATTATCCCTGCAAAAAAAGGAGAATATCTCTCCCCTAATTACATGCATCTCTTCTTCTATAGAGAAAAAAAGGTAAGTATATCTCTCTTGATTGTGTTTCTTTGTTACTTTCCTTGCCTAATGATTTAGTTGCCACTAATTAATGATTTTGTCAAGGTTAATTTCGTCCTAACATGTGTAAAATTATGTGCCTTGGTCACCGCGCCAGAAATAATACACCTTACATAAAGGAATGGAGGGAGTAATGAGTTATTAAATCACTAGGTGAAAGAACCTTGGATTAGTTTCAAGTGTGTGGATCCAAAGTAACCAATGGTCACTTTGGATCCATCCATTTGAAACTAATCCGCGGTTCTTTCACCCAATGACATAATAACTCATCATCATCATCATCATCATCATCATCATCATCATCATCATCATAACATCATTAACAACTTATCATCATAATATATCATTGTCATGTAACTCCTCATCATCATCATTTCGTCCACGAGACATCATATAACAACTTGGTCACTAGTTATAATAACAACTCCTCATCATCATCATAGTACTCATAATCACTACTCCTACTCAGCATCACCATCTAGTCTAAGACATTGTAGCACATAATAAAAGCTTCTCATCATCATCATAGTCATATATAATCAACACTAACTAATTGTTCTTAATACTTAGGACCTACTCCTCTCTCCTAGCTAAAATACCATAAAACAGATAAACCGGTCCTTAACCATAATGGAGAATAGACATAAACCTATCTCCAACTTGTGGCTTGTGCACATTCATTTTGTCTCCAATTATTTGCGTGTGCGCATTCATCACTTTGCTCCATTCTTTGATTTTGAGCCTTCCATCATTTGAAGAAATCGAGTATGCAATATGGTAAGCCTTCGAAGGAGTTGGTCGTAAGCTAACCATATACATATCACCTTCGGTAAATAGCATGTCAGGCAAAACCTGCTTCGGGAGACTCTGTTCAAAAACGTAATAGTAACATACATAGTTAGCAATGTAGTTTACTTAATAATAATGTATTCAATGAAGTTACCATCATTAAAAAAATTACCAAGTTTTTGGCAATGAAGTTACCATCAAGCAATTTATGGACTAGTGGCACGTATCTAGTATAATTTGGGCTGATAGAGTGACAGATTTTGAAGGCCTCAACATCTTCTATGAATGAGACAAGATAACTTTTCTCCTCACAATTAAGCTTGGAGTCATAGCTATAGTATGTGTTGTCTACTACCTTCCGAGTATTTCTTGAAGATAAGAAATAAGCTGACGATTGTAAATAAATAAGTTTAGTACGGACGAACACCAAAAAATTTCAAATTAACAACATAAATTACTGAACTTAACAAATTAGTTTGACAAACTCACATCTAGGCAAAACTAGAGGCATATCCACATCCACCCAGATGTCGATATTATCATCATCATCATAATCTTCGGGACGAATATAAAATCTTATTTGCATTCCCTCCACAAATCCATATGCCTTGCAGAGAGCTTCCCAATTAGAGCAACCAAAATGGGAGCGCTCGACCGCATTGTACAGCTTAACCAGAAACTCATAACCATGTTTAGTTCTTAAGTGAGCCCTCCTCGTCTCCACATTCTCAAAGTCATCTAACCAAAAACCAAGCTTCTCCAATACATATGGTCTAGCATGGCACGGGATGTACTAATCGAATTGAAAAAAATCCATAAATTACACGTTGAACAAAAGAAGCACTAGTGATGATATTAATTACGATGAAATGCTTGTCGTTGCATACCGTACAAACATCAAAGGTCTCTTCCAGCTTCACGGTGAAAAACCTATCATTTTGCAGGTGAGGAAACCTGTCGCACACACCCCGGTCATCGTAGCAGTACCCGCACTCCGGGATTCCATCGTCATCAGACATCTCTTGTGTTCAAAATTCAAAGATTATAACTCGACGGCAAAACCCAAAAAATCCGGCATGACCTTTGCTAAAAAAGGACATATCGAGCGCCTGAAATTTGCCGGAATGGAAATTAATCAACACTTCGGCAAAACATAGGCTACTTATCGATGGTCATTGCATTTCAATAGTTGAAAATATGAACAAAAACATTTCAAAATATCTTATATATAATCATAACACTAAATAAACTAGTTTTATTAACTACTTACTAAATAAACTAGTTTTATTAACTACTTACTAAATAAACTAGTTTTATTAACTACTTACTAAATAAACTAGTTCTATTAAGCACTTACTATAAATAAACTAGTTATATTAAGCACTTACTAAATAAACTAGTTCTATTAAGCACTTAATATAAATAAACTAGTTATATTAATCACTTACTAAATAAACTATTTCTATTAAACACTTGCAAAAAATTCTACTACCCTATTTCTACCCTAAATTTTCTTACTTCTATTTTATTGAAAACACCTAAAATAGTTAAAAAAAATATTCTATTAAAAAACCTACAGTCTACGATGTCTACATTCTAAAATCTACATTTAAATTACCTACAATTTGCAAGAACAGAGACAAGGGAGGGAGGGAGGAGAGATGAGGGGGAGGGGGCGGCTGGAGGAGGAGGGGGAGGGGCCGGCCGGAGGAGGAGGAGGGAGGGGCGGTGGGAGGAGGAGGAGGGAGGGGCGATGGGAGGAGGGCTGTTGGCGGAGGAGGGAGGAGGGCGCGATGGGAGGAGGAGGGAGGAGGGCGCGATGGGAGGAGGAGGGAGGAGGGAGCGGTGGGAGGAGGAGGAAGGGAAGAAGGGAGTACCTCGGTGGCGGACGGACGACGGCCGCGGCGGCGACGGACGACGGGTATCGGCGCGGGCGAGAGTGACTGAGAGGGAGAGTGAGTGAGAGAAGGTCGACAGTGTGGGAAGGATAAGGTAGGGTTAGTAGTAGCGCGGGTCCGATAAAAGCGCTAAAGCTAAGGAGAATAGCAGTAGCGTCGGGCGAGGATACGCGCTACTGCTAAGTTGGGCTAGCCATGTGCGCCCAGTTCAGACATAGCAACAACACTTTTTGCTAGTACGTGCTACTGCTAAAGTTATAGCAGTAGAGCGGTTTATTTATACGCGTTGCTACTAAGTAGCAGTAGCGCATGATTTTGTCCAGCACTACTGCTAAGATGTTGTGTATAGGGTTTTCCCTAGTAGTGAGTATTCTTCCCCCTCTTCGGCGCCGCCTCCTCCGGGTTCTCGGAGGCTGTCCTCTTCTTCCTCCTCAACTTGTGAGGGGAATCGCTCTCCAGCTCATCCTCGTCTCCTTCATGAGAGGAGACGATCTCTGTCTCTCCAGACAAAATATCCGAAGGGCCTCTGCGGCAGGGGCCGCCCTTGGGCTCTTTGCCCTTCTTCTCCGGCAGCTGGTAAGGCACCAGGACCAGCATCTCCATCAGTTGGGTAGTGGTTGTGTCTTCGGGCAACAGAGTCGGACTCTTGATCCGTTCCGCCTTTGGTGTCCAGCCCTGTAAAGGAGTGGGCCGATAAGATTCATATTAAAAATACAGACCGGACACGTCTTCGGAAAGGTCAATACTTACCGGAGTGGCTGGATTCTCGACATCGAGCCCGACGTCTTCGGTCTCCATAGGCCAGCTCTTCTGGGCCTTGAAAAGCAGATTCCATATTCCTTCAGGTGTTATGTCGAACAAGCGCTTCAAGGTCTGCGGCTCCTCCGGATTGAACTCCCACATGGGGGAGGCCCGGCGTTCGCAGGGGAGGATGCGGCGGAAATCTGCACCACATTGGTGAGACCAACATTTTTGCCCAGCACGTTGGTGATGCGTGTCTGCGGTGTCTGCACCTCCGGCTGGGACCCCCAGTCGAGGCCCTTAGCTGTCCATGAAGTGAGCCTCGTGGGGGTCTGGATCTGAACTCTGGAATGGCCGCCCAGTTGGCATGGCGGGGCTCGGTGATGTAGAGCCACTCCTGCTGCCAGACCTTGACGGTCTCGATGAAGGCCCCTTTGGGCCATGTGGCATTGGGCAGCTTGCTTATCATGGCCCCGCTACAGTTCGCATGTTGTCCGTCGACCACCTTTGGCTTCACATTGAAGATTTTAAGCCATAGGCCGAAGTGTGGGGGTACGCGGAGTAGAGCTCGCACACGACGATGAACACTGAGATTGAAGGAAATATTCCCTAGAGGCAATAATAAAGTTGTTATTTGTATTTCCTTATATCATGATAAATGCTTATTATTCATGCTAGAATTGTATTAACCGGAAAGTTAGTACATGTGTGAATACATAGACAAATAAAGTGTCACTAGTATGCCTCTACTTGACTAGCTCGTTGAATCAAAGACGGTTGTGTTTCCTAACCATAGACATGAGTTGTCATTTTGATTAACGGGATCACATCATTAGAGAATGATGTGATTGACTTGACCCATTCCATTAGCTTAGCACTTCATCATTTAGTTTGTTTCTATTGCTTTCTTCATGACTTATACATGTTCCTATGACTATGAGATTATGAAACTCCTGAATACCGGAGGAACACATTGTGTGCTACCAAACATCACAACGTAACTGGGTGATTATAAAGGTGCTCTATAGGTGTCTCCGATGGTACTTGTTGAGTTGGCATAGATCAAGATTAGGATTTGTCACTCCGATTATCGGAGAGGTATCTCTTCGCCCTCTCGGTAATGCACATCACTATAAGCCTTGCAAGCAATGTGACTAATGAGTTAGTTGTGGAATCATGCATTACGGAACGAGTAAAGAGACTTGCCGGTAAGATATTGAACTAGGTATTGAGATACCGACGATCGAATCTCGGGCAAGTAACATACCGATGACAAAGGGAACAATGTATGTTGTTATTCGGTTTGACCGATAAAGATCTTCGTAGAATATGTAGGAGCCAATATGAGCATCCAGGTTCCTCTATTGGTTATTGACCGGAAACGTGTATCGGTCATGTCTACATAGTTCTCGAACCCGTAGGGTCCGCACGCTTAACGTTTGACGATCGATATTATGAGTTTATGTATTTTGATGTACCTAAGGTAGTTCGGGGTCCCGGATATGATCATGGACACGACAAGGAGTCTCGAAATGGTCGAGACATAAAGATTGATATATTGGATGACTATATTCGGACACCGGATGAATTTCGAGGTTCACCGGATATTTATCGGAGTGCCGAGAGGTTATCGGAACCCTCGAGGGATCTAATGGGCCAACATGAGCCTTGTGGGAGAGAGAGGAGAGGGCCTAGGGCTAGCCGCCCCTCCCCCCCCCCCCTTGGGAGTCCGAATTGGACAAGTAGGGTGGGCAGCGCCCCCTTTTTCCTCCCTCTCTCCCTCTCCTTCCTTCCCCCTTTCTCCTTCCAAGTTGGACTAGGAAAGGGGAGTCCTACTCCCACTAGGAGGAGGACTCCCCCTCTCCTTGTCGCGCCCCAAGGCCAGGTCGGCCTCCCCCCTTGCTCCTTTATATATGGGGGCAGGGGGCACCCTAGGACACACAAGTTGATCATTGATCTATTAGTCGTGTGCGGTGCCCCCCTCCACCATAATCCACCTCAGTCATATCGTAGCGGTGCTTAGGCGAAGCCCTGCATCGGTAGCTTCATCAACACCGTCATCACGCCGTCGTGCTAACGGAACTCTCCCTCAAAGGTCTACTGGATCGTGAGTTCATGGACGTTGCCGAGCTGAACGTGTGTAGATCGTGAAGGTGTCGTACTTTCGGTACTAGGATCGGTCGATCATGAAGATGTACGACTACATCAACCACGTTGTCATAACGCTTCCACTTCCGGTCTACGAGGGTACATGGACGACGCTCTCCCATCTCGTTGCTATGCATCACCATGATCTTGCATGTGCATAGAATTTTTTTTGAAATTACTACGTTACCCAACAGAGATGTGGAGGAAATAATTCGGGGCTAGATCATGGAAATCTAGCCCATAATAGAACATGAGTCCCCGGACGAAGGGGTGGAGGAAATCCTAGCCCTCTAAGAAAATGGGGGAGGAAGACGACCCTTCCGCCGGGCTCCGGAGTGGGGATGATTTGACCTTCATTGGGGAGCCTGTGCGCAATGTCTGCAGCCAGGTACCCCGCGCTCCGGAGATTCTTCACCTCCTTCTTCGTGAAGGAGGAGGCCTCCCGCTTTTCCTTGGAACCGGATCCGGGCATGGCTGGAGAAGGTGGTGGCAGTGAGAAAGACGAAAGCTTTTTTTCGGGCGCTGGAGCTTGGGAGATTGGAAGGCAGAGGCAGTAGGAAGGCGTGGAGAAGAAAGGAGGAATCTGTTGCCTTCTTATATGAGGTAAAAATGCCAACCATCCCCCACTTAAGCATTGAAACTCGCCTATTCCCAATGTGAGCATGCGCCGTAATCAGTTGGGTTACCCAAATCTCATTGATGAGCCTCGTAATAAGTGGGCACGATCTCTATTTTGACAAGACAGGCCAAGGGGGCTCAACCTCGAAACACGAAACGAGGAGTGTGAAAATGGTTCAAAACGCTGAAGGGTCAAGTCTGACGCTTCACCGGAAAAAAGTTGTCAGTAAAGACACTATTCCTATCTATTATATATCCTGCCTTCGCGGCTAAGGGTTGTGTTAATTATGCAAAGCCGTATACAGTTCTTTTGTGAGGGAAGGTGGATGTATATTATTCAAGGAGAGGAACCCGCCTCGCAATGCCAAAGACAACCCGCACGCCGAACACGTCATCATTGAAGACTAGTTCAGGGGCTACTGAGGGAGTCCTGGACTAAGGGGTCCTCGGGCGTCCGGTCTATTCGATGTGGGCCGGACTAATGGGCTATCAAGATCAAAGGAAGAATACCACCTCCTGTGTCCGGTTGGGACTCCCGTGTGCGTGAACGGCAAGTTTAGGTGTCTGGATATACTATTTCTTTTCTGTTGAACCGACTTTGTACAACCCTAGGCCCCTCTAGTATCTATATAAACCGGAGGGTTTAGACCGGAGGCAGGATGATAACGTTGATAGGCTAGCCAAGTTAAGGTTTAGCCATTACAATCTCGAGGTAGATCAACTCTTGTAACCCCTATACCCATCAAATATAATCAAGCTAGAGTAGGGTTTTACCTCCATTAAGAGGGCCTGAACCTGGGTAAACATTGTGTCCCTTTGATCATTGTTAACATCGATCCTCAGACATACAGCTTGGGCCCCCCTACCTGAGATCTACCGATTTTGACACCGACAACTAGCGCAATAGAACAGCAACCGCCACCAATGAAGAGTAGCATAGATTGGAAGGATTCAACTGAAGACACACAAACGCAAAAGAACTACAACTAGATCTAGAAAATCCACGGAGACACACCTCGACACGCCCATCGCGATGCTAGACACGCCATCACCATCAGGGCGGGGCTAGGCAGGGAGAACTTTATTCCATCTTTAGAGAGCCACCACCGTCTCGTCTACCTGGGCAGGAAACAAACCCTAACAAAATCAAATGAACATCAAAAAACAGAGCCCTCCCGGCGGCAAGGACCAGTATCCACCGCATTGCCATGGCCTAAGGCCTCACAAGGACATGCTTAATTGGAGAGATATTCTTAAAACACGGTGGTGGCCAATTCTTGGTTATGATGTCTGCCAATTGCAGCATGGTGGGAACATCTAAACTCGAATTTGTCCGAGGGCGGCCTTCTCGCGAATGAAGTGGATGTCAAACTCGATGTGCTAGGTACTGCGATTATGAACAAGATTATGTGACATCTACACAACAAAAACATTGTCGTACTATACCACGGTGGCGCAAGGAATGGTGTCATGTAAGTCACCCAACACCTAGTGAAGTCAGTACTACTCAGAGGCAGCATTGGCGAAAACATGGCATCTGCCGTGGTAAATTCCTAACAATACCCATTTGTGGGAAAACGTGTCAGAAATCCAGATGGTGCATACAAGGATGATTTCCCTTTGTTTATGCTCTTGGATCAAGCAAACACTCTTCTTCCTGCTTGTTTGTATTGTTGAACTAGCCTCATGCGAGGGCTAGGGTTTGTGTTGGAAGGAGGTTGATGATTAGATTGTCTATAGGGTTGAAGCCTCTGATGTCTATAATAAGATGCTTATCAGGGGGAGGGGGTCCTTGTTGGGCCTTATTTAGGTGACCGAGGCAGGGTTACAGGTCCCGAGTCGGTTGAAGAGTTGTCCTATGCTATGTTCGGTAGCTAGCCAGGGAAGGTTATTACATGCCTAATCCACAACAATCCCTAGCCTAATTTTGAGAGGAGTCTTCGTCTTGTCCCTCAAGGTGGTGATGTGCTCATGATTATCGGTGGATGTCGAGCAGTACACTTGGGCCACCCTACTATTGTTGGGCTTCTTTTCTTCTTCGTAGCTGTACAGATGGGGGGGCATGAAACCGTCAGTAGACCCCGAGAATTTCGACGTCTTGGTGGGTGATCTTCCTTTTATACCTTTTTAACGTATGAAGTTCTTCAGAGGTGATGATCGGCCTGACCGTGCCCTGTCAATTCGATCGGTAGACTTGCCTTGATTAGCTCTGAAATATCTAAAACAAGATTGTCAGAAATCATTGGACTGGAAAGACCTTTGGTCTGCATGGCAGATGATCTAAAAATTGATGTGTTGTGTAACAAATAATTTCTGGTGCCATGATCCTATGGGATCTTAGCATGATGATTTGTTGACTATTTAATACAACAATGTTTACCCGACTCTGGTAAGGGAGAAACGTCGCTAGGTGATCCATGTATCTAGTTATAATTTTTGTTACCTTCGATGTTCTCTGCATTTACATGATTTGACCAATAGATTAGATGTTTCGGGGGGGGGGGGATTGGTTAGTGGAGTACAATGTGTGAACACAAAAGCCGTGAGGAATCCAAACAGCTAGGCATGCAAATTTGGAACCTTTAAGGTACCCTCCGCCCTGCCTAGCTAGTTTCAACCAAATGAACTAAGAGCATCTCCAGCCGCGCCCCCAACACGGCCCCCCGAGGCGATTTTTTGCGTCGACGCTGAAAAAACAGCCCAGTCACGCCCCCAATAGCCCGTTTTTTGCCGGTTTGGGCCAAACTTAATGCCGGCGGACCCAGGCCGAACCCGGCGCGCTGGGGGGGCGCAGGGGGCGCCGGGGCGAGCGGTTTTGGCGCGAACGGGGGCAGGTCCGCCTAGTCAGCGAGACGCCGCTTCGTCGCCCTCATCGCCTCGGTTCCCACGGGAATCAGTGCCAAGGCTGCCGCGCTGCCATGCCGGTCAGCCTCCATTGATGCCTCACAGGTGGCGCAGTGAAGACGCCGCCGACGCGTGTCCCGCCCGCTCCCGCCACGCATCGCCCGGCATGCAGCCTCCCCGCCGCCCTACTGGGTCTATAGAAGGCGACCCCTTCCCGCCGGTGAACGCCACAACCTCCTCCTGCATCCGCCCTTGCAAAAGCAGCCCTCTCCCCCTTCCCGACAAGCAAAGCAAAGATGTCCGAGAGGTTTCCAGGCGATGGCGCAGCGGCGAACGGCTTCGGCCACTAACACCTCCAAGAGCCGGAGGCGCGCCTCCTCTACGAGGCCGAGTATCCAGTGCCCCTGACATGCGCGTGCCGGGGGCGTGGAGGCTGAGCGCCGGCGGCGTCCCGGTGCCGCCGGTGCCCGAAGGGGCGGCACGGCGGGCGGAGATCGCCAGCATCCGCTCCTCCCTGACGGAGGAGCAGCAGAACGAGTCGAGGTACGCACCCGACAGCGAAACGCTGTGGACGATGTACGCGGAGCAGATCACCGCCGCCGCGAGGAGCAGATCGCCTCCGTCAATGGCGTCATTCCCCGCGGCAGCCTCAACGCCGAAGGACGGCGCGAGTGGTGGGGCGTCCCCGGCCCAGCACCAGGCGTACGCGGAGCTCTAGGCCCGGCAACTCGGCCGCGAGGAGGGCGGTGTCATCGTCCTCGACAGCGAAGAGGAGGAAGAGTCCGGGCCGTCCAGCGCCCGACCGCGCGTCGGCGACCCTGGGCAAGGTTGCAGCAGGGACGGGGTGGCTCCGGCCGGGCGCGTGACGACGACGACGACGACGGCGACGACGACTACACCCGCTTCTACAGGCTTCTCGGCATGTAGATGGCGGGCGGTGGACGCGGCTTAGTGGCTAGCGGCGTAGTGGCTGGCGTAGTTTGCCGTAGTTTGCATGTTTTTACTTCTTTTTTTTACAAATTTCAATGAAATTTCGCCGAGTTCGTACCAGATCGCCGAGTTTGCACAAGTTTCTACGTAATTTCATCGAACTCAAGGCGACATGGTGGGCGATGACTGGGGACCGAGTCGCCCTCAAGCACCAAACTTGCGCCAGTTCGCCCCCAGGCGGGCTTTTTTTCGCCGCCCCGGGGAGCCCAACGGCTAGAGATGCTCTAAAGTTTCAAAAATAGTGTAGGGTCGGAGGGTAGCTGAAGGTTCCAAAGTCGCATCCTTGCAAACAGCTATAGCCGCGAGTCTGAAGCGAAGTTTCTTTGTTTAGCGCCACTTGATGCCAGACTGGCAATGATTAGTTAAGTTCATCTGATCTGTTTGGAGCGTTGACGGCATTTAAGTTTGCCCTGATCATTTAAGCTAATCGAACCCATCCTTTGGGTGACTCAGAACTTCCATCACCATCTTTTCCGACAACCCAGAGAGAGAGAAACTAATGGAGGGCGCGGCACAGACCATTTTGATCAATGTTGGGCAGCTGGTTGGCCAGGAGTTCCGGCAGCTCCGCGCCGTCGGTGGCGAGGTCGCTGAGCTGAAGGACGAGCTGGCCACCATGAACACCCTGCTACGCATGCAGTCAGAAGCCGATGAAAGTGGGTTGAGCCACTTCGTCCGGGAGTGGATGAAGCAACTCCGGGAGCTGGCCTACGACGCCGAGGACTGCGTCGACCTCTATTTGTTCCGCATCAGGTGCCGGCAGGGCGACGGCTTCCTCGTCTGGTCCAAGCGCCTGCTTGCAACGCTGTTCCCTCGCCGTCGCCTCGCCGGCGAGATCACGGCCCTCCGTCTGCGTGCTGTTTCCATCAGCGAGCGCCATGCTCGTTACGGCGTCAGCCTCGAGTTGCTGGGCCGCACCGCTTCTTCTTCGGAGGCTTCGCTGGCAGTGGTGGCGTCAGCACGCGCGCCACGCCCTCACGACGACCCCAACCAGTTCGTCGGCATCAAGGCCCAAGCTGAGAAGCTGGGAAAGAAGGTGGTGCAGGCCGCGGTCGGTGAGAACGACAAAGAGCTCAAGGTGTTCTCCATCGTGGGCTTCGGTGGCCTCGGGAAAACCACTCTGGCCATGGAGGTGTGCCGGCAGCTCGAGACGGAGTTCCAACGCCAGGCCAAAGTGTCCGTGTCGCAGGTGTTCAGCAGCAAGGATCTCGAGGTATTACTTAGGCGCGTGCTGCTGCAGATCGTGACCCTGCCTTCTGATGAAACCGAGCAAGTGAATCTCCTTGGTAAAATTGACGCCATGGATGTCAGCGAGCTAGAACGCATGATCAAGGATAGTCTCCAGAACAACAGGTATACCAAGAACACACACGCAATGTCATTATTAATTATGCTATGATACCTCTGTTAAGTCGCCCGGCCATCATATCTCTTTAGCTCGAGCTCGGCTTAAAGGTAAACCGAGTGTCCGTGAATAGGCTCTCGACTTACACCCTATATATAAGACGAGTGGTCTAAACCATGTTTAACACTGGCTTAAAATAAGCCGAGGTAAAATTGGTTGTCGACGAGTATTTTTAATACCCGGCTTTATTTTTTTAGTGTATGTTTTTCTTGCGTCCTCGTGTTTTTGCCAAAGAAAAAAATAGCGCAGTTATAGCGCGCTAATAGCATATGCTATATTTCAAAGTAGAGTTTGCAAAAAAATGCCAAATACATACATAAATAAAGTATTCCAGTACCTTAAGATACCATCATACATCATAGAGAGACATAATCTAGCCAGATAGCAAGATAGGGAGCACAAATTTTGAGCTGAATCTCAAACTATAGTGAATCTATTTAACATATATTAACTCTAAACAGTGAGCACCGAGTCTACATCTACCGTGCACTAACCACAAATTAAACCTGTGTTTCCCTTTTTTCCGATCTTTTTCATCATTTGAATGCTATAACGCTACGCGCTACAACGTTATAGCGCCTTGCAGCGCGCTAATTACGTGAATAAAGAAATAGCTGAATTTGCTAAAATATAGTGTTTCCTTTCTGTATACACTATAGCGCCTTTATAGCACACTATTTTTCTCATTGTCTTCTTGCTTTCAGTATAAGTGTATAAGGGTTAGAATATTTTTGCTTATTTCTAGTTACTTTAATTTTAGACGGATGGTTGTGTCACTATTTATTGGCTCAAATTAAAGATGATAATTCGATAAGATGAGCATGCCTAGCTATTTTTACTTTTCGAAGAAACTTTCAATCTATTCATCATCTGTCATGACAGTACATTGAACACCAAAAGTTAAAAAATACACAATCAAATGCATGGACCGCCCGGCGACGACTATAAGCATTGGAGCGAGTCGAAGTGCCACCGCCATCATCACCCTTCCCTCGCCAGAGTTGGGCAAACATTGTTGTAGTAGACGGTCGGAAAGTCGTCGTGCTAATGCCCCATGGGCCGGGACCCGCGCACAAAACAGCAACCACCACAGTTGAAAGGAATCGTAGATCGAAAGGGTCAAACCTATATACACACAACCAAAGATGAACAAAAGAGTGGATTCAAAAATACCCACCAAATAGAAACACCGATCGAATACAGTGAGATCCGCCGGAGGCACACCACCACACGCCCTTCGATGACCCTAGACGCACCATAGGGGCGGGGATTGGAGGTGGGAGAAATTATTCGTACCATCGGACATCACCACCACCACACAGCCCAACCAAATCGATGAACCAAACAAGAACGAGAGCCGGATCCCTCCCGCCGACAGGAGGTCGTGGTCCTCCGCACCTCCACGGCCTAAAGGCCATCGGAGGCAGGGCGGATTGACGACCACGCACCAACAGGAGGAGGGGAAACTCTAGTCGCATGCGAGTAGCTTCTTGGGGAGGAGGAAAGGAGAGATGTTCCATTTACAAGATCTATGCTAGCTTTTTCTTCTTATTAAGAGAGTCCAAGCAGATACTACCGCTGTCAAGGCCGTTGTAGTGCCGCATAGAGTCCAAGCATATACTCATCTCGGTGGCCAACGACGATGAGACCCTCTAGCATGCATGGAGCCCATGTAATAGCGCAGCTAGGCAAGCACACGACGGCCGGGCATGGTCCTCGTCGTGAGGAGCGCATACGAAGCTACCATGGCTTCATGTGCTCCTTCTTGGAGCCTCCAGACATCAGTCGGGGCGTTAGGACTGAACACAAGCGCATGACGCCGCCATCTGGACTTGGCATTGCAGGCAGAGGAGGAGAGCTAGTCGGCGGCTCGGGAGATATTTAGAAGAGAGAAGGGCTATAGATAAGAAGAGATTTTTGAAACGGATAGATAAGAAGAGATGATTTTCCCGGGTTCTCTTTCTGAAATATTGATTGCGTATGGTAGTAAAAAGCTAGCACGGGTCCAGGGTCAATGAACAACTTACTCAAAAATTTAGACCTAAACATGCATTTAAACTTTCAGGAAATATTTATGACCTCCAATACTTTTTCTCTTGCGAAATAGGACATCCAATACATTTAACTCATAAAACTACATGGAGATCTTATGACTTAGGTATGGTGTGCTTCCATAAGTTGAAGGACTACCAGCATAATTGCATAAAGACATAAAGGATTACATGTATTTTAACAATGATATGCTAAAAAAAAGGGCAGCCCAGTGCATGTAGCTCCCGCTTGCGCAGGATTACATGTATTTTAACAATGATATGCTAACTAAATAAAAGTATAAAGATTGGTTAGTTGAGGCGTGCATCCTCAAGTTCAAGGACCACTATAATTATAACTAAAACAAAAACATATTCTTTTATTAAAATGCTTCAACATCTGGAAGTGTTTTATATGTACTCCATCCATTCAAAAATATATGATGTAATGATTTTTCTAAAGTAAAAGATTTTTATGTTTAACCAATTTTTTATCAAATAAATCACCATCTACAATACCAACTAAATTAAGAATAAAGTGCACTCACGGTCCTAAAAGTTTGTTTAGTGTGTCAAGTAGGTTCTAAATGTTTCAAAATGCACATTATTTGTGTCCTAAAAGTGAGTAAGTCATGAAAGGCGGGTCCTAAGATCGTCTGACCAGGCCTCGTGGCCCGTTGACCCACGCCACGTAGGTTGGCTCGGTTTTGGCAAGAGGATTCCTCTGGAAATATTTATCTTTTTGAGGTTAGCCCTTCACAATATATTTTTCTAAGGGATAGCTTTTCACAATATAATAACCCAACTACCTCATCACTCTCTTTTCTTTTATGACATCTTCCTCTTCTTGTCTCCTTCACCATGGCCGCGAGATGTGCCGGCCAAAGCTCGCAATTGTCCATGATGGAGACCATTTTTGGCTTGTGTTTGCTTTAAACTTGGAGTTGTCTGCGATGGCTATGAATGATTGCCAGCTCCCATCGACTAATCTCGCAAAAAAGACAACTATTTCCCATGGATTTCACCCACTAAAACTGTGCCAGCCTATGTGGTGTGGCTCAATGGGCCACAAGACACGACCTTTAACTAGCTAGGAATGAATCTAATGATACTAATTTGTTATTGTAGATATTTATATTCTTGTTTATAAACTTGGTCAAAGATAAAGAAGTTTGACTTCTCAAAAAGTAATACACCTTATATTTTGAAATCTGAAAGAGTATGAAAAGTTGTTCATGTTCATTTATTTTGGTATATATAGAGAGGGAGGGAGGGAGACAGAGGGGGGGGGGGGAGTGGCGGACATTTTTGCATGCACGCTTAGGTTACCATGTACGTGTACTATAATGTGTGAAGAATTTTTTGAATTGCATAATGGCTTAACTCTAGGGGTGTTAGATATTTTTGCTGCTGCTATATGTTAGCCAAGAAATCAGGCAGCTATATTATATTTTTATTGTAGATAGCAGTGGAAATGCCCAAGGAGTTTAAATAAACATTTAGTAAAATTCCATACATTTTGATGAAACGAATTGCTATTTGTGAGGACCAAACTTTCTAACTCTTGCATATCTACGGGTGTAGGTACCTAATTTTGATTGATGATGTGTGGAGCAAAGAGGCCTGGGAGGCAATCCGGTCCAAGTTACCAAACAGCAAGTGTGGCAGCAGAATCATTGTGACCACTCGGATAGATACTGTGGCAAAAGCATGTTCTAATCCTTGTGATTATTACATCCATAAGATGCAGCCCCTAGATGGGAAAGAGTCTAACCAGTTGTTCCTAAGCAAAGCATTTGGCTCAATGACCGAAGGTTCTTGCCCGGAAGATTTGAAAGGTGCAATGGAAAACATCTTAAAAAAATGTGGCGGGCTACCATTAGCCATTGCTAGCATTGCAAGTCTTTTGGCAAGCTATACACATCCAGAAGGGAAGAAGATGTGGGAAATAGTTGGTAGATCAATTGGTTCACAGATGGACATCAACCCTACCCTCGAGGGGATGAGGAAGATACTCACACTTAGCTATGACCACCTACCCCATCACCTCAAGGCTTGCATGATGTATCTTAGCATCTTCCCGGAGGATTATGTGATTAGCAAGTATCGGCTATTGAAGAGATGGATCGCTGAAGGGTTGATTCCTGAGAAGCGAGGGATGACCCAGATGGAGCTTGCTGAAGCCTACTTCAGTGAGTTGATGAGTAGAAGCATGATTGACCGAGGTGTCGATATAGTCAGCATGTACCTATGGAGGGAAGAGACGTGCCGAGTGCACGACATGATGCTTGAGGTCATTGTGTCTAAATCCCTAGAGTCCAACTTCGTTAGCCTTGTAGGTCAGCAATATGAAGGGATGTCATATGGTAAGATTCGCCGTCTCACCATACATGGTGGACTTGAGGCAGCCGGGGACACTTCATCAAAGAAATTGGCAGCCTACCATGGTACAAGGAATGGGATCAAGGGGATGACGGTGCAACATGTCCGATCACTGAGCATATTTGATCCTGAAGCGCAGAAGCTGCTTGCTCGGCTAGGAGAATTCACCTTGCTAAGGGTTCTTGACTTGGAAGACTGCAAAGGCCTAGAAGAAAAGCATATGAGGCACATCTGCCGGATGTACCTTTTAAGGTTCTTGAGCTTGAGGGGTACAGATACCAAGGTGATGCCTTCGAGAATCGGTGATCTCGAGCACTTGCAGACCCTTGATGTACGTCACACACAACTAACTTGTCTGCCAGAAGCAGTCACGAAGCTAGAGAGGCTGGAGCACATGTTGTTCACCTCCCAAACCAGTCAATGGTGTGCGTGGATGCTGCCGCAAGGGATCAAAAAAATGAAGGCGCTACGCCGCCTGAATAAAGTGATTGTGATGCATGACCCGGAGGTCGCCAAGGAGATTGGTGAGTTAGATCAACTGCAGGAGTTATGTATCTATGTCAACACAAGTCAGGAAATCCATCCGGATGTTCCCAAAGAGCTTGCCCATTCCCTGAGCAAGATGTACTCGCTCCAGTGGCTCGAGATTGGAAATTTTGCTTGTCAAGTTTGGCCTTTCAGGCCGATATTGCAATTTCTGCATGAAGTTGAGTCTCCACCGCTACTCCTCCGTTACTTTAGGATCTGCGGCTGCATTGATGGATTGCCAAAATGGGTAGAGGAACTAGTGAATCTTATTGAGTTTGACATAGCGTGGGCATACCTTGATGGTGCCGAACTATTCGACGCCCTGTGTAAGTTGCCCAACCTGCAGAGGCTGACCTTGGGGCCATACTTTATGCAAAAGTATCAAGATATGGTTGCACGCAGTAGCCAGCCCTTTCCGGAGCTCAAGGAACTTACTTTGGGCTATTCTCCTGAAGTTCCCCCAGTTTATATATTTGAGGAAGGATGCATGCCAAAGCTGGAAACACTTGTGCTGAATTATGGTGATCAGTGGAAGAAAATGGAGGGCATTGAGCACTTGACAAACCTTAAAGAGGTGCAGATGGGTGGTATTACCAAAGAAGGTGCGGTGGCTGAGACACTGGAGCTGCTGGAGAAGGAGAATGAGAGGCGACGCAATAATGGGTCCGAACAGATCAGAGTTGTAAAGGGGTAGGAGTTATCACTTTGCTTGAAGAAAGTCTAACGGAAGCTTGCAGTGGAGGAACTAAAGCTGGACTCCCATCAAACTAAGGTTTATTTGGTCCTTTCATTGTTGTTTTCATTTTTTTGCGTGGTTGGTTCTTTCATTGTTGATGTGGTTGGTTCTTGTCGTGTAAAGCTGGAAGTCCCAGCTATTTAATTTACTTTTAAATGTTGTTCAAGCATCTGATTCCAATAAAGCTGGGCCAGTTAAATTCTCATTACGACTCCTTAAATTTCTATGTAATTTCCAAGTTCAGTTTCGATCCAAAGTGTTTGTGTGAACTATGGCTCAAAAAGTGCAGTCGACTTGAAACCTTTGGCAATGACAAACGACCTAAAGTTAAGCACTGGCAAAGCATCTACATACTCCCTCTGTAAACTAATACTCCCTCCGTCCGGAAATACTCGTCGGAGGAATGGATGTATCTAGATGTATTTTAGTTCTAGATACATTCATTTTTAGACATTTCTCCGACAAGTATTTCCGGACGGAGTGAGTATAAGAGCATTTAGATCACTAAAGTAGTGATCTAAATGCTCTTATATTAGTTTACGGAGGGAGTACTTGCCAAAACATACACCGTTCAGATTCAGGCTAAGATCCTCTCTGTTCATAGTTCACCGCAGTTCATTAATTAGGTCGGACCTGTTTCCTGCGCACACAAAATTATATGCACAGGCATATGCAGATATGCTACAACATATTCAGTTAGTACCCCCATCACTTTGAGTTCTCGCATATTATATGTACTTATATGTATAAATTTTTCGCCCTGTCCAACCTATTGCCGGGACTGTTCCCTTTCACATTGTCTTCTTCTCCCTAATACTTGCCTCCTACCATCATGGTCATAAGCCGCCACTAAAGTATTTCTACCTAAATAAACAAGGGCACACAAGTTCACTTGAACTTGGAAGCAAGGAAGAGTCTAGGAGAGAAAAAATGATGCCACAGCCAAAAGGACAAGCAAGTAAATTGGTTTTGAGGGGTAAAACTGCACCTAGCCGACGCCGCCCCTTATCTCGCATGCACCGCACGGCCGCTAAATCCCCCGTTGGCCCTCTGGCGAGCACTGCAACCATCCCACGCCGCCTCCACACCTCCTACGGTCCTACCATGCTTCCAATCGACCAACGCCACCTCGAAATGGCGAGATCTAGCAGTCGGAGGTCTGTTCCATAGCTGCTCGAGCTGCAGAGTTCAGGCGAGAGACAATGAACGAGAGAGAGGTTTTTGTGCAGTGTAAAGTGTTACTGCTTTTCTGGTTTATCTCTGAACTTATACAGGAAGGAAATGCGATCGTGGCTTCAGCCACGGCCCCACGGACGCGATCGTGCCATCCCACGATACCAGGGCGTGTTGAGCTACTAGCCTCACACAAAACGTGGGCGGGATCCGGCTAGTCCGGCTAACTGAAAATAACAGAAAGTATCTGAAGCGCAGATTCACGCCGTGATGCGCAGCTGAACTGGGCCGCTGCGGCGCCCCCATCCTGCTCCTTCACCGACTTGACAGCGCCGTAAAAGAAGTAACATGACGTGCGACAGTTGCTGTGGGGGACAAGGGTGTCCAAAATCAAGGACACATAAACCAACGTTCGGTACTAGCTGGGGCCCTTCCAATCAGCGCAGCTAGCGGCGAGGGCGTACGACATTGACTTCAGATTGGGCTTCCGTCGTGAGGTGCTTGAGAACCGGGAGTCGACAAAGAGTACATGGACGAGCTCCGCCAGATGCATCCGGAGCTCGTCGCCAAGGTGTGTTGGAAGCTCGAGCTATACAAGAGGAGCATGACCGTCGAGGACAAGGTAGGGCCGTCCAAGGAGGGTGGGGGGTGGGGTGGGGGGGGGAGGGTTGAGCGACGATCGAGGCCGGAATAGTGACGGAGGTGGGCCAATAAATTTTGTTTGTTTATATTATTTCATTCGAATCGACTAGCTTAAATGTGTATTATATAATATATTTTGAACCTAATTATGCTATCTATGATTATAATCATAGTTGCAATGTAGTCATTTTAGTCAGAAAAGGTTGCTGAACAATTTATATAAGACTGGTTTCGGGTACCGGGTGAATGTATAGATTCGGTGATGGCCTCGGAGGGTGTCACATCTAGTTGTATCTAGATGTGCTTTAACAAAACCGAAATTATAGGAAGTTGAGGAGTATCCTCGCACTTAGAAAAAGGGAGTTAAATACATCTACAGTAGGAGTACACTAACTTGCTTTGAGAGAACAATTTCGCACAAAAACTTGTAAACTGACACCAATGGGTCACTAGACTTGCTTTGCGGGTTCATTTGTACACAAATCAAGTCTGCGCTTGCCACATTGGACGCCACGTCGGTCATAGCCCATCCACGTCCCAGCAAAATTTGCAGAAAAGTCCCCTTTTGTATGTTAAAATAACTGAAACTAAAAGCACTCTATCTGACAGTAGCCTAACTGAACTGAAAGCACCTGACTGAAACCAAAGGAGAGCTCGACACTTAACGAACAAGAACAGACCTGAGCAGAGCACGCCGACGTCTCATGCGACTTCGATGGCCTTACGTCCTCTGCTGCCGCAACCGATGCAGCGCACGGCCAGCGAAGACGCAGCGTATGGCCGGCGAAGACGCCACAAAAAAATTAACAGCAAGACATCTTCTGTTTTATAGCATTACGTCATCTATTTTTTGCATCACAGAATACAATAAAACTTTCCAACAACAACATTTCCAGGAGCACAGAATTCAGGCATAATTCATAGGTGAATTCAGGCATAATTCATAGATAAATTCAGGAGCTGGGGGAAGTGGTTCAGGCAAGATTCAGAACAAACATAGAATTAAGGTGCAGGCTAAATTCAGAGCTAGCCAAAAGACATGTTCAGGTCAGAAACATCCCAATACAGTGCAGGTTTTAGAGCATTACAAAATATAAAGTTGAAGCATGAACTACGACAGGTCCAGTACCAGCTAGGAAGTTCATTCTGGAAGTTTGCTAACAATTTGTTAAACATGCCCAGTAGGCGCATTCTGGGTCACAAAGGTGATGATTCAGAGGAAGGTGTCGAGGTTGTGAAAGCGATGGGACTGGAGATTCAGGCTCCGATCAAGGAACAAGGAAACATCAAGGTACACTGCAGTAATTCGTCTATACTGCATACTATATTAACAACAATCTGAACCCCGTGCTTAACATTTCAGGAAACAAATGTTTCTGAACATACAAAGCAGGCGACACCACAATACATTACAAACAGTCAGACACAATACATCTACGACGAATATGATCAAAGACCGAATCTTAACCATACGTCCCCCAAAACTCCCCCAAAGTCTCACACTTTCATCTATGAAGCGGGCGCAAATACTGCCGAACAAACCCGATCAAAACCCTAGCAGAAAACGACCAAACATGGGAGCAGAGAGCAGGGAACTGGATTTCATACCATAGTCCGGAGGAAATTTAGATCGCCACCTCGAGGATGATGCAGTCGCTGCATCGTGGGTGTCAAACAGAGGAGATGAACAGGCGACGGCGAACAGGAGACGACTAGGCGAAGGGGTGTGAGGAGGGTTACCGGTGCCAATGACCATTTAGCATAAGTACATGGGGCTCCTGCAAAATAGCCAGGCAGCCGGCGCATGCTCCCCTGCCGACGTGGCGTGCCACGCGGCTATTTCGGACTATTTCGTACTCCCTCCGTTTTAAAATATAGTTCTTCCTTTATTCTCGTACTTCAACTTTGACCATAAATTTAACCAATAAGACCGACTGCGACGGGAACAAGAATTATACTCCCTCCGTTTAGGTGAGTAAGTCATCTTAGGTTGTGCACCGTGACTAAGGAGGAGAAAAACGAGATACCTTAATGCAGGGGCGGAGCCAGGATTTGGACATGGGGGGGCGAGCGATGACGACCACAAGTATAGATATATCGACCAAAATATAATATCAACGAATGTTTGGAAATACGTCAATGACAAGTCATCTGAAATACTAAAATCCATAGTTTCCTAGAAAATACTTCAGATTGATAAGCAAACACATATGTTTGGCTACTTTTCTAACAAAAACGTATATAGCTCTACAGTCTCGATCCAAATTTTCCGTACTAGCTCAGATTTGAGATTGAGGCAACTGGCCCGAAGAAATTTCTTCGTTTTTCAATTAACTAAGTATAGCCAAACGAAAGCAAAAGAGGGTTACATCAACTAGCAAAACCTTTTTGTATAGCAAAATACCGTGTATGTACCTTGCCTAGTTATCTGGTGGTGGACGGCCGCAAGTGGACCAAGGACGATCAGCGGCAGCCGCCGTATTCGCCCCTACTCCGGTGCGGCGGTTCCTCAACAAGCCAGCAATCAAGTCCAAAGTCAGCTACTTGGGACCGGCGGCAGACGTCCTAACGCTATGGCGGCGAGATAGATCGATCCATCTAAAATCCTGAGGCGAGAGCAGAGCGAACGACCGCGTCCACGATCGATCGTCTATGATACGTGGGCATCAGGTAGATCAGTAGATGGGCTATTTTTGTTCCTTCCTGGGCTTCGGTGCATGGACAAGTACGTGAATTTGGGCTTAAATAACGTAATCAGGAGTTTGTCTCAAAAAAAAAAAAAAACGTAATCAGGAGTTATCTTCGGCCATCAACGCATAACATATACACGTATTAGTACTAGCCCTTACCATATTTCTTTGAGGGGGGCCGCTGCTCGCCCCCCGTCTCCGCCCCTGCCTTAATGTTTATTTGCTAATTAATAGCATTGCATGTAATGAACTAACCACTGCATGTCGTGTTTGGTAGTCTCAAGTCACTAAAACCATGCACACCCCTCATCTCTTATTGGTCGATATGTCAAAAAACAAAAAATGAGGTAGAAGTTAATGCACCGTGCCTAAGTGTTTTGGGATTATTTGGTTTTTGTAAGATGACTTACACACCTAGACGGGGGAGTACCACTGAATTCGTATTCAAAAGAAGTTTTCAATTATATAATTTTTTCTCCTGCCACAATCGGTCTCGTTGGTTAAATTTATAGTCAAATTTGAACCTCAAAAAGCGTTGGCGCAATATATTTTGGAATGGAGGGAGTATGATTTTGTTCCCCAAAGCAAGTTAACTGGTTTGTCTCAATTTTTAAGTTTTTGTATGAACTTATTCTGGCAGCCCAATTTGGGGTACTGTAGATGTATTTAACATTAAAAAACTAAACTGGGACAATTTTTTTTGGCTGGACTGGATGATCTAAAAAAAACTTGGCTGGACCGGACTCCACACCACCCTTACATCCTCCGCGTCCATTTTTCTGGCTACAAGTATAGTGTCACTCTCTTACTCGTAGTAAACCACGCGAGAGCGACAGGGCTTTTATCAGCGACCCATCCGGCTGTTGGCACTTGTCTGTGCCAGCTTTATTGAATGGGTTTTTCTTTTTAAGAATTATTGAAAGGGTATATTCTGAATAATCAAGACTTATGGCCAGCAACTTCCAGCGCATAGCCAGCTGCCTTCCCTCGTTCGGTCCCATCTTCTTCTTCCCGGGGCACCCCGCTGTCGCTACCACCCAAGTCCCAGCTTCCCTCTATACTAGTACTATCAACTTTATACACAGTTTTTTCCCCTACGCCTGGCGGCTAGGGTTTTTCTCCTCTTGGGCGATCTCCCTCGCCTTTGAGTACTACCTGGAATCCCAACGCCGATCGCTCCTGGCAATCGTTCGTCCTCCCCCCTGCGATCGGTGCCTCCACGCGCACGGTTGCAAAGGTGATGGCGTCTCCCTCGGACGCCCACTCCGCCACGGGCGGCAGCGGCGCCGCCGCGGCTGCACGATCGGATCTAGGTGATTTCCTGGAACAACTGGATCTCAACGACGATGACTTCGTGGATGTGGAGATCGATGTGGATGATCCTGAGATCCAAGAAAGCGTCCGCTGGCTCGCCCTAGCTAGGGTCTAGACTAGCAGGAATTTCAGCCCGTCGGCGTTCTATAAGGACATGAGGGTGGCTTGGAACCCCGCCCAGGAAGTAAGATTCCGGCCAGTTGGGCCGAATCGGTTCGTTGTCCAAGCATCTTGCTTGGGGGATTGGGAACGCATGATGAAGCAAGGGCCCTGGCTGTTCCGTAACATGGCAGTGCTCTTGTGCCCGTATGATGGATTCAGCAAGGCTGAGGAGGTTGAATTCTTTCACATCCCCATCTGGTTGCAGATTCATAAGCTACCGGATCCTTACTGCAAACAGAACATCGTAGAGAAGCTGCTAAAAGATGCGGGCGAGATCATGGAGATGCGTTTGAACGGAAACATACGTGGTGACTATGTTAGGGTTAGGGTTCGTCATGACATCCGTAAACCCCTCACAAAGTTTGTTAGTGTTGTTCGTGCAAAGGAGCGCCAGGTTTTCCTGGTTCGCTATGAGAAGCTTGCCAGGTTCTGTAAATTCTGTGGTCTGATCGGTCATGAGCACAAAGAGTGTGGCTTGGGCATCCACGAGGAGAAGGATCTCAAATTTGGAGATTGGATCTATGTAGATGCCCCCAATAAACCTAGACCAGAGGAGCGACCCTCTAAGGGTACAGGAACTGAGCCGTCGAAGGCTGAGGTCAAGACGACAGAGAAACCAATACCACACTTGGCGCCATATGATGCTGAAGTGTTGGATACAGCAACATCACCAATTAAGAACATGAGCAACAGAACAGATGGCGTTCTTGTTCCAAAGAGAAGGCTGAATCTGGAGGAGACCGAGAAGCAAGCAGGAGAAACTACTGGTACCCCAAAGATGGTGCTAGCCATCACAGATGGGAAGGAGATTGAGCAGGTGGGAGTGGCATCACCCACAGGCAGCAGTTCAAGCAGCAAGAAATTGAAACCGAACCCGGACAGCGAGAACAATGAGATATCGGCGGCCTCCCTCGAGGAGGACCGCCGAACGCAATGAATATCCTGTCTTGGAACTGCCCTGGGGGGGGGGGAACCGCCGGACAGTTCGTGAGGTTTTGGCCCTCTCAAAAGCCAATAACCCCAAGCTAGTCTTCCTCTGTGAGACTAGGCAGGAAGCATCTAAAGTGGAGAAGTTGAAGTGGAGATTGGGCCTGAAGGGATTTCATGGTGTTAGCAGTGATGGTCGAAGTGGTGGCCTTGCTTTGTTCTCGAGGAGGACGCGCCAAGGATGCGTGCTCAATCATGTAATGATTCATTGATATTCTGGTTTATGATCCGGGCTCTGAGTCTACTTGGAGAGGGACTTTTGTCTACGGCGAACCGCGTGTGGAAAATCGTCAGCGCATGTGGGATCATCTCTGTCGTTTGATTGCAACTTCACAGGACCCCTGGGTGGTGTGTGGAGACTTTAACGAAGCATTGTGGTAGCATGAACACCTCTCAAGAACGACTAGATCGGAGTCTCAAATGGAGGTATTTAGAGATTGTTTGGTAACTTGTGAATTACAAGACCTAGGGTTTTCAGGGCTACCCTACACATACAATAATGGCCAGGAGGGCCATCGCAATGTTCAGGTGCGCCTTGACAGGGCTTGCGCGAATGAGGCAATGCGGGATATTTTCCCGGCGGCTAGAGTTGTACACTTAGCCACCTCGTGCTCTGATCATAGCCCACTTTTGGTTTGTCTGGAGGAGGTACAGGAGCAACAGCGCAGGCCGACAGTGTCGAGGTATGAGATTATGTGGGAGCGTGATGTCAAGCTACCCTCGATCATTTCTGATGCATGGGAGAGGCACCGGCCTGCAGGTAACTTGGGATCGGTGACCACATCATTGAAATAGGTCTTGGGGGACTTGAAACAATGGAGCAAAACCACTTTCGAAAATGTGTTAAAGGAGATCGAGCAGCTACGAGGCCAACTTGCTGACCTGCAGCTAGCAGGGGCGGACCGTGCTCAACTCCGGTCCAAGATGTGTGAACTAGACGAGTTGCTGTATCGCGAGGAGATGCTGTGGCTTCAACGTTCTCGTATTACTTGGTTAAAGGAAGGGGAACGGAACACTAAGTACCTGCACCGTCGAGCAGTTTGGCGGGCGAGAAGAAACCTTATACAGAGACTGATGAAAACTGATGGTTCCTGGTGTGTGGCGCCTTCGGAAATGGAAAGAATGGCATGCTCATACTTCAAGGAGGTTTTTTACTAAGGATCCAACTTTGGACCCGACTGAGGTACTAGATATGATCACCCCTAAAGTCACGGCGGATATGAATGAGGCCTTATGCAGATAATTCACGGAGGAGGAGATTTCAAATGCATTGTTTCAGATTGGACCATTGAAAGCCCCGGGTTGTGATGGGCTCCCGGCAAGGTTTTATCAATGGAATTGGGCTACCCTTAAGGTGGAGATCGTGGCAGCAGTACAGGAGGTTTTTTCGAGGAGGATCATGCCGGATGGTGTTAATGATACAACCATTGTGTTAATCCCAAAGATTCCACATCCCAGAGAGCTCAAGGATTTCAGACCCATAAGCTTATGTAATGTGGTCTATAAAATTGTTACCAAGTGCATGGTAAACAGGCTGCGGCCGCTACTCGATGAGCTCATTTCTGACAATCAGAGTGCCTTCATTCCGGGGAGGCTCATCTCTGACAACTCCATCATCGCTTTTGAATGTATCCATCACATACAGAATGTTCGCGCTAACGCCCCACCGTTATGTGCTTACAAACTGGACCTATCTAAGGCCTATGATCGTGTCGATTGGAATTTCTTGGAAAGGGCTCTATCCAAATGGGGCTTCAGTGATGTTTGGATTTCCCGAGTGATGGCATGCGTTACTTCAGTAAAGTACTCTGTCAAGTTTAATGGTAAGCTTCTGGAGCCGTTCTCACCCTCAAGAGGGCTGCGCCAAGGTGACCCCCTTTCGCCCTTCCTCTTTCTCTTTGTGGCTGATGCCTTATCGGCCCTGTTACAACATTCACAGAGAGAACATGGGCTCCAAGGGATTAAGATATGCAGGTCTGCCCCGGTCATCTCACACTTGTTGTTTGCAGATGACTCACTTCTGTTTTTTCAAGCTTCAGAACAGCAAGCTAATTTAGTCAAGAGTGTGTTGAACATGTATTCGACGGCGACTGGTCAATTAATTAACCCGTCGAAGTGCTCCATCCTCTTCTCTGAAAACTGTTTGCCAACTGTGGTAAATGAAGTCAAGTCAGCCTTGGAGATTACCCAGGAAGTTTTTGAGCCTAAGTACTTGGGCCTCCCGGTCCCAGAGGGAAGATTACACAATGGCAACTTTGAAACAATCCAGGACCGTTTACGCAAAAAACTTGTTGATTGGAGCGAGCAATATGTGTCATCAGGGAATAAGGAGATTTTGATCAAGGCTGTCGCACAGGCTATACCTACTTATGTCATGAGTGTCTTCAAAATACCTGCATCAGTCTGTGATGAGCTAACCAGGATGATCCGCCAGTATTGGTGGGGCGTCGAAAACGGGAAGAAGAAGATGGCATGGATGAGTTGGGATAAACTGCGTCTACGGAAGCAGATGGGTGGCATGGGGTTTAAGGATATGAGGGCTTTCAATCAAGCCCTCCTGGCCAAACAAGCTTGGCGCTTACTTGATACGCCGGATAGCTTATGTGCACGGCTCATGAAGGCTCGATACTACCCGTCGGGGCAACTGTTGGATACTTCGTTCTCTGGCAACGGTTCTGCAGTTTGGAAAGGTATACTTCATGGTCTTGATCTACTTAAGCAAGGAGTTATTTGGAGGGTCGGCAATGGTGCTACTATCCGCACATGGAGAGATCCATGGATACCACGGCCGTCGACCTTCCGCCCTATCACCCCTAAAGGAAATTGTCGACTGAACCGGGTGTCAGACTTCATCGACGCAAATGGTGCTTGGCGCGTGGACCTTCTTCGGGAGTTCTTCTGGCCGATGGACGTCGACCACATTCTGAAGATCAGGACCTCTCCTAGCAACCATGAGGATTTTGTCTCGTGGTTCCCGGAGAAGACTGGAACCTTCTCTGTTAGAAGTGCATACAAGTTGGCTACATATGATCACAACGTTACATTTGCCAATGGTGCGTCGAGCACAGACCCTAGTGGGAACCGTGGGGTTTGGAAGTGTATTTGGGCTTCCAATGTTCCCCAGAAGATGAAGATTAATGCCTGGAGAGTGGCAACCGGAACGCTGGCAACACAACAGTGTAAAAATATGAGGCACTTAGCAACTAGAACTCTTTGCCCCCTTTGTGGAGTGGAGGAGGAGTCCACCTTCCATGCCTTGGTTGCGTGCACTCACGCCAGGATTTTATGTACCAACATGCGTCGGAGATGGCCTCTACCGGCCGATGATGTTCTCGTTGATAATGGGAAGGAATGGCTCATGTCACTACTCAGCTTTTGTTCAAAGGCAGTCGCAGACATGGTGATCTTGTTAATCTGGAGGATCTGGCAGATTCGTAATGATGTTTACCATGGCAAAGAGGCACCACCCGTGATGGCTTCCGTTGATTTCTTGGACAGCTATTATAAATCAATCAACTTGGCAGGCAAATACTCTGTGAAGGAGATTATCAAAGGTAAGATGCCATCTGATGCTCCGGCAGTACCGCGCCAGAACAGTCGGGCAGGTTTCTTGCCATGGCCGGCACCTCCGAGTGGGACGGTGGCCTTGTCTGTCGATGGCTCTTTTCATGCCGAGGACGGTTCAGCGGCGGTGGGTATGACACTCAGAAACCACGAAGGGGTAATCCTCTTTGCAGCTTATAGATATATTTTCCACTGTAATGATCCTTTGGAGGCGGAACTTCATGCGATGATGCAAGGCATGGCGTTGGCGATCGAGCATTCAAAGGCCCCGGTGGTTCTTCAATCTGACTCTTCCGAAGCCCTGTCATGTTTATCCTCGGAGGCCCTCCAACGGTCTGCTTATGGCCACTTAGTTTTGGAGATCAAACATTTATCTGGTATTAGGGAGTTTATTCCACAGAAACTTAATCGTATTCAGAATAGAGTTGCCGATCGGTTGGCAAAATATAGCCGTACGGAGCGTGCCACTGCTGTGTGGCTAGGCTCGATTCCTCCTTGTATTGAGGATGTATGGCCTCTCGACTGTAACTCTATGATTATGCAATAAAAACTCCCTTTACCCTCGCAAAAAAAAACTTTATACACGTACTGCGCCAAGTTGATTCCACTTTGAACATCGTGAGAGCAACTAATGGTATCGTTGCTTTTGCTTACGGTTGTGAAAAAATAATGAAAAATTGGCAAGTTGGATGCAATATATCTATAGTGTCACGTATTATAAACCCAAAGTCAGCTCACACCACAATTATGAGTGTATGTTGGCTAGAGTAAAATAATATTGACCGTGACTTGTACTAGGAAGGAAGCAACGACGCTACATCTTGTATCGAGGATGTTGGAGTGCACAGCATCTGTCACATGCATGCTTGGGTGAGGAACGGTGAGGCTGGCTGGCTTTCCACCACGGCTTTAGAGTAGGTTGGAAAGGGCCTTTAGTGCCGGGTCACCAACCGAGACAACTAAACTGAGACAATTTTGTTTGGCTGGACTGGATGAACTAAAAAAAACTTGGCTGGACCAGACTCCACACCACCCTCACATCCTCCACGTCCATTTTTCTGGCTACAAGTATAGTGTCGCTCTCTTACTCGTAGTAAACCACGCGAGAGTGACAGGGCTTTTTGTTGAGTATAATGTTTATTAGGAAAGACGA
Source organism: Aegilops speltoides (assembly GCA_021437245.1). Classification (NCBI taxonomy): domain Eukaryota; kingdom Viridiplantae; phylum Streptophyta; class Magnoliopsida; order Poales; family Poaceae; genus Aegilops; species Aegilops speltoides. Next base: position 18,834,365 of record CM038145.1, on the reverse strand, counting down.
GATAGACTAGGATTTGTTCTGGCTTGTCTTGTACTCCAAGTAGATGATTGTACTCCTATATATACTAGAAGAACGCCTGTGCGTTGCAACGGGGCCACATTAAATTTAAGAGTTCAATATTACGACATTGGCGACCTTTTTTACCATCAAATCCTCACACACACAGACACACACTCTCCCTCCCTCTTCCTCACTCTCTATCCCCCTCTCCCTCTCTCTCTAAAACACACACATATCCATCTTATTGGGTACGGGACCATAATCCAACTATTTCACACATACACGCTAGTCCATAATAATATGGATTATGTGTATTATATTTGCCACCAGAACTGAGGGAATTAATTTCATGTAAATCGACCAGCCACAGCTCCAAGAATACGCAGACGAGGTGGCTCGGGTCAGCGTCGGCGCCGTCCAGCGCGAGCCACGGGCCCGCTTCCAAGTGCACGTGCAGTGCACATCTTCACAAATATTATAACCAGATGTGAGAAATCACATGCATAGAAAAGACATTCTGATAGCAATCCAAATACCATACTCAATTGAATACCTAACCTGGACAATACTCTTATTTCTATGCGCCAGAAAAAATGGAATAGCAAAGTTAAGTATGCCTATATACGGTCAGATTATATATAAGAATCTTGGGTGAACAATTGCAACAAAGCACTAAGCAGCGATAAATTTAAATAAAAAATCCATTAACTATGCAGGCAGCAGGCTTGTTACAACATAGAGAGACAGGAAAATGTCACCTCCAGTAATGTAGCGCAAAGGAGTGGAACGAAGCATGAATGAGCGGTTGTCTGTTCTTCTCCATGTACATGGATCAGCAGTAGAGGCCAAGTATATAAGTACTTGACTGAACTCCACTCTTCGTGTACGGAGAGCCATGTCACCTTCTCGCCGCTGCAGCATGGGAGGACGGCTGGTTCACGTGACCCTCCAGCTGGGGGATCCTTGGTGGCTGACCGTCGAGCTCGAGGCAGAGAAGTTGAGGGCAGCAGTTGCGAGATCCATGCCGGCCAACCGGGCGAAGAGGAGGTCGTCGGGGAGGGACACATCGGCAAGATCCGGTCACCACGCGACCTGAAGAGCAACAGTGATCTCCGCAAGCTGTAGGCCGACGGTGTGCTCCATCCCCTGCGATGGGGTGACCATGGCGGTGGCCACAGCTCCTCATGCTCGCCTCGATCTCGGCGACGCGCCCTGAGTGTAGGAGGCAGCAACGACCTCGACGAAATCATGGCCTCCATCCCGGAACGCATGAAGGACCTCGGCCCCGTCGCTACTCCTCCCGCCGTAGCCGCACGTGGCAGCGGACCGTGGGTAGGAGGGCAGGCGGCGTCGCCTCGGCTGACGGCAGGGAGCAGCGTTGATTTCGGGTAGGTGGCATCACGAGGACGGCCGCGTCGCGGGAAGCACCCCGATCATGCTGCCAGCCAATCCTTCTCCTCCGATCCCCTATCCTCGAAGATTGGGCCGCCGCCCCGGTCGTGTTGTTTCCATATATTATGCCATTTTTTTCCTGTACCTAAACAAACGCGGGCGAGCGAATGGCAGAGTTTTGGTCCGCCCTCTAAAATTGCTAAACGCACTTTTGGTGAGGATTTGTTAATAAATGAATTCAATCATGTTGCTCTAAATAAATGGATTCAATCATGTGACTCTAATTACTTCGGATTATTATGTGCACACTAAGTGGGGTGCAATTAGGAAAGAAAATGTTTTCTAATTAAAGTGATTGAGTGATTTAAGGTAATGTTAATTAATTTTGATTTGATTTTTACGATGCGTCTTTAAAATCTTTTATTTGTTTCCTTAAAATCTATTATTTGTTTCCTAAAGAAATTTGCAATAATGAAAGGTATCGGTTGATTTGGAAAAGTTAGTAAATTTAGATCCGTGATTGCGTGCAAATTTGGAAAGTGCTGATTTGTAAGGAAAGAGCTGAGGGGTAAATAAACCGGTGAATAAGAAACCAGCATCGAAAAAATCTACGACGGTTAACCTACAAAAAAACCGGACGAAAGTGGTGGGATAAAAAAACCTGAAAGCGAGACTACCAACTGCTCCATTAGGAATAGAGATGCCCACGAGGATCAAACAATACAACGATAATTCCACCAAACCTCTCTCTCCCTTCTAACATGGTATCTATCGCAGTTCGATCCTAAACCCTAGCTGCCGCTGCTCAAGATCGGGCGCTGCCGCTTCGGGCGGTCGGCCTTCATGACCGCCGCCGGGGGCCGCGCCGCCCGTACCTAGGGTTCGTCCGCCGGTCGTGTTAACTGGCTGCCCTAGAGGGTCTTTTCCCCGAACCTTGCTCCGGGGTTTTCTCTCTCCCGCCGGTCATCTTGATCACGCGGTTTCTTTTTGGTTTTCCAATCTATTTTTGATCGATTTGCGTCGTCCACCGCCGCCGTCGACCGAAGCGCCTCTACTCGACCCGGCGCGACCGTCGACCTCTCCTCCGACCCGACGGCCACGCGCGCCGAGGCGGCCCGTCAGGCTAGCCGTCGTCGCTGGCCGGTCCGCCTGCCGATCACGCCGCCGCCACCGCTTTGTTCGACCGACTCCTGCATCACCCGACCGGCGGCCTCGCGCCATGCGGCGCCAATCATAGCTTCCGCCGCCATTGCCGCGGCTTCATCTCGGACTCTACCGCCACCACGCCTCCACCGAGCGGCGTCCCCGACCTCGCACGCGATCGACTTGATCACCCGCTCGCTGTCACGATCCGCCTCATCTACGCCGCGCGACCGACCTGGCCCGTCGGTTACGCGTGCCTCCGCAGGTCCCGTGAAGATCGTCCCCGAGTTCAACGCGCCTCTCCACCGATTAAGCATCGGGCTGCCGCTGCGCCGCCCGTCGAACGCGCAGCCGCCGCCCGTGGTTCTTCTCCGCTAAACCGACCAGCGTCATCGCTGCGCCGCCCCTTCGGTCGTAGTGCCGCTGCCCGCGGTCCCCGCCGCCCGAGGGCATCCGCCTAGGCCGCCCCGTGGCTGCATCGACCCTCGCGCCGCCGCGACGCGCCTCGCCGCCCGTAGCGAAGCGTGGCACGCGGTCCATGCTGCCGCCCCGAGGCGCACCAGCGGTTGCACCGACTTCGCGAATCGCCGGCAGGCCGCCTTCGTCGCAGCGTCGCGGCCCGCGTCCCCGCTGCCGCCCGAGGTTTTCTGTTGCCGCCCGACCCGCTTGCCCGCTGCGTTGCCTTTGGGTCAGAAGCGCCGCTGCTCATGGTCCCTCTGCCGCCACGCGCCGACCTCTGTGGTATGTACCGCGCCGTCTCCCTTGGAGCGGGAACGCCACCCTCCGCGCCGGTCTTCGTCACGCTGTCAGGGTTCTTCGCCTACTTCGAGCACCGCCGCTGCACTCCTAACCTAGCCGCCGCCGCCGTCAGGCCGCCGCCCCCGCTCTTCTTCGGCCGCCGCCGCCGCTACCTTCGTTGCCGCCGCCGCCGCCCGTCCACTCCCTTTGTCTTCATCCAAGCGACAGCCGGTCGCCAGCGTCGCCGTCATCTACCCCGACCACTTCGTCTACTCCGACCACCGTTGGTGACATCGGCCCCGCGCCGATGGACGCCGCAATCGTCGTCGAGTTCTTCTCTGCTGGCCCCTCCGACTTCTCCGACATGGCGTACAGCTCGTGCAGGTCTCTCGTCTACGCATGCCCGGTGCTGGCAACACCGATGCGTGTCTTTGTCCACGACGTGTCCCCGGGCCTGGCAAGCCTGGTGCGACACTTCGTCAACTTCGTCTTCGTCCGTCGACGCATGCCTGGTGCTGGCAACACCGATGCGTGCCTTCGTCCACGATGTGTCCCCGGGCTTGGCAAACCCGTCGCGACGCGTCGTCAACAACATCTTCTTCCCTGCGCACCACTACTTCGACACCAGTGCGCCCATGACTAACTCGGCGCCACCTTGCGCCTGTGGCTCCACGGCGACTTCCTCGACACCGGCCACCCCGACTCGACATCGACCACGACATTCTTCGCACGGCTACCTCGACCACGGCTCCACCACCCGCGCTCTCGGCTACCTCGACAACGGCACAAAGGGCTACCGCCTGCTTGAGCAACCTCGTCGGTTTTCACTCTAGCCACGACTCCGCGATGCGTCGACCGTTCCGACTGTGGGGGTGTCTCACGGCTTGCCTTCGATTCTTCTCCGCCTCACCGTCTGCGTCGCTACTGCCAGGATCATGGGGATGTTGAGTATAATGTTTATTAGGAAAGACGAGATAGACTAGGATTTGTTTTGGCTTGTCTTGTACTCCAAATAGATGATTGTACTCCTATATATATGTCCACGAGGCTCAAACAATACAACGACAATTCCACCAAAAACCTCTCTCTCCCTTCTAACACTTTTATCAGCGACCCATTCATCCGACTGTTGGCACTTGTATGTGCTAGCTTGTATTGAATGGTTTTTTTTTTTAGAATTATTGAATGGGCATATTCTGAATAATCCAGGACTTACCAGGACTTACGGCCAGCAACTTCCAGCGCATAGCCAGCTGCCTTCCCTAGTTCGATCCCATCTTCTTCTTCCTGGGGCAACCGCTGACGTCCCAGCTTCCTTCTATACTGTACTATCAACTCTATACATGTATTGCGCCAAGCTAATTATCCTTTGAACATCGTGAGAGCAACCAATGGTATCGTTGCTTACCAGCTGTGAAAAACTAATGAAAATTGGCAAGTTGGATGCAATATTTCTATAGTGTCACATATTTTAAGCTCAAAGTCAACTCACGCCACAATTATGAGCGTACGTTGGCTAGAGTAAAATAGTACTGACTGTGACTTGTAGTAGGAAGCAACGGCGCTACATCTTGCGTCGAGGATGTGAGAGTGCACATCAGCATCCGTCACATGCGCATGCGTGAGGCACGGTGAGGCTGCCTGGCTTTCCACCCCGTCCAGAAACCGTCAACGCCCACGAGAGGCCGAACTTCTATTCCTCGGGGTTGCTTGCCAGCAAACGGTTCTTTAGGCATCTTCATAATTTTCTAACGTACACTTGCAGTCCTATGTTCCCACCACGTTCATTACAGGAGATGCGACTTTGAGTCACGAAGGTGGTTGGTTGCTTGTTTGTCTTTTTGCACGGGAAAAACTTTTGATCTATTAATGAACTCTTAAGGTAGTACAAAGAAAACTAAAGCAAAAATTACATCCAAATTCGTCGATCACCTAGCGACGACTATAAGCATTTAAGCGAGTCGAAGGTGTGCCGCCGTCATCATTCCTCTCTCACTACTAGGAAAAGGGCTAAATATGTGATGGACACTAATGGCGCACTGTACATGTAATGCGTCATTACTAAATACTAATGGCGAACCATGTGTTGGTGCGCCATTAGTGTGCAAATACTAATGGCGCACCACATCCCACGGTGCGCCATTAGTAAAAAAATTAAAATTATTTTTTTTCAAAACTACTAATGGCACACCGTGGGAGTGGTGCGCCATTACTAGTTCAACTAGTAATGGCGCACCATCCCACGGTGCATCATTAGTAATTTGGCCCAAACATTCCCCCGAATGCAAACCCCCCCCCACCGCCTTTTCAGTTTCAAAAAAATAAAAGAAAATGATAGAAATGTCAAAAAAATAAAAGAAAATAAGATTCCCATGTGATATGTGGTCTAGTTGTTAGCAAAATTTACAAACATGAATTCTCGACTTTTTTGCAAAATCTCTCGAGAATTTGTAAAAATGGGCATAAATTTTGCATACGAACTCGGATGAAAAAGTTTTTTATATGAAAAATCATCTACTCGAAAAATTACATCCAAATTTAACCGGGGAAACCCCGTTAAACATTTTCAAAATCCTCAAAAACCTAACAGAAAAAAAAGATACGGGGCTTTTAAGATCTGGAGAGGCAAAAAAATTCAAAAAAAATCAAACTTACAAATGGCGCACCTGCACATGGTGCGCCATTAGTATCTTCCCGCCTTCAAAATTCAAAATAAATAAAAAAATAAAAAAATGTTACTAATGGCGCACCTACCCATGGTGCGCCATTAGTATCTTCCCGCCTTCAAAATTCAAAATAAATCAAAAAAAATATAGTAATGGCGCACCTGTCCACGGTGCGTCATTACTATGCCGTACATATGGCTGGGCGTGTCCTCTCCTCTTTACCTCTTCATTCTTCTCTGAAGGAAATATGCCCTAGAGGCAATAATAAAGTTATTATTTATTTCCTTATTTCATGATAAATGTTTATTATTCATGCTAGAATTGTATTAACCGGAAACATAATACATGTGTGAATACATAGACAAACATAGTGTCACTAGTATGCCTCTACTTGACTAGCTCGTTTATCAGAGATGGTTATGTTTCCTAGCCATGGACAAAAGAGTTGTCATTTGATTAACGGGATCACATCATTATGAGAATGATGTGATTGACTTGACCCATTCCGTTAGCTTAGCACTTGATCGCTTAGTATGTTGCTATTGCTTTCTTCATAACTTATACATGTTCTCGTAACTATGAGATTATGCAACTCCTGTTTACGGAGGAACACTTTGGTACTACCAAACGTCACAACGAATCGGGTGATTATAAAGGAGTACTACAGGTGTCTCAAGGTACATGTTGAGTTGGCGATTTCGAGATTAGGTTTTGTCACTCCGATTGTCGGAGAGGTATCTCTCGGCCCTCTCGGTAATGCACATCATTATAAGCCTTGCAAGCAATGTAACCAATGAGTTGGTTACGGATGATGCATTACGTAATCGAGTAAAGAGACTTGCCGGTGACGAGATTGAACTAGGTATTGATACCGACGATCGAATCTCGGCAAGTAACATACCGATGACAAAGGGAACAACGATGTTGTTATGCGGTTTGACCGATAAAGATCTTCGAGAATATGTAGGAGCCAATATGGGCATCCAGGTCCCGCTTATTGGTTATTGACCAAGAATAGTTCTAGGTCATGTCTACATAGTTCTCGAACCCGTAGGGTCCGCACGCTTAAGGTTTCGATGATGCTTATATTATGAGTTTATGAGTTTTGATGTACCGAAGGAGTTCGAGTCCCGGATGAGATCGGGACATGACGAGGAGTCTCAAATGGTCGAGACGTAAAGATCGATATATTGGACGACTATATTCGAGTTCGGAAAGGTTCCGAGTGATTCGGTATTTTCGAGTACCGGGAGTTACGGGAATACGGGGAAGAGTATTGGGCCTTAGTGGGCTTTAGTGGGAAGGAGCAGAGGAGGAGGCGCGCCCTCTCAAGCCCAGTCCGAATTGGACAAAGGGTTTGGGGCGCGCCCCTCTTCCTTCCTTCTCCACTTCCTTCTTTCCCCTTGACCTAGTTGGACTAGGAAAGAAGGAATCCTACTCCGGTGGGAGTAGGACTCCCTTGGCGCGCCTCCTCCTAAGGCCGGCCTCCTCCTCCCTCCCTCCTTTATATACGGGGCAGGGGCACCCCATAGACACACAAGTTGATCTACGGATCGTTCCTTAGCCGTGTGCGGTGCCCCTTCCACCATATTCCACCTCGGTCATATCGTCGCGAAGCTTAGGCGAAGCCTGCGCCGTAGAACATCAAGATTGTCACCACGCTGTCAGGTCGACAGAACTCTCCTCGACACTCGGCTGGATCGGAGTTCGAGGGACGCCATCGAGCTGAACGTGTGCTGAACTCGGAGGCTCCGTGACGCTCGGTGCTTGGATCGGTCGGATCGTGAAGACGACGACTACATCAACCGCGTACAGTTAACGCTCCGCCACGGTCTCACGAGGGTACGGGACTAACACTCTCCCTCTCGTTGCTATGCATCACCATGATCTTGCGTGTGCGAGGAATTTTTGAAATTACTACGCTTCCCAACAAAGGGCATCGAGCCAGGTTTTATGCGTTGATGTTATATGCACGAGTAGAACACAAGTGAGTTGTGGACGATATAAGTCATACTTCCTACCAAAGATGTCATACTTTGGTTCAGCGGTATTGTTGGATGAAGCGGCCGGACCGACATTACGCCAGACGCTTACGCGAGACTAGTTTTACCGCCGTGCGTGCTGCACAGGTGACTAGCGGTGTCTGTTTCTCCAACTTTAGTTGAACCGAGTGTGGCTACGCCCGTCCTTGTGAAGCTTAAAACGGAGTCTATTTGACAAACTATCGCTGTGGTTTTGATGCGAGGTAAGAACGGTTCTTGCTAAGCCCATAGCAGCCACGTAAAATTTGCAACAACAAAGTAGAGGACGCCTAACTTATTTTTGCAGGGCATGTTGTGATGTGATATGGTCAAGACGTGATGCTATATTTTATTGTATGAGATGATCATGTTTTGTAACCGGTTATCGGCAATCGGCAGGAGCCATATGGTTGTCGCTTATTGTATGAAATGCAAACGCCCTGTAATTGCTTTACTTTATCACTAAGCGGTAGCGATAGTCGTAGAAGCAATAGATGGCGTAACGACAACGATGCTACGATGGAGATCAAGGTGTCGCGCCGGTGACGATGGTGATCACGACGGTGCTTCGGAGATGGAGATCACAAGCACAAGAAGATGATGGCCATATCATATCACTTATATTGATTGCATGTGATGTTTATCCTTTATGCATCTTATCTTGCTTTGATTGACGGTAGCATTTTAAGATGATCTCTCACTAATTATCAAGAAGTGTTCTCCCTGAGTATGCACCGCTATGAAAGTTCTTCGTCTTTGAGACACCACGTGATGATCGGGTGTGATAGGCTCTACGTTCAAATACAACGGGTGCAAAACAGTTGCACACGCGGAATACTCAGGTTATGCTTGACGAGCCTAGCATATACAGATATGGCCTTGGAACACGAAGACCGAAAGATCGAGCGTGAATCATATAGTAGATATGATCAACATAGTGATGTTCACCATTGAAACTACTCCATCTCACGTGATGATCGGACATGGTTTAGTTGATTTGGATCATGTGATCACCTAGATGACTAGAGAGATGTCTGTCTAAGTGGGAGTTCTTAAGTAATATGATTAATTGAACTTAAATTTATCATGAACTTAGTCCTGGTAGTATTTTGCAAATTATGTTGTAGATCAATTGCTTGTGTTGTTGCTTTCATATGTTTATTTTGATATGTTCCTAGAGAAAATTATGTTGAAAGATGTTAGTAGCAATGATGCGGATTGGATCCGTGATCTGAGGTTTATCCTCATTGCTGCACAGAAGAATTATGTCCTTAATGCACCGCTAGGTGACAGACCTATTGCAGGAGCAGATGCAGACGTTATGAACGTTTGACTAGCTCAATATGATGACTACTTGATAGTTTTGTGCACCATGCTTTATGGCTTAGAATCGGGACTTCAAAGATGTTTTGAACGTCATGGACCATATGAGATGTTCCAGGAATTGAAGTTAATATTTCAAGCAAATACCCGAGTTGAGAGATATGAAGTCTCCAACAAGTTCTATAGCTAAAAGATGGAGGAGAATCGCTCAACTAGTGAGCATGTGCTCAGATTGTCTGGGTACTACAATCGCTTGAATCAAGTGGGAGTTATTCTTCCAGATAAGATAGTGATTGACAGAATTCTCTAGTCACCATCACCAAGTTAATAGAACTTCGTGACGAACTATAGTATGCAAGGGATGACGCAAACGATTCCCGAGCTCTTCGTGATGTTGAAATAGACGAAGGTAGAAATCAAGAAAGAGCATCAAGTGTTGATGATTGACAAGACCAATAGTTTCAAGAAAAGGGCAAAGGGAAAGAAAGGGAACTTCAAGTGGAAAGACAAGCAAGTTGTCACTCCCGCGAAGAAGCTCCAAGCTGGACCAAAGCCTGAAACTAAGTGCTTACACTGCAAAGAAAATGGTCACTGGAAGCGGAAATGCCCTAAATATTTGGTGGATAAGAAGGATGGCAAAGTGAACAAGGGTATATTTGATATACAGGTTATTGATGTGTGCTTTACTAGTGTTTATAGTAGCCCCTGAGTATTTGATACTTGTTCGGTTGCTAAGATTAGTAACTCAAACAGAGTTACGTATCAAACAGAGACTAGTTGAAGGGAAAGTGACGATGAGTGTTGGAAGTAGTTCCAAGATTGATATGATCATCATCGCACACTCCCTATACTTTCGGGATTAGTGTTGAACCTAAATAAATGTTATTTGGTGTTTGCGTTGAGCATGAATATGATTTGATCATGCTTATTGCAATACGGCTATTCATTTAAGTTAGAGAACAATTATTGTTTTGTTTACATGAATAAAACCTTCTATAGTCATACACACCAACGAAAATGGTTTGTTGGATCTCGATCATAGTGATACACATATTCATAATATTGAGGCCAAAAGATGCAAAGTTAATAATGATAGTGCAACTTATTTGTGGCACTGCCGTTTGGGTCATATCGGTGTAAAGCGCATGAAGAAACTCCATAAAGATAGATTTTCGGAATCACTTGGTTATGAATCATTTGATGCTTGTGAACCGTGCCTTTTGGGCAAGATGACTAAAACTCCATTCTTCGGAACAATGGAACGAACTACCGACTTATTGGAAATAATACATACTGATGTATGCAGACCAATGAGTATGAAGGCTCGTGGCAAGTATCATTATTTTCTGACCTTCACAAGATGATTTGAGCAGATATGGGTATATCTACTTGATGAAACATAAGTCCTGAAATAGTTGAAAGGTTCAAAGAATTTCAGAGTGAAGTGGAAAAATCATCGAAGAAGAAAATAAAGTTTCGCGATCTGATCACGAGACAAATATTTGAGTTACGAGTTTGGTCTTCAATTAAAACAATGTGGAATAGTTTCATAGCTCACGCCACCGAACACCACATCGTTATGGTGTGTCCAAACGTCAGAATCGCACTTTATTTGATATGGTGCGATCTATGATGTCTCTTATCGTTTACCACTATCATTTTGGGGTTATGCATTAGAGACAGCTGCATTCACGCTTAAAATAGGGCGCCATCTAAACCGCTGAGACGACACCGTATGAACTATGGTTTAGCAAGAAACCTAAGCTGTTGTTTCTTAAAGTTTGGAGTTGCGATGCTTATATGAAAAAGGGTTTTCAACTTGATAAGCTCGAACCCAAATCGGAGAAGTGCGTCTTCATAGAATACCCAAAGGAAATTGTTGGGTACACCTTCTATCACAGATCCGAAGGCAAATTTGTTGCTGATAATAGATCCTTTCTAGAGAAGGAGTTTCTCTCGAAAGAAGTGAGTGGGAGGAAAGTAGAACTTGATGAGGTAACTGTACCTATTCCCTTATTTGAAAGTAGTTCATCACGGAAATCAGTTCCAGTGATTCCTACACCAATTAGTGAGGAAGCTAATGATGATGATCATGAAACTTCAGATCAAGTTACTACAAAACCTCGTAGGTCTTCCAAAGTACAGTCCGCACTAGAGTAGTACAATAGTACTGTTCTGGAAGTCATGTTACTAGACCATGATGAACCTACGAACTATGAGGAAGCGATGATGAGCCCAGATTCCGCGAAATGGCTCAAGCCATAAAATCTGAGATATAATCCATGTATGAGAACAAAGTATGGACTTTGAGTGACTTGCTCGATGATCGCAAGCCATGTTAAATAAATGGATCTTCAAGAGGAAGATGGACACCGATAGTAGTGTTACTATCCACTAAGCTCGACTTGTTGCAAAAGGTTTTCAACAAAGTTCAAAGGTGTTGAATACGATGAGATTTTCTCACTCGTATCGATGCTTAAGTCTGTCTGAATCATGTTACCAATTGCCACATTTTATGAAATCTGGCAAATGGATGTCAAAACTGCATTCCTTAATGGATTTATTAAAGAAGAGTTGTATATGATGCAACTAGAAGGTTTTGTCAATCCTAAAGGTGCTAACAAAATGTACAAGCTCCAATGATCCATCTATGGACTGGTGCAAGCATCTCGAGTTGGAATATACGCTTTGATAAGTTGATCAAAGCATATAGTTTTATATGGACTTACGATGAAGCTCAGATTTACAATAAAGTGAGTGGGAGCACTACAGCCTTTCCGATTAGTATATGTGAGTGACATATTGTTGATCGTAAATGATGTAGAATTTTTCTCAAAGCATAAATGAGTGTTTTAAAGGAGTTCTTTAAAAAGAAAAGACCTCAGTAAAAGCTACTTACATATTGAGCATCAAGATCTATTGAGATAGATCAAGACGCTTGATAAGATTTTCAATAAGTACATACCTTGGCAAGATTTTGAAATAGTTCAAAATGGAACAGTCAAAGAAAGAGTTCTTTCCTGTGTTGCAAAGGTATGAAATTGAGTAAGACTCAAATCCCGACCACGGCAGAAAATAGAAAGAGAATGAAAAGTCATTTCTATGCCTCACCATAGGTTCTATAAAGTATGCTATGCTATGTACTGCACCTATTGTATACCTTGCTCTGAATTTGGCAAGGAGGTACAATAGTGATCTAGGAGTAGATCATCGACATTGGTCAAGAATATCCTTAGTAAGGACTAAGGAGATGTTTCTCAATTATGGAGGTGATAAAAGAGTTTGTTGTAAAAGTTACATCAGTGCAAACTTTTACACTGATCCAGATGACTCTAAGTCTCAAGCTAGAGTAGCTCCGTGCAGAGCATTGTAGACATAGAATATTTGCAAAATACATACGGCTCAATGTGATGTAACCCGTTGACTAAGCTTCTCTCACGAGCAAAACATGATCAGACCTTAGTACTCTTTGGGTGTTAATAACATAGCGATGTGAACTAGATTATTGACTCTAGTAAACCCTTTGGGCGTTGGTCACATGATGATGTGAACTATGGGTGTTAATCATATACAGATATGAATATTGGTGTTAAATCACATGACGATGTGAACTAGATTATTGACTCTAGTGCAAGTGGGAGACAGAAGGAAATATGCCCTAGAGGCAATAATAAAGTTATTATTTATTTCCTTATTTCATGATAAATGTTTATTATTCATGCTAGAATTGTATTAACCGGAAACATAATACATGTGTGAATACATAGACAAACATAGTGTCACTAGTATGCCTCTACTTGACTAGCTCGCTTATCGAGATGGTTATGTTTCCTAGCCATGGACAAAAGAGTTGTCATTTGATTAACGGATCACATCATTATGAGAATGATGTGATTGACTTGACCCATTCCGTTAGCTTAGCACTTGATCGCTTAGTATGTTGCTATTGCTTTCTTCATAACTTATACATGTTCCTCGTAACTATGAGATTATGCAACTCCTGTTTACGGAGGAACACTTTGGTACTACCAAACGTCACAACGAATCGGGTGATTATAAAGGAGTACTACAGGTGTCTCCGAAGGTACATGTTGAGTTGGCGATTTCGAGATTAGGTTTTGTCACTCCGATTGTCGGAGAGGTATCTTGGCCCTCTCGGTAATGCACATCATTATAAGCCTTGCAAGCAATGTAACCAATGAGTTGGTTACGGATGATGCATTACGTAATCGAGTAAAGAGACTTGCGGTGACGAGATTGAACTAGGTATTGATACCGACGATCGAATCTTGGGCAAGTAACATACCGATGACAAAGGGAACAATGTATGTTGTTATGCGGTTTGACCGATAAAGATCTTCGAGAATATGTAGGAGCCAATATGGGCATCCAGGTCCCACTATTGGTTATTGACCAAGAATAGTTCTAGGTCATGTCTACATAGTTCTCGAACCCGTAGGGTCCGCACGCTTAAGGTTTCGGCGATGCTTATATTATGAGTTTATGAGTTTTGATGTACAGAAGGAGTTCGAGTCCCGGATGAGATCGTGGACATGACGAGGAGTCTCAAATGGTCGAGACGTAAAGATCGATATATTGGACGACTATATTCGAGTTCGGAAAGGTTCCGAGTGATTCGGTATTTTTCGAGTACCGGGAGTTACGGGAATACGGGGAAGAGTATTGGGCCTTAATGGGCTTTAGTGGAAGGAGACAGAGGAGGCGCGCGCCCTCCCAAGCCCAGTCCGAATTGGACAAAGGGTTTGGGGCGCGCCCCTCTTCCTTCCTTCTCCACTTCTCTTCTTTCCCCTTGACCTAGTTGGACTAGGAAAGAAGGAATCCTACTCCCGTGGGAGTAGGACTCCCTTGGCGCGCCTCCTCCTAAGGCCGGCCTCCTCCTCCCTCCCTCCTTTATATACGGGGCAGGGGCACCCCATAGACACACAAGTTGATCTACGGATCGCTTAGCCGTGCGGTGCCCCTTCCACCATATTCCACCTCGGTCATATCGTCGCAAGCTTAGGCGAAGCCCCGCGCCGTAGAACATCAAGATCGCCACCACGCCGTCAGGTCGACGGAACTCTCCTCGACACTCGGCTGGATCGAATTCGAGGGACGCCATCGAGCTGAACGTGTGCTGAACTCGGAGGCTCCAGACGCTCGGTGCTTGGATCGGTCGGATCGTGAAGACGACGACTACATCAACGCGCTAGCAGTTAACGCTCGCCACGGTCTCACGAGGGTACGTGGACGAACACTCTCCCCTCTCGTTGCTATGCATCACCATGATCTTGCGTGTGCGTAGGAAATTTTTTGAAATTACTACATTTCCCAACATTCTCCTCCACTCCACCTCTCCTCCACTCCTCCACTCCATCTTCCCTTCTCTCCTCCACCATACTACCCTCCTCCTCTCCGGCGACCTCCTCCTCCTCTCTGGCGACCTCCTCCTCCATCCTCTCCTCTCCTCCCCTCCCCTCCCCTCACGGTTTCTCCTCCCTCCTCTCCGGTGAGCTCTTCCTCCCTCATCTCCGGTGAGCTCCTCCTCCCTCCTCTTTGATGAGCTCCTCCTCCCTCCTCTCCTCCCATCCCCTCATGGTTTCTCCTTCCTTCTCTCCGATGCTCCGGTGAACTCCTCTCTGGCGACCTCCTCCTCCTCTCCGGCGATGTAGGCGAGCGCCTCTGCGGTCACCTCCTCCTCCTCCTCTCCGGCGAACTCCTCTCCGGCAAAAGAACACGGCAAAAGAACGTACAAGATCCAAAAATAGGAACAAAATTTTAAATAATATCGTGCAAAAAACGAGCAAAAAATGGGCAAAAAAATCGCGATCCACATCCAAATTCAAAATTCAAAAATAGCAATGGCGCACGGTGGGGGTTAGACAGTGCGCCACTACTATTTTCCCGCCTTCAAAATTCAAAAATACTAATGACGCACCGTGGTTTATACTAATGGCGCACCAAATGGCCTATACTAATGGCGCGCTGCGGGTTTATACTCATGGTGCACGGTGCGCCATTAGTATATCAGATATTAATGGCGCACCACCGTGCGCCATTATAAAAATACTAGTGGTGGATATTAATGGCGCACCAGTAGTGCGCCATTAGTAGGCAAAACTGGTGAGCCATTAGTGTTGGGGAATGTAGCAGAAATTCAAAATTTTCCTACGTGTCACCAAGATCTATCTATGGAGAAACCAGCAACGAGGGGAAGGAGAGTGCATCTACATACCCTTGTAGATCGCTAAGCGGAAGCGCTCAAGAGAACGGGGTTGAAGGAGTCGATTGCCCCGATCCAAATCACCGAGATCCTAGTGCCGAACGGACGGCACCTCCGCTGCTCAACACACACGACAGCCCGGTGACGCCTCCCACGCCTTGATCCAGCAAGGAGAGAGGGAGAGGTTGAGGAAGACTCCATCCTGCAGCAGCACAACGGCGTGGTGGTGATGGAGGAGCGTGGTAGTCCAGCAGGGCTTCGCCAAGCACCGCGAGATCTGAGGAGAAGGGAGAGAGGTATGGCTGCGCCAACAGGAGAAGAAACTCATGTATTGGGCTGCTCCTATGCCTCCATATATATAGGGGGAGAGGGGGCTGTGCCCCACCTAGGTTTCCACCCCTAGGGGGCGGCGGCCAGCCCTAGATCCCATCTAGGGGGGCGGCCAAGGGGTGGAGAGGGGGAAACTTGCCCCCAAGCAAGGTGGGCGCTCCCCAAACCCTAGGCGCTTTGGGCCTTGGTGGAGGGCGCACCAGCCCACCGGGCTGGTCCCTCTCACACTTGGCCCATGCAGCCCTCTGGGGCCGGGCGGCCCCACTTCAGTGGACCCTCGACCTCCGGTGGTCCCAGACGCTACCGATAAAACCCAAACTTTTCCAGAACCAAAACAGGACTTCCCATATATAAATATTTACCTCCGGACCATTCCGAACTCCTCGTGACGTCCCGGGATCTCATCCGGACTCAACAACATTCGTAACCACATACAAGCTTCCTTTATAACCCTAGCGCCATCGAACCTTATGTGTAGACCCTACGGGTTCGGAGACATGTAGACATGACCGAGACGTTTCCCGTCAATAACCAACAGCGGATCTGGATACCCATGTTGGCTCCTACATGTTCCACGATGATCTCATCGGATGAACCACGATGTCAAGGACTCACCGATCCCGTGATACAATTCCCTTTGTCTAGCGGTATTTTACTTGCCCGAGATTCGATCGTCGGTATACCGATACCTTGTTCAATCTCGCTATCGCAAGTCTCTTTACGCGTTCCGCAACACATCATCCCGTGATCAACCCCTTAATCACATTGTGCACAATATGATGATGTCCTACCGAGTGGGCCCAGAGATACCTCTCCGCTTGCACGGAGTGACAAATCCTAGCCTCGATCCGTGTCAACCCAATGACACTTTCGGAGATACTTGTAGTGCACCTTTATAGTCACCCGCCACGTTGTGACGCTTGATACACCCAAAGCACTCCTACGGTATCCGGAGTTACACGATCTCATGGTCTAAGGAAGAGATACTTGACATTAGAAAAGCTCTAGCAAACAAACTACACGATCTTTGTGCTATGCTTAGGATTGTCTTGTCCATCACATCATTCTCCTAATGATGTGATCCCGTTATCAACTACATCCAATGTCCATAGTCAGAAACCATGACTATCTGCTGATCACAACGAGCTAGTCAACTAGAGGCTCACTAGGGACATATTGTGGTCTTTGTATTCACACACGTATTATGATTTCCGGATAATACGCTTATAGCATGAATAAAAGACAATTATCATGAACAAGGAAATATAATAATACTTTTATTATTGCCTCTAGGGCATATTTCCAACAGTCTCCCACTTGCACTAGAGTCAATAATCTAGTTCACATCGCCATGTGATTAACACTCACAGGTCACATCGCCATGTGACCAACATCATCAAATGAGTTCTGGGGTTTGATCATGTTTTGCTTGTGAGAGAGGTTTTAGTCAACGAGTCTGAACCTTTCAGATTCGTGTGTGCTTTGCAAATTTCTAGGTCATATTGTAAATGCTGCTTCCACGCTCCACTTGGAGCTATTCCAAATGGTTGCTCCACTATACGTATCCGGTTTGCTACTCAGAGTCACTCGGATAGGTGTTAAAGCTTGCATCGACGTAACCCTTTACGCCAACTCTTTATCACCTCCATAATCGAGAAACATGTCCTTATTTACTTCAAGGACAATTTTGATCGCTGTCCAATGATCCATTCTCGATCATTCTTGTACCCTTGATCGACTCATGGCAAGGCACACTTCCGTGCGGTACACAAGATAGCATACTATAGAGCCTACGCTCGAAACATAGGGACGACCTTCGCCCTTTCTCTCTTTTCTCGCTGTGGTCGAGCTTTAAGTCTTAACTTCATACCTTTCAACTCAGCAAGAACTCCTTCTTGATCGATCCATCTTGAACACCTTCAAGATCATGTCAAGGTACGTGCTCATTTGAAAGTACTATTAAGCATTTTGATCTATCTTATAGATCTTGATGCTTATTTTTCAAGTAGCCTAATCCAGGTTTTCCATTGAAAAAAAAACACTTTTCAAATAACCCTATATGCTTTCCAGAAATTCCACATCATTTCTGATCAACAATATGTCAATAACATATACTCATCAGAAATTCTATAGTGCTCCCACTCACTTCTTTGGAAATACAAGTTTCTCATAAAATTTTGTATAAACCCAAAATCTTTGATCATCTCATCAAAACGTACATTCCAAATCCGAGATGCTTACTCCAGTCCTTAGAAAGATCGCTGGAGCCAGCATACCTTTTAGCATCCTTAGGATCGACAAAGACTTTCAGATTGTATCACATACAACCTTTCCTTACGAAGACTGGTAAGGAAACTCGTTTTGACATCCATTTGCCAGATTTCATAAATGCAGCTAATGCTAACATGATTCCGACGGACTTAAGCATCGCTACGGATGAGAAAATCTCATCGTAGTCAACGCCTTGAACTTGTGAAAAACTCTTTGCCACAAGTCGAGCTTCATAGACGGTGACATCACCGTCCACGTCCGTCTTCTTCTTAAAGATCCATTTATCTCGGATTTCATGGCTTCTAACCATTTGTCGGAATTTGGGCCCACCATCGCTTCTCCATAGCTCGTAGGTTCATTGTTGTCTAGCAACATGACCTTCAAGACAGGATTACTGTACCACTCTAAAGTAGTACGCATCCTTGTCACCCTACAAGGTACGGTAGTGACTTGATCCGAAGTTTCATGATCACTATCATAAGCTTCTACTTCAATTGGTGTAGGTGCCATAGGAACAACTTCCTGTGCCCTGCTACACACTAGTTGTAGTGACGGTTCAATAACCATATCAAGTCTCCACCATCCTCCCACTCAACTTTTCGAGACAAACTTTTCCTCGAGAAAGGACCCGATTCAAGAAACAATCCCTATTGCTTTCGGATCTGAATTAGGAGGTATACCCAACTGATTTGGGTGTCCTATGAAGATGCATTTTATCCACTTTGGGTTCGAGCTTATCAACCTGAAACTTTTTCACATAAGCCTCGCAACCCCAAACTTTTAAGAAACGACAACTTAGGTTTCTCCAAACCATAGTTCAAACGGTGTCGTCTCAACGGAATTACGTGGTGCCCTATTTAAAATGAATGTGGTTGTCTCTAATGCCTAACCCATAAACGATAGTGGTAATTCAATAAGAGACATCATGGTACGCATCATATCCAATAGGGTGCAACTATGATGTTCGGACACACCATCAAACTATGGTGTTCCAGGCGGTATTAATTGTGAAATAATTTCCACAATGTCTTAATTGCGTGCCAAAGCTCGTAACTCAGATACTCATCTCTATGATTATATCATAGACATTTCATCCTCTTGTCACGATGATCTTCAACTTCACTCTGAAATTACTTGAACCATTCAACAATTCAGACTTGTGTTTCATCAAGTAAATATACTCTACATCTACTCGAATCATCTCGTGAAGTAAGAACATAACATATTCATCAGATGCCTCAAAGACTCATTGGATTGCACACATCAAAATGTGTTACTTCCAACAAGTTGCTATCTTGTTCCATCTTATCGAAAACGAGGCTTTTAGGTCATCTTGCCCATGTGGTATGATTTGCATATCTCAAGTGATTCAAAATCAAGTGAGTCCAAACGATCCATCTCGCATGGAGTTTCTTCATGCGATACACCAATAGACATGGTTCGCATGTCTCAAACTTTTCAAAACGAGTGAGTCCAAAGATCCATCAATATGGAGCTTCTTCATGCGTTTTATACCAACATGACTTACATGGCAGTGCCACAAGTAAGTGGTACTATCATTTCTATCTTATATCCTTTGGCATGAAAATGTGTATCACTACGATCGAGATTCAATAAACCATTCCTTTAGGTGCAAGACCATTGAAAGTATTATTCAAATAAACAGAGTAACCATTATTCTCCTTAAATGAATAATCAGATTGCAATAGACATAATCCAATCATGTCTATGCTCAACGCAAACACCAAATCTCGATGGTAGAGGGAGCGTATGATGCTTGATCACATCAACCTTGGAAACACTTCCAACACATATCGTTAGCTCACCTTTAGCTAGTCTCCGCTTATTCCGTAGCTTATATTTCGAAGTTACTAACACTTAGCAACCGAACCGTATCTAATACCCTGGTGCTACTAGGAGTACTAGTAAAGTACACATTAACATAATGTATATCCAATATACTTCTATCGACCTTGCCAGCCTTCTCATCTACCAAGTATCTAGGGTGGTTCCGCTCAAATTGTCTGCTCCTCTTATTACGTAAGCACTTAGTCTCGGTTTGGGTTCAACCTAGGGTTTCTTCACTAGAGCAGCAAATGATTTGTCTGCTTCATGAAGTATCCCTTCTTGCCCTTGCCCTTCTTGAAACTAGTGGTTTCACCAACCATCAACAATTGATGCTCCTTCTTGATTTCTACTTTCGTGGTGTCAAACATCGCGAATACCTCAAGAATCATCATATCTATCCCTGATATGTTATAGTTCATCACGAAGCTCTTGCAGCTTGGTGGCAATGACTTTGGAAAAACATCACTATCTCATCTGGAAGATCAAATCCCACTCGATTCAAGTGATTGTTGCACTCAGACAATCTAAGCACAAGCTCAACGATTGAGCATTTCTACCTTAGTTTGTAGGCTAAGAAAATCGTCGGAGGTCTCATACCTCTTGACGGGCACGAGCCTGAAATCTCAATTTCAGCCCTCAAACATCTCATATGTTCCGCGACGCTTCAAAACGCCTTTGGTGCCTCAACTCTAAACCGCTTAACCGAACTATCACGTAGTTATCAAAACGTATGTCTAATGTTCGCAACATCTACAAACGACGCTTGGGGTTCAAAGACATCGAGCGTGCATTAAGGACATAAGCTTTTACTATCCGCATAATCGCTACTTTCAACTTTCAACTATATTTTTCTAGGAACATATCTAAACAAAGGAACTAAAGCGTGAGCTACGACATAATTTGCAAAGATCTTTTGACTATGTTCAGATAATTAAGTTCATCTTATGAACTCCCACTCGATAGACATCCTCCGGTCATCTAAGCGATTACATGATCCAAGTCAACTAGGCCATGTCCGATCATCACGTGAGACGGACTAGTCATCATCGGTGAACATCTTCATGTTGATCATATCTACTATACGACTCATGCTCGACCTTTCGGTCTCGTGTTCCGAGGCCATGTCCGTACATGCTAGGCTCGCAAGTTAACCCTAAGTGTTTTCATGTGTAAAACTGTCTTACACCCATTGTATGTGAACGTAAGAATCCATCACACCCGATCATCATGTGGTGCTTAGAAGTTTATTTAACTGTAGCAACGGTGCACGCTTAGGGAGAACACTTCTTGAAATTTTGTAAGGATCATCTTATTTACTACCGTCGTCCTAAGTAAACAAGATGCATAAACATGATAAACATCACATGCAATCAAATAGTGACATGATATGGCCAATATCATTTTGCTCCTTTGATCTCCATCTTCGGGCTCCATGATCATCATCGCCACCGCATGAAACCATGATCTCCATCATCGTGTCTTCATGAAGTTGTCTCGCCAACTATTACTTCTACTACTATGGCTACCGTTAGCAATAAAGTAAAGTAATTACATGGCGTTGTTCAATGACACGCAGGTCATACAATAAATCAAGACAACTCCTATGGTTCTCGCCGTTGTCATACTCATCGACATGCAAGTCGTGATTCCTATTACAAGAACATGATCAATCTCATACATCACATATCATTCATCACATTCTTCTTGGCCATATCACATCACATAGCATTCCTCGCAAAAACAAGTTAGACGCCCTCTAATTGTTGTTTGCATGTTTTACGTGGCTGCTATGGGTTTCTAGCAAGAACGTTTCTTACCTACGCAAAATCACAACATGATATGCCAATTGCTATTTACCCTTCATAAGGACCCTTTTCATCGAATCCGCTCGACTAAAGTGGAGAGATCGGCACCCTCTAGCCACCTTATGCACCAAGTGCATGTCAATCGGTGGAACCCGCCTCACGAAGAGTACGTAAGGTCGGTCCGGCCGCTTCATCCCACAATACCGTCAAACAAGATTGGACTAGTAACGGTAAGCATATTGAATAACATCAACGCCCACAACTACTTTGTGTTCTACTCATGCAAAGAATCTACGAATAAACCTCGCTCGATACCATTGCTGGGGAACGAAAGAAATTCAAAATTTTCCCACGTGTCACCAAGATCTATCTATGGAGAAACCAGCAACGAGGGAGGAGAGTGCATCTACATACCCTTGTAGATCTCTAAGCGGAAGCGCTCAAGAGAACGGGGTTGAAGGAGTCGACTCATCGTGATCCAAATCACCGGAGATCCTAGTGCCGAACGGACGGCACCTCCGCTGCTCAACACACGACAGCCCGGTGACGCCTCCCACGCCTTGATCCAGCAAGGAGAGAGGGAGAGGTTGAGGAAGACTCCATCCAGCAGCAGACAACGGCGTGGTGGTGATGGAGGAGCGTGGTAGTCCAGCAGGCTTCGCCAAGCACCGCGAGATCTCGAGGAGAAGGAGAGAGGTATGGCTGCGCCAACAGGAGAAGAAACTCATGTATTGGGCTGCTCCTATGCCTCCATATATATAGGGGAGAGGGGCTGCGCCCCACCCAGGTTTCCACCCCTAGGGGGCGGCCAGCCCCAGATCCCATCTAGGGGCGGCCAAGGGGTGGAGAGGGGAAACTTGCCCCCAAGCAAGGTGGGGCGCCTCCCCAAACCCTAGGCGCTTGGGCCTTGGTGGAGGGCGCACCAGCCCACCCGGGCTGGTCCCTCTCACACTTGGCCCATGTAGCCTTCTCGGGCCGGTGGCCCCACTTGGTGGACCCCGACCCCCGGTGGTCCCGGCACGCTACCGATAAAACCCAAACTTTTCCAGAACCAAAACAGACTTCCCATATATAAATCTTTACCTCCGACCATTCCGAACTCCTAGTGACATCCGGGATCTCATCCGGACTCAACAACATTCGTAACCACATACAAGCTTCCTTTATAACCCTAGCGCCATCGAACCTTATGTGTAGACCCTACGGGTTCGGAGACATGTAGACATGACCGAGACGTTCTCCCGTCAATAACCAACAGCGGATCTCGATACCCATGTTGGCTCCTACATGTTCCACGATGATCTCATCGGATGAACCACGATGTCAAGGACTCGGTCGATCCCGTATACAATTCCCTTTGTCTAGCGGTATTTTACTTGCCCGAGATTCGATCGTCGGTATACCGATACCTTGTTCAATCTCGCTATCGCAAGTCTCTTTACGCTGCTCCGCAACACATCATCCCGTGATCAACCCCTTAATCACATTGTGCACATTATGATGATGTCCTACCGAAAGGGCCCAGAGATACCTCTCCGCTTGCACGGAGTGACAAATCCCAGCCTCGATCCGTGTCAACCCAATGACACTTTCGGAGATACCGTAGTGCACCTTTATAGTCACCCGCCACGCCAGGACGCTTTGATACACCCAAAGCACTCCTACGGTATCCGGGAGTTACACGATCTCATGGTCTAAGGAAGAGATACTTGACATTAGAAAAGCTCTAGCAAACAAACTACACGATCTTTGTGCTATGCTTAGGATTGTCTTGTCCATCACATCATTCTCCTAATGATGTGATCCCGTTATCAACTACATCCAATGTCCATAGCCAGAAACCATGACTATCTGCTGATCACAACGAGCTAGTCAACTAGAGGCTCACTAGGGACATATTGTGGTCTTTGTATTCACACGTGTATTACGATTTCCGGATAATACAGTTATAGCATGAATAAAAGACAATTATCAGGAACAAGGAAATATAATAATAGTTTTATTATTGCCTCTAGGGCATATTTCCAACAATTAGTAGGCCTTTTCCTAGTAGTGTCTCGTCGAAACCGGGCAAACTTTGTAGTAGTAAACAACTGGGAAGTCGTCGTACTAAGGCCTTACAGGCCCAGCACACCAGAACAACAACCGTCATCGATGAAGAGAAGCGAAGGATCCGATCAATAGACTCATGACCACTAACGAACGAAGACTAGATCCAAGTGGATCCACAGGAGACAAGCGCCGACCGAATCCCGCAAGATCCATCAGAGACAAACCTCCACGTCACTCCAACGATGCAAGAAGCACCGTTGGAACGAGGGCTAGGAGGAGAGAGTCTTATTCCATCTACAGAGAGCTGCCGTTGCCTCGTCTATCTGAATAGGACACAAACCCTAATAAAATTTAGAAAATTAGAAAACGAAGCCCTCTTGTTGGCAAAGGCCATGATCCACCATGCCTCCATGACCCTAATGCCACAAAGGACGAGGCAGACTGACGACGGCACCGACAGAAGGCACAGAAAACCCAGCTCGCTGGTGGCTAGGAACGTTCCAAGCTGCGCCTAAGAGCAGCAACCATAGCATTGTAAGGTGGTTGGTTGCTACTCAACCTAAAGTTGGTTACTCTTCCCTCAGTCCTGAATTACTTGTCAAGTAATTCCGGATGTAGGGAGTATTGATCTACTGTCACCAACACTAGTTGATTACTTCACGGTGATATGCTTTTCTTGCGAGAAAACTTTCAATCTATTTTCTTCACCATTGCAGTACAATTAACATCAGAAATAATAAAAATTGCATCCATATCTGTAGATCACCTAGTGACGACTACGAGCACTGAAACGAGCCGAAGGCGCGCCGCCATCATCGTCTTTCCCTCGCCGAAGCCAGGCGAAACTTACTGTAGTAGACAGTCGAAAGTCGTCATGATAAGACCCCATGGACCAGCGCAGCAGAATGAAAATCGTCACTGATGAAGAGTAGCGTAGATTGGAAGATTCAACTGAAGACACACAAACGCAGAAGAACTACGACTAGATCAAGCAAATACACCGGAGACACACCTTCACACGCCCATCGACGATACTAGACACACCATCAGGACGGGGCTAGGCGGGGAGAATCTTATTTCATCTTCAGAGAGCCGCCACCGCCTCGTCTGCCTGAGCACGACACAAACCCTAACAAAATCAAAGAAACATCTAAAAATAGAGCCTTCCCGCCGGCAAGGATCGGGATCCACCGTACTGCCATGGCCTAAGGTTTCATGGTGACATGCTTGATTGGAGAGATATTCTTAAAACACAACAGTGGGCAATTCTTGGTTATGATGTCTGCCAATTGCAGCATGGTGGGAACATGTAAATATAAATTTGTCTGAGGGTGGCCTTCTTGCGAATGAAGTGGATGTCAAACTCGATGTGCTTTTATTGGTACAACAGCTATGAAAAAGATTACGCGACATGTACACAACGAAAACATTGTTATAGTAGACCATGGTGGCGCGAGGAATGCCGCCGTACAGGTCACGAAACAACTGATGAAGTCAATAGTACTTACTGGCGGCGTTGGCGACAACACAGTACATGTCGTGGTAAATTTCCGACAATACACATCTGAGGGCAAACGTGTGAGACTAAGATGGCACACGAGGACAATTTACCCACGTTTAGGCCCTTGGATCAAGGCAATACTCTATTTCCTATTTGTCTGTATTGCTGAACTAGTCTCGTATGAGAGCATGGGTTTGTGTTACAAGGAGGTTGATTGTAAGATCGTCTAGGGCTGAAGCCTAAGACGTCTTGCTATAATATTACGAAAACATTAACTCCCACACGTGTTGCAACATTGCAACTTGCCCATACGTCTGGATCACCGTCCAGTAAAGTTTGCACGAATCTTGACACATCGAGACAGTTTTTGCGTGCCACATAGGACAAGGCCGGTGTGTGGGCGTTGGAGAGGTCGCCTACACGCCCCACAACACTCGGTTGCCAGTTGCGCTGTGTGGGCGAACTAGTTTCTACCCACACAGCAACCACCTAGTCCACGAGCGTGTGGGCGAACTGCTTTTCGCCCACACGACAGTTGTACGTTGTTGGATGGCAACTGCAGTTGCGCGTACATGGCAACTATTTAAACACACATGGCAACTATGATTCGTTTACTAGACGATAACTGCAGTTGCGTGCATGTGACAATCAGGTAAACATACATGTCAACTGTGATTAACCACACGTGGAAACTAGGTAAACACACATGGCAACTATTGTTTGACCATATGTGATAAGTAGTTAATCACACACGACAACTATGGTTTGATTACACGCGGCAACTAACATAAATTAGACATGACAACTATAGTTAACTAAAATAGAGAGTTGCCATGCTTTTACAACCATATTTGCCATCCTGGATAACTACATCCGCCATCCTGGACGGCAAGTAAATCGTCATCTCGCCGGTATCTATTGTAGCTGTATCAGGACGTGTGGGCATATTTGCTTCGTGCCACAAACACGGGATGGGGATGAGTAGTACTTGTTGGGCGTCTGACATGGGCTGCCCCCGCTCATGCCACACATGGTGTGTGGGCGAATGCCTATTATGCTACACGTGTGGTGGATATCAGCGTCCTAATATTATGCGTATCGGGGGTACCTATCCGGTCTTATATAGGTGACCGACGCAGGGTTACATGCCCTGAGTTGGTTTTTTTTTGAGCATCAGTACAGACACAAGCGCTCATATACACGCGTATACACTCACCCCTATGAATGCACACACGCACACCCTACCCACGCACACCCTACCCCTATGTAGGAAGTCACCGTAGGCGCCTCATCGTCGACGGGAACGTCTCCTCCCACTGAAAGCGTATCGCCGAAAATCCTGAAATAAATTCAAAAATAATGCGAGCACCAGGATTTGAACCCTGGTGGGTTGGGGATACCACTTTCCACCTAACCATCTCAACCACAGGTTGGTTCATGCCCTGAGTTGGTTGAAGAGTTGTCATGTGTTATGTTCCGTAGCGAGCCATGGTACGTAGGTTATTACATGCCTAATACATGACGATCCCTAGCCTAATTTGGTGAGGAGTCTTCGTCTTGTCCCTCAAGCTGGTCGTTGGACATTGAGCAGCGGACTTGGGCTGCCCTACTATTGTTGTGCCTCTTCTATCCTCCGTAGCTATAAATTCCTCCTGAAAACCAAGTTGCAAAGAGAGGAGTGGCTAGAAGGAAGAAGTGGATCATCTAATGCCGAACAGGACGAAATATTATGGTGCTCGTTATGGAAATTAAAAGTTCTGTCCAAGGTCAGGATCTTCCGATAGAGGCTTGCACATCATTCACTACCAACTACGGATACTTTACAGAGGCGAAACATGGCGGTACAGGATACGTGTCCGTTATGTGGCTGTGTTGATTCATGGCGACATGCGCTTGTGTCGTGCACCATGTCACGATGTGTGTGGGTTCTGTCAGATGAAGCACTTATTTCCCAAATGTTAGAGAATTTGGAAGACAATGCGAGGATTTGGCTATTTCAGCTAAATGAAACACCGGACCATGCAAGCTTCACGCGACTGGTAATCACCCTTTGGTCTATCTGGTTTGCGAGGCGGAAGGCCATATATAAATCAGTTTTAGTCCGCAGCAGACTACATCCTTTGTTAACAATTACATCGAGGAGCTCGGTAGGTGAATGCTAGGAATGAGCATCAAACAACACATACAGCTTCAGGTGCCCAGCAGAAGAGGTGGTTGCCACCTCCGAATGGCATGGCAAAGATTAATGTGGACAGTGCAGTTGCAAGGTCTCGGCGTGGAGGAGCAGCTGCAGTGATATGTCGTGACCAGGAGGGATTATACCTGGGTTCATAGGCAGTTGTTTTCTAGGGGATTAATGATCTGTTGATGCTGGAGACTTACGCTTGCCGGGAAGTTTTGGCATTGGCAGAAGATCTTGCTACTACCAATATTTGTGTGGCCTCGGACTGCCAAGAAGTGGTTAATGATATTAACAGGGGGACAAGAGGTCCCAACGCCGCTCTAGTACATGAAATAATGATTCGTTGTAATAGTTTAGTTCCTACTCTTTTATTCATGAACGTAGGAACCATAATTTCGAGGCTCATAATCTCGCCAAGTTTGGTTGTAACTTAGGCCTAGGTAGACATGTTTTGTTTGGGCTATCCTCATGGCCCAAACCTTGTACCTATGTCGTTTGCTTTGAATGAATAAAGATGGCGAGATTTCTCAAAAAAAATAAAAAATCAGTAGCACCCAAGCTCTTCAAGGTCTTGGATGGTGATGTTCCCTTTACGTTTTTTTTTTATATATGAAGTTCTTTTTTTGTGAATAAAATACTTTCATTACTTAAAAGGAGACCTCACAGTCAAGTTTACAAATTTCAACCACCTCCTCTGGTGCACACCGTATCCAAACAGCAGTTTTTGGGAGCGTACGATCCATCTGAGCAAGTACATGGCTCGCTTTGTTCTGGTCACGTTTGATGGATGTGATTTTATGCTGCCTGCTAGCCAGTAGATGCCTGACTTCACTCACCATTGCTGCCATCGGTGATCTGTCCAGAGAGGAACCACTACCCATATGCGCTGCAACAGCACAGTCCGTTTCCACGATGATACTCTCAGAACTCCTTCCGTGAGCGCTGCAACTTCTGCTTCGAGACAGCTTCTGCGACATGAGGTAAAGATAATGGCACCTCTGTGGTCACGCAGAATCATTCCAGCTCCTCCAGTATGAAATTACGTATGAAGTTCTTTGGAGGTGATGACTGGATTAAGCTAGCGTGCCCAGTCAATTCGGTAGGTACGCTTGCCTTGATAAGCTCAGAAGTACCTAAAATAAGATAGTCAGACATCATTGCATGAAAAAACCTCTGGTCTGCGTGGAAGACGATCTCAAAATTGTGGTGTTGTTTAACCTATAATTTCTGATGCCATGGTCATGTGGGATTTTAACATGACGACTTTCTGACTGTCTATTACAAAAAGGTTTGCCCGGCCTTCGGCTTGCTCTAGTTTTGTAATTGTCGTTCGGTTGTCCATGTATTTGGTGGATCGCAATTTTTCTTACCTAATGTTTTCTGCTATTTTTGTGACCTAGTCAATGGAGACATGGAGTACAAGTACAATGTATAAACGCAAAGCGGTGAGGAATCCAAACAGCCAGCCGCGAGTCTGATCAAAGTGAAATTTCCTTTGTTTGTCGCCACTTGATGCCAGACTGGCAATGATTAGTTAAGTTTGATCTGACCTGATCAGAGCGCTGAAGGCATATGCTCCTTGGATCCTGAAGTTGACTACGGCAATTACTTAAACTAGCTGGTCGAAGTCGAACGCATCCGTTGTGACTTGTGAGCACATTCCATCCCCATCCTTTCGAAGAACCAAAGAGAGCACACTCCATCACCATCCTTTCGGAAAACCAAGAGAGGCAGAAGCCATGGAGAGCGGGGCACAGACCATTTTAATCAATGTTGGGCAGCTGGTCGGCCAGGAGTTCTGGCAACTCCGCGCCGTCGGCGGCGAGATAGCTGAGCTGAAGGAGGAGCTGGCCACCATGACCACCCTCCTACGCATGCAGTCTGAAGCCAATGAAAGTGGCCTGTGCCACTTCGTCCGGGAGTGGATGAAGCAACTCCGGGAGCTCGCGTACGACGCCGAGGACTGCGTCGACCTCTACCTGTTTCGCATCAGGTGCCGGCAGGGCGACGGCTTCCTCGTCTGGTCCAAGCGCCTGCTTGCAACGCTTTTCCCTCGCCATCGCCTCGCCGGCGAGATCACGGCCCTCCGCCTGCGTGCTGTTTCCATCAGCGAGCGCCATGCTCGTTACGTCGTCAGCCTCGACTTGCTGGGCCGCGCTGCTTCTCCTGCCCCTGCCCCTTTGGAGGCAGTGGCAGCGTCAGCAAGTGCGCTCCACCCTAACAACAAGGACCCCAACCAGTTGGTCGGCATCAAGGCCCAGGCTGAGCAACTGGCCAACAAGGTGAAGGCCGGCGAAGGTGAGAGGCTCAAGGTGTTCTCCATCGTTGGCTTCGGAGGGCTCGGGAAGACCACCCTGGCCATGGAGGTGTGCCGGCTGCTGGAGACGGAGTTCCCACGCCAGGCCAAAGTGTCCGCGTCGCAGACATTTGGCAGTGGCAGCCAAGACATCGAGGGATTACTGAAGCGCCTGCTTCGGCAGATTATGCAGTTTCAGTCTGAGCCCGTTGCTAGCCAGCAATCCGAGCAAGCCTCGGAGGGCGTGGGCCTGCAGTGCGAGGAAACAACGGAGCCGGATAAATTGAAGCGCGCGGCCGAGGCAGCCGCCAAGCTAGTGGAGCTTCTTGGTAAAATTGACCGCATGAATTTAGGCGAGCTACAAGGCATGCTCGAAAAGAGTCTCGGGAACAACAGGTACTGACAACACACCCGCGCACACACTATAATTATTACTGTCTGTAGTGATCTAAAACATCTTACTCGAAAGTATATATTTTTTATATAGAAAGTATTGTTTAATTCACGCGATCTAGTCAATTTATTCAAAAGTCCAACTTGATGAAGAAAGACAAACAATACATTTCAATATTTCTTCCTCGTGCTTATACATTTTTTAGACTTTAGACGCAAGATCAATGTATGCAGCAAATTATTTATTAATACGCGCGCGCGCACACACACACTATTATTCCTAGCTAAATACTGATATGTGCTTACTCGAAAAAAATTCATATATGTGCTATGGAATAAAATTGTGATTTTCAACCATGTCAAATAAAAGAAATCAATCATGTTTAGCAAAACACATGGCTTGGTCACGTATAGATGAGTTTATTTAAGTATTGTCCAAAACATTCATGATTTGTGACCATATTACAACATACAAGTTGTTGCTCCTGCTTTTTCCCACTTTAGCAAAAATTTCCAACATTTGTGAACATGCTATGGGCATCCCGTGCACCGGTAGCACCAAAAGCACCGGTGCACCAGATACTTTCCCCTAGCCACCACTATGCACCCCTCTAGCTCTCTTTCAAAGGAAACGAACTATTCAAACAAGTCGATCATATTTACTCAACCTTTTTACAGATAATATTTACTTAAGTTATATACTTAAGTATTCGCTTTGATAGTTCCATTGTAAAACATGTCTCGAAGGAATGGATATTTGATAAAGAGATAAGTATAATAGCTTTATTTAAGAGTCATAATAAAATGATTATGTACTCCTGCGAGCCCATACTCCCACTCCTCATGTAACACATAGATGAGTCCATTATACATCCTTACCTTTTTTAATAAACTTCACGAATAATTACTAGATTTTGTAAGTGAGTTCATGAAAAAAAAACATTCGAGTTCATGTATTTCATATTATTTGCCCATAAGCAGTTTTTCTGTAAATAAAAATGTTAGATTGCATAAACTAAGGCTCATGTGATATTTTGGGAAAAAAAATTCTATTTATCCATCATCAATCATGGCAGTACAAAGCACAACGAACGTAAAAAAAATACATCTAAGTCTATTGATAGTAGATAGTAGTGAAATGCATGTCCACCGTAACGTAATAAGTTGAAAAGTTAGATGTAGATCCAAATGATACTTTTAATGAGGCATGGAACGGAGGCACTACGAAGAAATTACATGAGTTACGAAAGAAGCTTCGGACTCATATTGTTCATGGGTTGAGAGCGGGAGTTGAACTCTAGGAGTTCGAATACCCCCTTGTTCCTCAATAGCTCAGTTAACTGACGGGTCATAGGTTTGAATCCTACTTGGGGAAATTTTATTCATTCTTTAATGTAAGAATTTTAATGTAAGAAGAAAGAATTACCAGTCCCACCCCAGCCCCTCCCCAACACAAATACATGAAAATTCCATTCGAAAAAATTGTTATGACGTGTATGGCTTAGAACATGTTGCCACTAATATGGCTAACACATCACCAATTTACGTTAAGTTGCTTAAACTTACTCAATATTTTTGGAAATTCCAACTATTTGAAAAAGAAGACAGAAAATGCATAATATTTTCAGTATGATTTTTAAAAATAAATATTAGTAACTCATAACACTCTGGAAAACTGAAATTCCATTTTATTTTATTTTTCTGATTTTTTTCTTTGAAACAATCCAGGTTTCTTTTTTATTGTCTTTACTTATGAAAAACCAACTCATTTCTGCAAAATTTCCATTTTTTCTATATATTTGTATTTTATTATCAAGTTTTGATTGCTTGCCACATGTATGTGGTCTATATATTTGTATGATATCTGATACTTCCTGGTTCTCAATTAATTATAGAACTTAAATCTATTGTAAAATTTGCCGCTTAGCATAAACATGACAATGACATGGCATACGCATTCATGCCAAATTGGTCAACCAGTTCGAATGGTCAGTGCCCCTTCGAGGAACTAAATGTACTACACAATTGTCAAGGGTTAACTGACTAAAGTAACTTGGTCTGATAGTTAAGAGACCAAGTTTGAATATATGTTTTTTGTGGATAATGGACAGGCTTCGTTGTGTTGAAAGATGCATAGAGCTAACGTCTCTTATTTTTCATGAAGTTGAGAATATAGCAGAGAGCACATCCAATGATATGTCACCTTACGTGATACTCCCTCCGTCCCACAAGTATAAAGTTGAGTCTATAGGTGGTGGACCGAAGGAGTATCACGCAAACCCCACCATTTCAAGCTGGTGGACATTTAGTTATCACTTGGTGACACAAAATTTAGGTGGGCTGCCACGCTATGGATACAAAACCGGCTAACAGATGTCCACGCCACTAATAATACACCTAGTACACAATTTTCTCCTTTTGTAAAGTATATTACAACTGTTTCAGTACAACTTTTTTAGACGTACACTTAGGTTACCATGTAAAGGACTGTAACTGTTTCAAGAAATTTTTTTAATTGAATAAATCGCTTAACTCAAATGGTATTACTCCCTCCGTACCATATTAATTGTTGCTGAAACGGATGTATCTAGACGCATTTCAAAACTGGATAGATCTGTTTGAGAGACAATTAATAGAGACATAGGGAGTGGATAAAAAATGTTATATGCCAGCGAAATAAAATCAGATATAAATTAAAATTTTCTTGTAGACGATGCTGAACAATGTTCAAAAGGAGAACAAAAGTCTTACCAAAATTCTATACATTTAATGCAATGAATTGCTATTTTCTGTGGACAACACTTTCTAATCTTCCATATCTACGAGTGTAGATACCTCCTTTTGATTGATGATGTATGGAGCAAAGTAGCTTGGAATGCAATCTGGTCCATGTTACCAATCAACGGTTTTGGCAGTAGAATCATTATGACCACTCGGATAGATAGTGTGGCGAAAGCCTGCAGTACTACTGGTGATGATTACATCTATCATATGAAGGCCCTAGAAGAGAATGAGTCCAATCAATTGTTCATGAGCAAAGCATTTGGCTCAACGAATGAAGACTCTTGCCCGAATGATTTGAAAAATGCAATGAAAAAAATCTTAAAAAAATGTGGCGGCCTACCATTAGCCATTGTTAGCATTGCAAAGCTATTGGCAAGCTATACACATCCAGAAGGAAAGAAGATGTGGGAAATAGTTGGAAGATCAATTGGTTCACAGATGGAAAGCAACCCAACCCTCAAGGGGATGAGGCAGATACTCACACTTAGCTATGACCATCTACCCTATCACCTCAAGGGTTGCATGATGTACCTTAGCATTTTCCCGGAGGATTATGTGATATCCAAGGATCGTTTGTTGAAGAGATGGATCGCTGAAGGACTGATTCCGAAGAAGCGAGGGATGACCCAAATGGAGGTTGCAGAAGACTACTTCAATGAGCTACTAAGTAGAAGCATGATTGACCGAGGCACCGATATAGTCACCGTGTACCATTGGAGGGAAGAGACGTGCCGAGTGCATGACATAATGCTTGAGGTCCTTGTGTCTAAATCCCTAGAGTTCAACTTTGTTAGCCTAATAGGTGGGCAATATGAAGGGATGTTGTATGATAGGATTCGCCGTCTCACCGTACATGGCGGGGAGGCACCCCAAGACTCTTCACCAAAGAGAATGGCAGTGTACCCTGGTACAAGGAACGACATCAAGGAGATGACTCTGCAGCATGTCCGGTCACTGAGCATATTTGATCCAGAAGCGCACAGGCTGCTTGCTCGGCTAGGAGATTTTACCTTGCTAAGGGTACTTGATCTGGAAGACTGCAAAGGCCTAGAAGAAAAACATATGAGGCATATCTGCCAGATGTATCTTCTAAGGTTCTTGAGCTTGAAGGGTACAGATATCAAAGTGATGCCATCGAGAATTGGTGATCTCGAGCATTTGCAGACCCTTGATGTACGTCAAACACAGCTGAAGTGTCTACCTACGAGAATTGGTGATCTCAAACATTTGCAGACCCTTGATGTACGTCAAACACAACTGGAGAGTCTGCCAGAAACAGTCACAAAGCTAGAGAAGCTGGAGTACCTGCTATTCTCCACCAAAGGCAATAATTGGTCTGGGTGGATGCTGCCCAAAGGGATCAGGAAAATGAAGGCATTACGCCATGTGAATAAAGCGGTTGTGATACACGACCCAAATGTTGCCAAGGAGATTGGTGAATTAGATCAATTGGAAGAGTTATGTATCTATGTTGATACAAGAGAGAATATCCACGAGGAAGTTCCCATAGAGCTTGCCTGTTCCCTGAGCAAGATATACTCCCTCCAGTGGCTCGAGATTGGAAATTTTGCTTGCTATAAATGGCCTTTCCAGCAGGCATTGCAATTTCTCCATGCCGTACAACAGCCACCACAGCTGCTCCGTTACCTTAGGATCTGCGGCTGCATTGATAAATTGCCAGACTGGGTGGGGTCACTCACTAACCTTATTGAGTTGGACATATCATGGTCATACCTTCATGGTAAGCAACTATTCAGCGTCTTGTGTAAGTTGCCCAACCTAGAGAGGTTGACCCTGGGGTCATACTTCATAAGAAAGAATCAAAATATGGTTGCATGCAATAGCCAGTCCTTTCCGGAGCTCAAGGAACTTACTCTGGGCTATTCTCCTGAAGTCCCCCCAAATTATAAATTTGAGGAAGGGTGCATGCCAAAGCTGGAGACACTTGTGCTGAATTTTGGTGACCAGGGGAAGACAATTGTTGGCATTGAGCACTTGACGAACCTTAGAGAGGTGCAGATCGATAATTGCATCAAAGATTCACTGGCCACTGCACTAGAGATTTTCAATGTGGAGAATGAGAAGCGATCACATGTTCCTGGGTCTGAACAGATCAGAGTTATAGTGAGGTAGGAGTTATCACTCTGATTGAAGCATGTTCAACATAAGCTTGCACTAGAGGAGCTAAAGCTGGACTCCCATCCAACTCAGGTTAACTTGGTCCCTACATTGTTGGTGTGGTTGGTTCTTGTGGTGTAAGTCATGTAAAGCTAGTTTCACTAGCTGTTTAATTCACGTTTATTATTTGTTCAAGCATTCGGTTCCAATAAAGATGTACCGATTGGATTGCGATTGTGGTTCCTTGAAATTTCTCTGTAATTTCCAGATTCAATTCCTCTCTGGGCTCCAACCAAGTTTTTGATGTTTAATTCACATGGGAGGTTGCTTTAGTTGGTTCACAAATATTTGCAGGTAACTTTAGTTTGTATTGTTATTGCTCCAACTATATGACATGAGTTGATGTGCCGAAGTTGAAGCAGAGGTGCTTGATGCACTTTGCATATCAAAGTTATTTTGAAATATTGGAAGAGACGGGATTTTCAGCACCCGGGTGCCCCTAAACCCTCTATGAACAGTAAATTTAAAACAAATTAAAAAATAAAAAAACTGAAACTTTGGGACATCGAACATCATGAAACTTTTGATGATCTTGCAAAGTGTTAGCTAAAAATAACACTTGAAGAGCACTCAAATAAAAAAACAAAATCATTGCTCAAAGTTTATGTACATTTTTTAGCAGTGATTTTTTTTGTGAGGGATCCACGAAGGTTATTTGTTGCTGAAACTTTGCAGGAACATCAAACCTTTGATAATCTTTGATCCCTGAAAGTTTCAGATTTTTTCGATTTTTTCGATTTTTTTTGAATTTACTGTTCATGAGGGTGTAGGGGCACCCGGGAGCTGTTAGGCATTTCTCATATTGGAAACTAACAAACCACAACGGTAAAAAATAACATAATTGCAAACTGTGTTCAAATACGAATCCAACGATATAATTTTTGATGACATGTATTCATATTTTATTAGTTAAATCTCTAGTCAAAATTTGACACAAAACACAAAATGACTTACAAACCAAGACGGAGGTAGTACATAGTGTTAGTGCCAGAGGATTGACACGCATGTGCTGTCCAACATTTGGGAGCATGGCCCGTTATTTTTTACGTTTAATGCTGCTTGGCTTATATTCTAATTTTTTTAGACGATATATTCTCTTCTTTAAGGGAGCTCTCAGGGTCCAACCCGAAATTATTCATCGGAAAGTTGCAGCCTAGGCCGAGCTATGCGGTACCCGTTATCCTAACCGTTCTCTCGCGTCGTGATCTGTGCATCATTTGACCACCTTCTGACTATGCATGTGCATGTCCACTGTGTAGGTACTGTTTTCTCAGTGATTAACAGATGTTTGTGCATGTGAGAGCTTTCTGCACGCATGTGAGGTGCTGATGTGATGTGAGAGAGAGCAGAACAGTGGAGCCGCATGCATGCGAAGGAGCTTCTATTTTTTATAGCTGCATGCATGTGATGTGTTGGCCTGTTGCTGGGTGAAAAACAAAAGAAACAGAGAGGTGATGTGACAGAAGCGCAGAGGAGGGAGAGAGAGAGCCGTTTGTGTGACACTGACATGTTTTTTAGGAGAGTTTTTTTTAGGAGAGTGACAGTGACTTGGAGGCAATCTAGTGGATCTATTCAAAAACAGTCTTCGTGGCTCAGGATAAAAAAGTTGAATCCACGAAGACAAAAGCATGGGGCTTGTCTGACATGCCCATGTCGCATCTTGTCAGCTACAGTACCGCGGCCATCAGAGCTATTGTGGTGCCAGACTGTGACGCGTTTACCTCCTGCCGCAGCTGCTAATTCAACACAGATCCACGTGCACCAAAGCCCACAATGAACGCCTACGATAATGGGTACCGCGTAGCTCACGCTACAAAAAACCGTTCTCATTATTCATTGAGGATCATTCTTTGCAAAGGTCACTCCAACCTTGCCAGTGTGTCACTTGTCGCAACCCGGAAATTTTCTCTTTTTTATATTTGTTAATTCAAAATGTTTTATCTCTTAAACCAATCTCGAACCGATTTCATCGTTGGATTCATCGCGTTGAGATCTTCAAAACTAGATGCCATGTTGACAGGTTCACTTTATAAGAAAAACCGGACAAAAAAACTCGAACTAGGAGCACGTTTTTCTCTTTTCTAAGAGAGGCACGAATATGCCTCTAGCGGAAGCAAATCTATGCCTCCTCGTGAAGTAAACCCATGCATCTCGTGAAAAAAAAACATTTTTTTTCGGTTGCGAGAGGCATGGCCGTGCCTCTGGCGGAAGGAAAATACGTGTTTACATTTTTCGT
Organism: Aegilops speltoides; assembly: GCA_021437245.1. Lineage (NCBI taxonomy): Eukaryota > Viridiplantae > Streptophyta > Magnoliopsida > Poales > Poaceae > Aegilops > Aegilops speltoides. Next base: position 18,796,983 of record CM038145.1, on the reverse strand, counting down.
TTATGAGATGCATGCTCGCGAAAGGAAAAAATACGCTTTTATTTTTCGCTTCCGAGAGGCACGGCCTCTCACGGAAGGAAAACGAAACGTGTTTTTATTTATTTTTTGCTTCCGAGAAGCACGGCCGTGCCTCTCGCGGAATCAAATCCGTGCGTCTCGCGGAAGCAAACCCATACCTCTCATGAAAGGAAAAAAAAACTCTTTTTGCCGTTTTCGAGAGGAAGCAAATCCATGCCTCTCGCAGAAGAAAAAAACCTGTGTTTTCCAAACACGGAATCAAACCCTGCGTATGCTTGTGCATAATTTTGTGTGTGCCCGGAGGCAACCGATCCGAGTTTAAAAAATTGACGGGCAATAGCAGAAGCTTTGCTTTTGGCAGAAACAACAAAGGTCTCTATAAAGAACAATAACAGAGGCCCGAGTGTGCACAAGCTACTCTAACTACCGAAACACGTTAAGGTTTTGCCTCCTAGTTTTTTTTTGTCTCAGTCTCTGGCCAGCGCAGCCGCCATCTCCCGGGAGATCCGAGTTAATGAACAGCAGCGAACTATGAACACGAGCATCTCAGCTTGAATCTGAACGGTGTCGTGTTTTGGCAAGTCGAGGTCGTCCCAGTGCTCTCAACTTTAGTTCGTTTGTTATTGCCAATGGGTTCCAAAATAATTATTTTTTTTGAAAAGTAGAGGAGCACGTTCAAGTCACCTGCTGTTTTCAAGCAATAGTTCAGGAAGATACTTTGGGCCGCCATTCTGCTTACCCACCATCCAAGATGATACGTATTTTTTATAACATGTATTAATATTTTGTTAGTTGAATTTAAAATCAAAATTCGACACAAAATATAAAGAGGACTAATAAACCAGTGTTATATTTGTCTCGAATATATTATGTACGCAAGGGGTTACGTGGACTTGAAGTTGTAATTGGTGTGCTTACACATGCTTAGAAATTTTATGATGATGGGAATTTCCATATAATTGTGCATTTGTATGACATCATGCTGCGATTTGCATTTCCTCGTTTCATTATCAGCATAGTACACATCACAATACATTTGGCATCTGACTCCAATCCCTCTTTTTTGCCTTCTTAGTCCATGTTTATCATTTCAGTATAAATAGTTTCATACTTGTGCGCACATATTATATATAATCTATTTTCCTGGACTTACTCTTATGCGTAAGCTTACCAAATTCTGCAGCAGGCTTAGGATTCAGAAAAGAACAGCTGACCATCGAAAAATTGTCCCATGGTGGGGGGTCCAACGCAGAGCAATCAATAGGCGCGTGTCTTAAGATGATATGCCAGCTCAGTCTTTTGAAGATGCTCATATGAGTAGGGTGTGCCGTGTGCGGTGTGTGCGTTCATAGGCGCGTGTGTATGAACACTTGCGTATGACTGTTGACTGTGTTAAAAAATGATTAATCTCGTGAAAGAGACCAAATTATTTCTCAGCTAGCAAAACCGTTAAAAAACGAAAACACTAACGCCCATACGTGTGGGTGTTTGCATCTCGCCCACACGCGTGGATCCGCATCCGTTTGAGAGCGCACGAATCTTGGCATGTTTTTAGTGCCACGTAGGACTGGGCTGGTGTGTGGGCGTTCACCCGGTCGCCTACACGGCCGTTTCATCACACGGGAGGGGCTGCTGTGTGGGCGTTCAACAGTTCGCCCACACGCCACTTTCCACTCACGCACAATGTTAGAATAAGTCCGAGGCGTACCGTTGATCATCCGAGGACCAAGCAATCACACGACCACGACACCGAGATTTGTTAACGAGGTTCATCGATATGGCTACACCCCCGGGGCTTCACTATGGGCGCTCCTCCCCATGATACCGCTACAATACCGCACCCGGTCGCCCTGGACACCGGCAAATGCCACCGGCTTCCCCTGCGTTCCGGTGCTATTATATTGGCATATGTTACATCGTGTGTCTACCCCCGCTATATAAGAGAGGCCTAAGATACAAGTGTCCTATTAGGACACGACTCTATATCCTATCTAAACACAATACTACTCAGAGTACAACTGTAACCTACCTTGTACACAATATTCGACACAACTCTAACAAACTCCACCTTGGCGAATATTCTCCACTACCTTGAATTCGTCCATGTGTCAAACTTCCATGTACATTGGACTTGAACTTATCCCATGAGTACCGCTGCTACTCCAAAGACTCCATATGACTGCACCTGCAACTTGTAGTCCCTTCTTTTCTTGACCACGGTCAACACTCGAGCAAAATTAAGTTCCTTGTTACTCTAGCTTGTGCTCCCAACTGCCAGAGTATCAGTCCAACGCCATCACAAACTGATCACTGACCTGCGTGAAAGTGAACAACTCACATATTGGGTGTCACACATAAGAGTTACCTTAACTCAACATCACCGCTCCTTTCTTGACCGCCTGTCTGAAACTTGAAGGAATTTCACCATTGCTTATTGTTGGGGAACGTAGTAATTTCAAAAAAATTCCTACGCACACGCAAGATCATGGTGATGGCATAGCAACGAGAGGGGAGAGTATTGTCCACGTACCCTCGTAGACCGTAAGAGGAAGCGTTATGACAACGCGGTTGATGTAGTCGTACGTCTTCACGATCCGACCAATCCAAGCACCGAACGTACGGTACCTCCGTGTTCAGACACGCTCAGCTCGATGACGCTCCCCAGCTCGATCCAAAGAAAGCGTCGGGGATGAGTTCCACAAGACGACGGCGCAGGACGATGATGATGTTCTACCGGCGCAGGGCTTCACCTAAACTCCGCGACGATATGACCGAGGTGGAATATGGTGGAAGGGGGCACCGCACACGGCTAAAAAATGACCCGTAGATCAACTTGTGTGTCATGGGTTGTCCCCCTGCCCCCGTATATAAAGGAGCAAGGGGGGAGGAGGCCGGCCCTAGGAGGGGGCGCGCCAAGTGTGGAGTCCTACTAGGACTCCCTAGTCCTACTAGGATTCCACCTCCCTTGTTGGAGTAGGAGAAGGGGAAAAAGGGGGAGAGGAAGAAGGAAAGGGGGGCTGCGCCCCTTGTGCAAGTCGGACCAGAGGGGGGGCGCAGGCCTCCTTCCTTTTGGCCCCTCTCCTCTATTCCCGTATGGCCCAATAAGGCCCATATACTCACCGGCGACTTCCTGTAACTCTCCGGTACTCCGAAAAATACCCGAATCACTCGGAACCTTCCCGAACTCCGAATATAGTCGTCCAATATATCGATCTTTACGTCTTGACCATTTCGAGACTCCTCGTCATGTCCCCGATCTCATCTGGGACTCCGAACTCCTTCCGTACATCAAAACTCATAAACTCATAATATAACTATCATCAAAACCTTAAGCGTGCGGACCCTACGAGTTCGAGAAATATGTAGACATGACCTAGAACTATTCTCGGTCAATAACCAATAGCGGAACCTGGATGCTCATATTGGCTCCTACATATTCTACGAAGATCTTTATCGGTCAAACCGCATAACAACATACGTTGTTTCCTTTGTCATCGGTATGTTACTTGCCCGAGATTCGATCGTCGGTATCCAATACCTAGTTCAATCTCGTTACCGGCAAGTCTCTTTACTCGTTACGTAATGCATCATTCCGTAACTAACTCATTAGCTAAATTGCTTGCAAGGCTTATAGTGATGTGCATTACCGAGAGGGCCTAGAGATACCTCTCCGACAATCGGAGTGACAAATCCTAATCTCGAAATACGCCAACCCAACATGTACCTTCGGAGACACCTGTAGAGCTCCTTTATAATCACCCAGTTACGTTGTGACGTTTGGTAGCACACAAAGTGTTCCTTCGATAAACGGGAGTTGCTTAATCTCATAGTCATAGAAACATGTATAAGTCATGAAGAAAGCAATAGCAACATACTAAACGATCAAGTGCTAAGCTAACGGAATGGGTTAAGTCAATCACATCATTCTCCCAATGATGTGATCCGTTAATCAAATGACAACTCTTTTGTCCATGGTTAGGAAACATAACCATCTTTGATAAATGAGCTAGTCAAGTAGAGGTATACTAGTGACACTATGTTTGTCTATGTATTATGTATTATGTTTCCGGTTATCTAGCATGAATAATAAACATTTATCATGAAATAAGGAAATAAATAATAACTTTATTATTGACTCTAGGGCATATTTCCTTCAGTCTCCCACTTGCACTAGAGTCAATAATCTAGTTCACATCACCATGTGATTTAACATCAATATTCATATATGTATATGATTAACACCCATAGTTCACATCGTCATGTGACCAACACCCAAAGGGTTTACTAGAGTCAATAATCTAGTTCACATCGCTATGTGATTAACACCCAAAGAGTACTAAGGTGTGATCATGTTTTGCTCGTGAGAGAATCTTAGTCAACGGGTCTGTCACATAGAAAGTCGTATGTATTTTTCAAATATTCTATGTCTTCAATGCTCTGCATGGAGCTACTCTAGCTTAATTGCTCCCACTTTCAATTTGTATCCAGATTGAGAGTTAGAGTCATCTGGATTAGTGTAAAAGTTTGCACCGATGTAACTTTTACAACGAACTCTTTTATCACCTCCATAATCGAGAAACATCTCCTTAGTCCTCACTAAGGATATTCTTAAGCGATGTCCAGTGATCTACTATTAGATCAAAATTGTATTCCTTTGCCAAACTCAGAGCAAGGTATACAATATGTCCGTTCACAAAGATAGCATACTTTATAGAACCTATGGTCGAGGCATAGGGAATGACTTTTCATTCTCTTTCTATTTTCTCGCCTTGGTCGGTTCTTGAGTCTTACTCAACTTCACACCTTGCAACACAGGCAAGAACTCCTTCTTTGACTGCTCCATTTTGAACTATTTCAAAAATTTATCAAGGTATGTATTCATTGAAAAATCTTATCAAGCGTCTTGATCTATCTATATAGATCTTGATGTTCAATGTGTAAGCAGCTTCACCGAGGTCTTTCTTTGAAAAACTCTTATTCAAGTATCCTTTCATGCTATCCAGAATTTCTATATCATTTCCAATCAACAATATGTCATCCACATATAAGATTAGAAATGCTACAGAGCTCCCACTCACTTTCTTGTAAATACAGGCTTCTCAAAAAGTCTGTATAAAACCATATGCTTTGATCAACTCATCAAAGCGTATATTCCAACTCTGAGAGGCTTGCACCAATCCATAAATGGATCGCTGAAGCTTGCACACTTTGTTAGCACCTTTAGGATTGACAAAACCTTCTGGTTGCATCATATACAACTCTTCTTTAATAAATCCATTAAGGAATGCAGTTTTGATATCCTTTTGCTAGATTTCATAAAATTGCTAACATGATTCGGACAGACTTTTAAGCATCGATACGAGTGAGAAAATCTCATTGTATTCAACACCTTGAACTTTGTCAAAAAACCTTTTTCGACAAGTCTAGCTTTGTAGATAGTAACACTACTATCAGCGTCTGTCTTCCTCTTGAAGATCCATTTATTTTCTATGGCTTGCCGATCATTGGGCAAGTCCACCAAAGTCCACACCTTGTTCTCATACATGGATCCCATCTCAGATTTCATGGCCTCAAACCATTTTGCGGAATCTGGGCTCATCATCGCTTCCTCATAGTTCGTGAGGTTCATCATGGTCTAGTAACATGATTTCCGTAATAGGATTACCGCACCATTCAGTGCGGACTGCATTTCTAGAAGACCTACGAGGTTTTGTAGTAACTTGATCAAGTTTCATGATCATCATCATTAGCTTCCTCACTAATTGGTTTAGGAATCACCGAACTGATTTCAGTGATGAACTATTTTCCAATTCGTGATAAGGTATGATTACCTCATCAAGTTCTACTTTCCTCCCACTCACTTCTTTCGAGAGAAACTCCTTCTCTAGAAAGGATCCATTCTTAGCAACGAATGTTTTGCCTTCGGATCTGTGATAGAAGGTGTACCCAACTGTCTCCTTTGGGTATCCTATGAAGACACATTTCTCCGATTTAGGTTCGAGCTTATCTGGTTGAAGTTTCTTCACATAAGCATCGCAGCCCCAAACTTTAAGAAACGACAACTTTGGTTTCTTGCCAAACCATAGTTCATAAGGCGTCGTCTCAACGGATTTTGATGGTGCCCTATTAAACGTAAATGCAGCTGTCTCTAATGCATAACCCCAAAAAAATAGTGGTAAATCAGTACGAGACATCATAGATCGCACCATATCCAATAAAGTGCGGTTACGACGTTCGGACACACCATAACGTTGTGGTGTTCCAGGTGGCGTGAGCTATGAAACTATTCCACATTATTTTAATTGAAGACCAAACTCGTAACTCAAATATTCGTCTCCGCGATCAGATCGCAGAAACTTTATTTTCTTGTTACGATGATTTTTCCACTTCACTCTGAAATTCTTTGAACCTTTCAACTATTTTAGACTTATGTTTCATCAAGTAGATATACCCATATCTGCTCAAATCATCTTGTGAAGGTCAGAAAATAACGATACTTGTCACGAGCATCAATACTCATTGGATCGCATACATCGGTATGTATTATTTCCAATAAGTCAGTAGCTTGTTCCATTGTTCCGGAGAATGGAGTTTTAGTCATCTTGCCCAAAAGGCACGGTTCGCAAGCATCAAATGATTCATAACCAAGTGATTCCAAAAATCCATCGTTATGGAGTTTCTTCATGCGCTTTACACCGATATGACCCAAACGGCAGTGCCACAAATAAATTGCACTATCATTATTAACTTTGCATCTTTTGGCATCAATATTATGAATATGTGTATCACTACGATCGAGATCCAACAAACTATTTTCATTGGGTGTATAACCATCGAAGGTCTTATTCATGTAAACAGAATAACAATTATTCTTTAACTTCAAATGAATAACCGTATCGCAATAAACATGATCAAATCATATTCATGCTCAACGCAAACGCCAAATAATATTTATATAGGTTTAACACTAATCCCGAAAGTATAGGGAGTGTGTGATGATGATCATATCAGTCTTGGAACTATTTCCAACACTCATCGTCACTTCCCCTTCAACTAGTCTTTGTTTATTCTGTAACTCATGTTTCGAGTTACTAATCTTTAGCAACCGAACAAGTATCAAATACTCAGGGGTTACTATAAACACTAGTAAGGCACACATCAATAACCTGTATATCAAATATACCCTTGTTCACTTTGCCATCCTTCTTATCCACCAAATATTCAGGGTATTTCCGTTTCCAGTGACCATTTCCTTTGCAGTGTAATCACTTAGTTTCAGGCTTTGGTCCAGCTTTGGGCTTCTTCGCGGGAGTGATAACTTGCTTGTCTTTCCACTTGATGCTCCCTTTCTTTCCCTCTGCCCTTCTCTTGAAACTAGCGGTCTTGTCAATCATCAACACTTGATGCTCTTTTCTTGATTTCTACCTTCGTCGATTTCAACATCACGAAGAGCTCGGGAATCGTTTTCGTCATCCCTTGCATACTATAGTTCATCAAAAAGTTCTAGTAACTTAGTGATGGTGACTAGAGAATTCTGTCAATCACTATCTTATCTGGAAGATTAACTCCCACTTGATTCAACTGATTGAAGTACCCAGACAATCTGAGCACATGCTCACTAGTTGAGCGATTCTCCTCCATCTTTTAGCCATAGAACTTGTTGGAGACTTCATATCTCTCAACTCGGTATTTTCTTAAAATATTAACTTCAACTCCTCGAACATCTCATATGGCCCATGACGCTCAAAACATCTTTGAAGTCCCGATTCTAAGCCGTTACATGGTGCACTAAACTATCAAGTAGTCATCATATTGAGCTAGCCAAACGCTCATAACATCGCAGATCCGCTCCTGCAATAGGTCATCTACCTAGCGGTGCATTAAGGACATAATTCTTCTATGCAACAATGAGGATAAACCTCAGATCACGGATCCAATCTGCATCATTGCTACTAACATTTTTCAACACAATTTTCTCTAGGAACATATCAAAATAAACATATGAAAGCAACAACGCAAGCTATTGATCTACAACATAATTTGCAAAATACTACCAGGACTAAGTTCATGATAAATTTAAGTTCAATTAATCATATTACTAAAGAACTCCCACTTAGATAGACATCACTCTAATCCTCTAAGTGATTACGTGATCCATATCAACTAAACCATAACCGATCATCACGTGAGATGGAGTAGTTTTCAATGGTGAACATCACTATGTTGATCATATATACTATATGATTCACGCTCGACCTTTCGGTCTCCGTGTTCCGAGGCCATATCTGCATATGCTAGGCTCGTCAAGTTTAACCTAAGTATTCTGCGTGTGCAAAACTGGCTTGCACCCGCTGTAGATGGACGAGAGCTTATCACACCCGATCATCACGTGGTGTCCGGGCACGCGAACTTTGGCAACGGTGCATACTCTGTGGAGAACACTTCTTGATAATTTTAGTGAGGGATCATCTTAAAATGCTACCGTCAATCAAAGCAAGATAAGATGCATAAAGGATAAACATCACATGCAATCAATATAAGTGATATGATATGGCCATCATCATCTTATGCTTGTGATCTCCATCTCAAACACCGTCAGAATCACCATCGCCACCGGCGCGACACCTTGATCTCCATCGTAGCATCGTTGTCGCCACGCCATCTATTGCTTCTACGACTATCGCTACCGCTTAGTGATAAAGTAAAGCAATTATGTATGCTTGCATTTCATACAATAAAGCGACAACCATATGGCTCCTCGCCACTTGCCGATAACTTCGTTACAAAACATGATCATCTCATACAACAAAATATAGCATCACGCCTTGACCATATCACATCACAACATGCCCTGCAAAAACAAGTTAGACGCCCTCTACTTTGTTGTTGCAAGTTTTACGTGGCTGCTACGGGCTTAGCAAGAACCGTTTTACCTACGCATCAAAACCACAACGATAGTTCATCAAGTTAGTGCTGTTTTAACCTTCGCAAGGACCAAAGCGAGCCACACTCGATTCAGCTAAAGTGAGAGAGACAGACACCCGCCAGCCACCTTTAAGCACGAGTGCTTGTAACGGTGAAACCAGTCTCGCAGAAGCGACGCGCCATGTCGGTCCGGCCGCTTCATCTCACAATACCGCCAACCAAAGTATGACATGCTGGTAAGCAGATGACTTGTATCGCCCACAACTCACTTGTGTTCTACTTGTGCATATGACATCTACGCGATAAAACCTGGCTCGGATGCCACTGTTGGGGAACGAGTAATTTCAAAAATTTCCTACGCACACGCAAGATCATGGTGATGGCATGGCAACGAGAGGGAGAGTATTGTCCACGCACTCGTGAGATCGTAAGCGGAAGCATTATGACAACGCTGTTGATGTAGTCGACGTCTTCACGATCCGACCGATCCAAGCACCAAGACGACGGCACCTCCGTGTTCAGCACACGCTCAAAGACGATGACGCTCCCGGCTCCGATCCAGCAAAGCGTCGGGATGAGTTCCATCAAGACAACGGCGTGCAGGACGATGATGATGTTCTATCGGCGCAGGCTTCGCCTAAACTCCGCGACGATATGACCGAGGTGGAATATGGTGGAAGGGGGCACCACACACAGCTAAGAAACGATCCGTAGATCAACTTGTGTGTCATGGGGTGTCCCCCGCCTCAGATATAAAGGAGCAAGGGGAGGAGGCCGCCCTAGGAGGGGCGTACAAGTGTGGAGTCCTACTAGGACTCCCTAGTCCTAGTAGGATTCCACCTCCCTTGTTGGAGTAGGAGAAGGGAAAGAGGGGAGAGGAAGAAGGAAAGGGGCTGCGCCTTGTCCAATTCCGACCAGAGGGGGTGCAGGCCTCCTTCCTTTGGCCTCTCTCCTCTATTCCCGTATGGCCCAATAAGGCCCATATACTCCCGGCAAATTCTGTAACTCTCCCAGACTCGAAAAATACCCAATCACTCGGAACCTTCCGAACTCCGAATATAGTCATCCAATATATCGATCTTTACGCCTCGACCATTTCGAGACTCCTCGTCATGTCCCCGATCTCATCCGGACTCAACTCCTTCGGTACATCAAAACTCATAAACTCATAATATAACCGCCATCGAAACCTTATGTGCGGACCCTACGGTTCGAGAACTATGTAGACATGACCTAGAACTATTCTCGGTCAATAACCAATAGCGGGACCTGGATGCTCATATTGGCTCCTACATATTCTACGAAGATCTTTATCGGTCAAACCGCATAACAACATACGTTGTTCCCTTTGTCACCGGTATGTTGCTTGCCCGAGATTCGATCGTCGGTATCCAATACCTAGTTCAATCTCGTTACCGGAAAGTCTCTTTACTCGTTACGTAATGCATCATTCCGTAACTAACTCATTAGCTACATTGCTTGCAAGGCTTATAGTGATGTGCATTACCGAGAGGGCCTAGAGATACCTCTCCGACAATCGGAGTGACAAATCCTAATCTCGAAATACGCCAACCCAACATGTACCTTCGGAGACACCTGTAGAGCTCCTTTACAATCACCCAGTTACGTTGTGACGTTTGGTAGCACACAAAGTGTTCCTCCGGTAAACGGGAGTTGCATAATCTCATAGTCATAGGAACATGTATAAGTCATGAAGAAAGCAATAGCAACATACTAAACGATCAAGTGCTAAGTTAATGGAATGGGTTAAGTCAATCACATCATTCTCCTAATGATGTGATCCCATTAATCAAATGACAACTCTTTTGTCCATGGTTAGGAAACATAACCATCTTTGATAAACGAGCTAGTCAAGTAGAGGCATACTAGTGACACTATGTTTGTCTATGCATTCACACATGTATTATGTTTCTGGTTAATACAATTCTAGCATGAATAATAAACATTTATCATGAAATAAGAAAATAAATAATAACTTTATTATTGCCTCTAGGGCATATTTCCTTCACTTATAGTCACCCAGAGTCAACTTCGCAGTTGTCTCAACACATGTATGACCACCAGAGCCCTGGCCCGTCTCCATGTCCCGTGCATACCGCACGCCTCGCCGCTATTACCGCGTCGAGCCTCCTCTATCCTGGTCGAGTCTCAAGGGTTGCGAACCCACACCACTCAACCCCCACTGTAGAGTATACCACCGATCATCACCGACCGATGACGAGTTTCACGCTTCCATCAGACCACTGGGCTCCAGTCCGAATTACATGTCCCTCGCTCTTTTCCCCTTGCTGAATAGGCTTCGATTTGCTGGAACCTTATATTGTAGCCCCTCAATCCAGCTCCACCTTCAACATGACTCCATGGTACATGATCAGTCCACCCCCGCGCTCCGTCAACTTCAAGCTCTCATGTGCACTGTCTTGAATCAACTCCGCGCCATAGCCTTGTCGAAGCCACACAAGCACTTAGGCCTGTGCCACGTGTTTCCACGCCCAGAAGTCAGTTACCATCAGCATCATGCTCCTATGTTGTCATCGCTGATCTCACCACCGTCTTCTGTACCAACCGACTCACGTCGATCCGTCACACTGTTCAACCAAACCGCCCTATATGTCTGACCCGAGCCGAATTTCCTTTTCCGCAGTCATATGCAACTCCTCACAATCCTCATCATCCATCTTAATTGGCTTGACTTTCTGCAATACCTTCAAGCATACCTGTTGTGCCAAAAAAAATTCACCTTTGTCTGCTGTAACCTAAAGTTTCTAGTTCTATCGAACGTCTCCACCTCAAACCTGATACCCGTTGGTTCCATGGTTCTTTGTACAGCTGACCATTGAAAAATATCGAGCATCCTTTCCGTGATCCCCAAGTACACAGAGTATACTAGTTGCAAATTCAAAGATAGCTTTGGTCTTCACGTGGAGTAGCTCCCCTGCACAACTTCCAATGCTAGCTTTGCATGCCCAGCCTTTGTCGACCCGATGCCATGTACAAAGAGGTGCCTTGCTGCTTCACGTCTACGACTCGTAATAGGGACTCGGTGTTGGAAATATGCCCTAGTGGCAATAATAAATTAGTTATTATTATATTTCCTTGTTCATGATAATTGTTTATTATCCATGCTATAATTGGATTGATAGGAAACTCAGATACATGTGTGGGTACATAGACAACACCATGTCCCTAGTAAGCCTCTAGTTGACTAGCTCGTTGATCAATAGATGGTTACAGTTTCCTGACCATGGACATTGGATGTCGTTGATAATGGGGTCACATCATTAGGAGAATGATGTGATGGACAAGACCCAATCCTAAGCCTAGCACAAAGATCGTAGTTCGTATGCTAAAGCTTTTCTAATGTCAAGTATCATTTCCTTAGACCATGAGATTGTGCAACTCCCGGATACCGCAGGAATGCTTTGGGTGTACCAAACGTCACAACGTAATCGGGTGGCTATAAAGGTGCACTACAGGTATCTCCGAAAGTGTATGTTGGGTTGGCATGAATCGAGACTCGATTTGTCACTCCGTGACGGAGAGGTATATCTGGCCCACTCGTAGGACATCATCATATGTGCACAATGTGACCAAGGGGTTGATCACGGATGATGTGTTACGAACGAGTAAAGAGACTTGCCGGTAACGAGATGGAACAAGGTATCGGATACCGACGATCGAATCTCGGCAAGTACAATACCGCTAGACAAAGGGAATTGTATACGGATCGATTGAGTCCTTGACATCGTGGTTCATCCGATGAGATCATCGTGGAACATGTGGGAGCCAACATGGGTATCCATATCCCGCTGTTGGTTATTGACCGGAGAACGCCTCGGTCATGTCTACATGTCTCCGAACCCGTAGGGTCTACACACTTAAGGTTCTGATGACGCTTAGGGTTATAAAGGAAGTTTGTATGTCGTTATCAATGTTGTTCGAGTCCGGATGAGATCCCGGACGCCACGAGGAGTTCCGGAATAGTTCGGAGGTAAAGATTTATATATGGAAAGTTGTTGTTCGGGTTCCGGGAAAAGTTCGGGTTTTTCCGGTATTGTACCGGGAAGCTTCCAGAAGGTTCCGGAGGATTCCGGAGGGGTCCAGAGGTCGGGAAATTGTTCCACCACGTCCAATACAGTAGCATGGGCTGTAAGGGGGGTACCCTAGCCTTAATGGGCCAGGGGCACTAGCCCCTCCAAGGCCCATGCGCATGGGAAGGGGGAAACCCTAAGGGGGAGGGCCTCCACTTGACTTGGGAGGCACTCCTCCCCCCTTGGCCGCCGCCCCCAACCCTAGATGGGATCTAGGGGGGCCGGCCCCCTCTTCCCCCCACCTATAAATAGTGGAGGGGTGGGAGGGCAGCCGCACCCCAAGTTTCGGGCGCAGTCCTCCCCCTCCCAAGTACTCCTCTTCTCCCCAGTTGCTTGGGCGGCCTCGCAGGATTGCCACGCTTCTCCACCACCACCACGCTGTCGTGGCTGCAGCTGGATGGAGTCTTCCTCAACCTCTCCCTCTCTCCTTGCTGGATCAAGGCATGGGAGATGTCACCGGCTGTACGTGTGTTGAACGCGGAGGTGCCGTCTGCTCGCACTAGGATCTCCGTGATTTGGATCACGACGAGTATGACTCCTTCAACCCCGTTTCTTGAACGCTTCCGCTTAGCGATCTACAAGGGTATGTAGATGCACTCTCCTTCCTCGTTGCTGGTTTCTCCATAGATAGATCTTGGTGACACGAGGAAAATTTTGAATTTCTGCCACGCTCCCCAACAAAGGGCATCATGAGCTAGGTCTATTATGTAGATTCTTTGCACGAGTAGAACACAAAGTAGTTGTGGGCGTTGATTTTGTTCAATATGCTTACCGCTACTAGTCCAATCTTGTTTCGACGGTATTGTGGGATGAAGCGCCCGGACCGACCTTACACGTACACTTACGTGAGACAGTTCCATCGATTGACATGCACTTGGTGCATAAGGTATGAAGCGGGTGCCGTCTCCCACTTTAGTCGGAACGGATTCGATGAAAAGGGTCCTTATGAAGGGTAAATAGCAATTGACATATCACGTTGTGTTTTTGCATAGGTAAGAAATGTTCTTGCTAGAAACCCATAGCAGCCATCAGAAACATGCAAACAACAATTAGAGGACGTCTAACTTGTTTTTGCAGGGTATGCTATGTGATGTGATATGGCCAAGAAGAATGTGATGAATGATATGTGATGTATGAGATTGATCATGTTCTTGTAATAGGAATCATGACTTGCATGTCGATGAGTATGACAACCGGCAGGAGCCATAGGAGTTGTCTTAATTTATTGTATGACCTGCGTGTCATTAAACAACGCCATGTAATTACTTTACTTTATTGCTAACCGGTAGCCATAGTAGTAGAAGTAATAGTTGGTGAGACAACTTCATGAAGACACGATGATGGAGATCATGATGATGGAGATCATGGTGTCATGTCTGGTGACGATGATGATCATGGAGCCTCAAGATGGAGATCAAAGGAGCAATATGATATTGGCCATATCATGTCACTATTTGATTGCATGTGATGTTTATCATGTTTATACATCTTATTTGCTTAGAACGACGGTAATAAATAAGATGATCCTCATTAAAATTTCAAGAAAGTGTTCCCCTAATCGTGCAATCGCTATGCGAAAGTTCGTCTGCTTCAAGCACCACGTGATGATCGGTGTGATAGATTCTTACGCTCACATACAACGGGTGTAAGCCAGATTTACACACGCCGAACCACTTAGGTTAACTTGATGAGCCTAGCATGTACGCACATGGCCTCGAACACAAGAGACCGAAAGGTCGAGCATGAGTCGATAGTAGATACGATCAACATGAAGATGTTCACCGATGATGACTAGTCCGTCTCACGTGATGATCGGACACGGCCTAGTTGACTCGGATCATGTAATCACTTAGATGACTAGAGGATGTCTATCGAGTGGGAGTTCATAAGATGAACTTAATTATCCTGAACATAGTCAAAAGATCTTTGCAAATTATGTCGAAGCTCGCGCTTTAGTTCCACTGCTTAGATATGTTCCTAGAGAAAATATAGTTGAAAGTTGATGAGAGCGATTATGCGGATAGTAGAAAGCTTATGTCCTTAATGCACCGCCAAAGGTGCTGAACCCCAAACGTCATTTGTGGATGTTGCGAACATCGGACATACACGTTTTGATAACTACGTGATAGTTCAGTTAAACGGTTTAGAGTTGAGGCACCAAAGACGTTTTCAAAATGTCGCGAAACATATGAGATGTTTCGAGGGCTGAAATTGGGATTTCAGGCTCGTGCCCACGTCAAGAGGTATGAGACCTCCGATGATTTTCTTAGCCCGCAAACTAAGGGAGAAAAGCTCAATCGTTGAGCTTGTGCTCAGATTGTCTGAGTGCGACAATCACTTGAATCGAGTGGGAGTTGATCTTCCAGAGATAGTGATGTTTCTCCAAAGTGATTGCCACCAAGCTGCTAGAGCTTCGTGATGAACTATATGTTGGGGAACGTAGTAATTTCAAAAAATTTCCTACGCACACGCAAGATCATGGTGATGCATAGCAATGAGAGGGGAGAGTGTTGTCTACGCCTCGAGACCGAAGCGAAGCGCTGACGCAACGAGAGGAAGTAGTTGTACGCCCTCCCGTCCAACCGATCCAAGCACCGCATTCGCACCTCCGAAGTTCTTGACACGCCAGACAGCTCGATGACGCACCCTCGATCTCCAATCCAAGAGAGGCCCGAGGGGAGTTCCACAAGACGACGGCGCAGTGACGATCTTGATGTTCTCTGTCGCAGGCCTTCGCCTAAGCACCGCCACAATATGACCGAGGTGTAATATCGTGGAGGGGGCACCGCACACGGCTAAGGAACGATCTCAATGATAACCTTGTGTGTTCTAGGGTGCCCCTACCCTCAGATATAAAGGAGGGAGGGAGGAGGAGGCCGCCCAAGGGGGCGCCATGATAGAGGAGGGGGAAACCTACTCCAAGTAGGTTTCCTTTCCTTATCTTATTTGAAGGGGAAGGAAAGAGTACTAGTATAAGGAATAAGTACTAGTAGTAGTAATAGGAAGAGGGGAAAGGAGAAGGAAAGGGGCCGCCCCTCCCCAATCGGATTAATGGGGCGCCTCCCTTGTTCCTTCTCCTTCTTCCTATATGGGCCCAATAAGGCCCATATACCTCCCGGGGTTCCAGAACCTCCTGAGCTCCAAACTTCTCCAAACCTTTCCGTGTCCAAATATATCCGCCCAATATATCAATCTTTATGTCTCGACCATTTCGATACTCCTCGTCATGTCCGTGATCATATCCGGACTCAACAACCTTCGTACATCAAAATACATAAACTCATAATATAACTGTCATAGAAACCTTAAGCGTGCGGACCCTACGGTTCGAGAACAATGTAGACATGACCAAGACATGTCTCCGTCAATAACCAATAGCGGGACCTGATGCCCATATTGGTTCCTACATATTCTACGAAGATCTTTATCGGTCAAACCGCACAACAACATACGTTGTTCCTTTGTCATCGGTATGTTACTTGTCCGAGATTCGATCGTCGGTATCCAATACCTAGTTCAATCTCGCTATCGCAAGTCTCTTTACTCGCTCCGTAACACATCATCTCACAACTAACTCATTAGTTGTAATGCTTTGCAGGCTTAAGTGATGTGTATTACCGAGAGGGCCCAGAGATACCTCTCCGACATTCGGAGTGACAAATCCTAATCTCAAATACGCCAACCCAACAAGTACCTTTGGAGACACCAGAGAGCACCTTTATAATCACCCAGATTACGCTAGACGTTTGGTAGCACACAAAGTGTTCCTCCGTAAACGGAGTTGCATAATCTCATAGTCATAGGAACATGTATAAGTCATGAAGGAAGCAATAGCAACATACTAAACGATCGTGGTGCTAAGCTAACGGAATGGGTCATGTCAATCAGATCATTCAACTAATGATGTGACCTTGTTAATCAAATAACAACTCCTTGTTCATGGTTAGGAAACACAACCATCTTTGATTAACAAGCTAGTCAAGTAGAGGCATACTAGTGACATACTGCTTGTCTATATATTCACACATGTATTATGTTTCCGTTAATACAATTCTAGCATGAATAATAAACATTTATCATGATATGAGGAAATAAATAATAACTTTATTATTGCCTCTAGGGCATATTTCCTTCAGCCTCCCACTTGCACTAGAGTCAATAATCTAGATTACACAAGAATGATTCTAACACCCATGGAGTCTTGGTGTTGATCATGTTTTGCTCGTGGAAGAGGCTTAGTCAACGGTTCGCAACATTCAGATCCGTATGTATCTTGCAAATTTCTATGTCTCCCACCTAGACTAGATCCCGGATGGAATTGAAGCGTCTCTTGATGTGCTTGGTCCTCTTGTGAAATCTGGATTCCTTTGCTAAGGCAATTGCTCCAAAGATTGTCACGTAAGATTTTCATTGACCCGATGCACTAGGTATGACACCTAGATTGGATATGAACTCCTTCATCCAGACTCCTTCATTGGCTGCTTCCGAGGCAGCTATGTATTCCGCTTCACATGTAGATCCCGCCACGACGCTTTGCTTTGAACTGCACTAACCGACAGCCCACCGCTTAATGTAAACACGATCCGGTTTGCGATTTAGAATTGTCCGGATCAGTGTCAAAGCTTGCATCAACGTAACCATTTACGATGAGCTCTTTGTCACCTCCATATACGAGAAACATATCCTTAGTCCTTTTCGTATTTCAGATGTTCTTGACCGCTGTCCAAAGGATCCACTCTGGATTACTTTGGTACCTCCTGCTAGACTTATAGCAAGGCACACATCAGGTCTGGTACACAGCATTGCATACATGATAGAGCCTATGGCTGAAGCATAGGGAACACCTTTCATTTTCTCTCTATCTTCTGCAGTGATTGGGCTTTGAGTCTTACTCAACTTCAAACCTTGCAATACAGGCAAGAACCCTTTCTTTGCTTGATCCATTTTGAACTTCTTCAAAACTTTGTCAAGGTATGTGCTTTGTGAAAGTCCAATTAAGCGTTTTGATCTATCTCTATAGATCTTAATGCCTAATATGTAAGCAGCTTCACCGAGGTCTTTCATTGAAAAACTTTTATTCAAGTATCCCTTTATGCTATCCAGAAATTTTATATCATTTCCAATCAACAATATGTCATCCACATATAATATTAGAAATGCTATGAGCTCCCACTCACTTTCTTGTAAATACAAAGCTTCTCCAAAAGTCTCAGATAAAACCAAATGCTTTGATCACACTATCAAAACGTTTATTCCAACTCCGAGAGGCTTGCACCAGTCCATAAATGGAACGTTGGAGCTTGCACACTTTGTTAGCTCCCTTTGGATCGATAAAACCTTCTGGTTGCATCATATACAACTCTTCTTCCAGAAATCCATTCAGAATGCGCTTTACATCCATTTGCCAAATTTCATAATCATAAAATGCGGCAATTGCTAACATGATTCGGACAGACTTAAGCATCGCTACGGGTGAGAAGGTCTCATCGTAGTCAACCCCTTGAACTTGTCGAAAACCTTTTGCAACAAGTCGAGCTTTGTAGACAGTAATATTACCGTCAGCGTCAGTCTTTTTCTTGAAGATCCATTTATTCTCTATTGCTTGCCGACCATCGGGCAAGTCAACCAAAGTCCATACTTTGTTATCATACATGGATCCTGAGGGAGTCCTGGACTATGGGGTGTCCGGATAGCTGGACTATCGATATCCGCGGACTCCTGCATCACTTAAGTAGAAGATTGAAGACCGCTCGTGTCCGGAAGGTACTTTACTTGGCGTGGAAGGCAAGCTTGGCAATACGGATATGTAGATCTCCTACCATTGTAACCGACTCTAGTAACCCTAGCCCCTCCGGTGTCTATATAAACCGGAGGGTCAGAGTCCGAGGACACAACATTACATCTCAACAATCATACCATAGGCTAGCTTCTAGGGTTTAGCCTCATTGATCTCGTGGTAGATCTACTCTTGTACTACCCATATCATCAATATTAATCAAGCAGACGAGGGTATTACCTCCATCGAGAGGGCTGAACTCGGTAAAACATTGTGTCCTCGCCTCCTCGTTACCATCCGCCTAGACGCACATTCGGGACCCCTACCCGAGATCCGCCGGTTTTGACACCGACATTGGTGCTTTCATTGAGAGTTCCTCCGTGTCGTCGCCGATAGAGCGGATGCCTCCACCCGCCTTCAAAGACGGTGTCCTCACCGAGGGGCCCTAGCCGCCGGTCGATAATCCGTTCGGCGGCTTTTTATGACCGCCGTCCGCCGCCGCTTCGCAATGACTTCTCAAGTCGCCGAAAGCAATCTTCGAGTCAGCCCTAAAGCTGCCGAACAGTTAGATCCGATCGAGCTCTTGTCTGTTAACGAGCTCTTGGATCGCATCGCCGCCCTGGGAGTCGCAATGACTACAATCGATTGGGCTTAAAACCGATCCGAGAGAGATTAACTCTCCCTGTGTCACCCACCACATTGAAGTGGTAGAAGAACAACCGCAACTCGCTGCCATTGTTGAAAACAATCAGTGTCCGACTCAACCTCCACGCCGGATTCCCGCAGAGGTATGGACTCTAATCGAGCATTAAACCTAAAGTCATGCGCGCCGCCCGCCTCACCGGGCTGTTTCAACAAATCAAGCTTCCAAATCGAAGTCCTCGCCGTCGAGCCCAAAGATGGGCAGGGATCCGGGTTATGTTAAACCTCCCGCCCGACATATGCGATTTATCTCTAGTTCGCAAGAGCCCTCGGAAACAAAGACATCATTATCGGGCCAGTTCCTTCCGTTATGGACAGGATAAAGGATCGCCGAGAGGAGAGCGCAATCTCAATATTCTCGCAATAATCGCACGGACAAGGGAATCTCAACGCCATCGATCGTCGCAAGATTACGCGTTTTATCGATCAAGCGCCCATAGTACGAAAGTATCAGGCGACGGAAAGTTTCGAAAACTGAAAATCAATTCTGGATAATCCGCCACAAACCCAATCCGCGGTAAAACGCCTTACAATCAGGCCCCAGCCACAAAATCAAAAACAAAACCCAAGAAGGGAAACGGAACCAGATCGAGGGATGGCTCAACGGACCTCAGAACTTCACAATACGAGGGAAGCTATCCCAACGATAGCCTTTGAGCATGTTGGATATTACGGCGGTGGCCAAAAGTGGTGAAGAGCTTCGCCCGGAAACCACTCCAACAATACCAAAGACGGTGTCAACAGTCTTCGAGACTTTCGATCAAATAACACGCAAAAACGAAAAATCCCTAACTCGCCAAGTCTACCAAGTAGCAACAAGAAATCCATGGAGCGACACAGCTATCACCTTCAGCGCTTAGCGACGAGCCTACATCTCAAACTACCAGAGCCCCACCCAGACCGGTACTTAGTCCCATAGTGGACGGCTTTCGATCGACAAATGTCCTCATGGACGGCGGCAGCGGATTAAACCTCATTTACGAGGAAACCCTCGGAAAATGGGAATCGATTGAGCCAGATGAGCGAAGCAAGACAACCTTCAGAGGAATAATCCCTAGCCGGAAGGGCGCTGCACCGAAAAATCACACTCGATGTGGTGTTCGCCTCCGACAATTACAGATCCAAGAAGTCACGCCTGTGGCCCTGCTCGCAGCGGCTATCACGCCATATTAGGACGGAGGCTTTCACAATTTTTCAAGCAATACCTCATTACGGGTACATGAAGCTCAAAATGCATGGGCCCAGCGGAATAATCACTCTTGTCAGTGATCCGGACACAGCACTCCGGGCTGAAAATAAGATGGCCGCACTAGCCCTCGAGGTACTATCCAAGCCTTAGCGGCAGAGGAACTTATCGCCACGCCCACGGTAAACAGGACGACGGATACTTGATAAAAGATCCAAGTCCACATCCTTCAAACCAGCAGATGAGATAGTCAAATTTCAGGTCCACCCAACGGACCCAACAAAGACGGCCTCCATCGGGCACAGCTTGAACCTCAAGTCGACGCAGATCGCGCGAATTCCTTCAGAAAATTGGGACATCTTCGCCGCACCCTTCTGACATGCCCGAATCCTCGCAGTTGGCGTAACACAGCCTAAACATCCTAAAAGGATTCAAACCAATCAAACAAGCTCTTCAACGATTTTCCGAGCCCAAAAGACAAGCAATGGGAGAAGAGCTAGCTGTTATTGGAAGCCGGATTCATCGAGATATCAAACATCCGGATCGGCTAGCAAATTTGGTAATGGTACCAAAGAAGGACAAACTCGCACCTCTCAGGCCGACTTCAAAGACCTCAATAAGGCTTGCCCAAAGGACCTTTTTCCTCCCCCGCATTGATCAAATTATCGATGCCACGGTAGGACACGATTCGTTGTGCTTCCTCGGATGCATACTCGCTAACATCAAATCAAGATGGCGAAGCAGATCAAGCCATAACGGCATTCATCACTCCGCACGGACCATTCGCTTCAACACAATGCCCTTCGACTCAAAATGCCGCGCAACATATCGCTGCATGATTCAAACATGTTTGGCTACCCAGATAGGCAAAATAGTCGAGAGATACGAGACGACGAGTCACAAAACAAAGCACGCCGAAACTTTAGTAGACGATTTGAGGCTCACATTCGACAACCTCGAGCATATGACATTGCTGAATCCGAGAAATGTGTTTTGGCGCATCAGCCGGAAAGCTGCTGGGCTTCATCGATCCGTAGAGGAATCAAGCAAATCCAGCCAAGATCCGAGCTCTATCACAGCTTGGATATCCCAAGGACCTCAAGCAAATACAAAATTAACAGATGCGTGGCAGCCTTAAGCCGCTTTATCTCCGCTTAGGAGAGAAGGCGTTGTTTCTTTATCGCCTCCTAAGGCGCTACCAACACTTCGAGTGGACGGATGCGCCACCGCCGACTCAAGAAATAAAGGCCATATTGGCAACAACCGATCCCGGCTGCGCCCACTCAAGGCTAACCGATGTTATTATACATCGCTACAACACATCAAGTTGTGAGCGCTGTCCTCGTCGTCGAACGAGCAGCAGAGGGGCATAAATTCCCTTCAAAACCAGTGTATTACGATCCACCGTGTTAACCCCCGCAGAATCCTGCTACCCGCACTATCAAAAGATAGCATATGCGGTGTTCATGGCGCCCGGAAGCTCCGCACTACTTTCAAGAGTGTTCGATAAAAAGTGGCTTCAAGTACCACTCAATGACATTATAAATAACCGCGACGCGAACGGGCAGGATTGCGAAATGGGCCATTGAGCTCTTGCCATTTGACATAACTTACAAACCTCGACGAGCCATAAAGTCGAAGTCTTGCCGACTTCGTCGCTGAATGGACCAAGTCAACTACCTAAAGAGTACGGCGATACTCCAATTGACTATGCACTTCGACGGCTCCAAAATGTTGGCCGGATCTGGGGCTGGCGTCAGATCGACGCCCCCACCGGGATACAGATCCAAGATGTACTTCAAATAATGTACACGGACTCCAACAACGCAGCTTAATACGAGGCCCTATTACATGGTCTCCGGATGGCGGTCTCCATGGGCATTCAACGCCTAGAGGTGCGAGGATTCAAACCTCGCAATATCTCAAATAAATGGAGACTTTGACGCCAAGGATCCGAAAATGGCAGCATATCGTAACGTTGTCCCGAAAATGTCACCGGTTTGAAGGACTCAATTCCATCACATAGCCCGAGATAACAACCAAGCGGCCGATATTCGCACGATCGGTGCGAAACATGATGTTGTCCCTCCAAATATCTTCCCGGAAAGGCTCTTCAAGCCATCCGCATTATGGGAAGGGAGTCCGTAGCGATAAACCGGAGAAAGCCGCACCAATTGGTGACTCAGCAGACAGTTTAGCACAATCCGCCCCACGACATAATGGCCGTAATAGCCGCTGTGGACGGAACCTTTCCCGCCTACTTACTTAGGCAGGAGCTCCCCAAGACCAAAATGAGGCCCGCTGCATAGTCCGCGATCAAGGCTTACAAGGTTCATGAGGGAGAACTTTATAAGAAAAGTACTACCGAGTTCTTCAAAGATGTATCTCAAGAAGAAGGGCGAAACCTCTGGCTGAAATCCATGCCGGACTAGGTGGACACCACGCAGCAGCCCGAGCCCTCGTAGGAAAGGCGTTCCGTACCGGATTTTATTGGCCAACAGCTCGGGCAGATGCACAGGACTTAGTCCAGCGATGCGTCGGTTGCCAGCTCTTCGCTAATCAGAGCCATATGCCACCCACCGCCCTTAAAACCATACCCATTACCCGCCATTCGCGTCTCGGGGCTTGACATGGTAGGACCCTTAAGGGGGAACCCACAAGAAAAAATACATGTTGGTCATGGTGGATAAATTCACCAAATGGATAGAGGCCAAGCCAAGAAAAAGGCAGAGTCCGACCAGTGATAGACTTTATATCGAAGTGGTACACCGCTACGGAGTCCCCATAGCATCATCACCGATAACTACACTAACTTCACAGCCGATGAGGTCAAGGCATGGTGCAAAAATATGGGCATCAAGCTCGACTATGCGCCGCCTATCACCTTCAAACCAACGGTCAAGTGGAAAGAGCAAACGGTCTAATAATGAGCGGCATTAAACCTGCACTAGTGAGGTCACTCACTAAATCAGACACTCAATGGGTCGAGGAGCTCGACCAGACTGGGGCTGCGGACAACGCCTAACCGTACTACCGGATTCACACCATTTTTATGGTATACGGCGCAGAGGCAAGATCGCCTGCGACATTATTCATGACTCACCTCGAAAGCGCATGTACGAGGAAAGAGAAGACGAGCTTGATCGGCAGGACAGCTTGGACACATTGAGGAAGAACATGACGTCGCCAAGGCTCGCTCCGATTTTACCAAAGCAGCAGGCTCAAGATATCAAAGGTAGAAGTACGGGCCAAGACCTATAACGCTGGTGAACTAGTTCTACGCTCACGGACAAGAAAAAGGACAAGCTCAAACCCAGATGGAAGGCCCTTCATCATTTATCAAGTCATCGACCGCGGGCGCATTGCTTCATCTTAAATGCGCTTGACAACCGACTCGAGCCGAACCCATGGAACGAGCCCGCCTCCGGCGATTCTATGCTTAGCGCCGACTAAGAGTTCGCCCCTTACCCCGCCCAATCTTTTATACTTCGCTGTCTTGTATCTCTGTTTTTATCCTTTTTAAACAAATTTTTAACAAATCCTTCGGGACTATTTTCGATTTTTGCATGCATACGACGTACACCAGACTCGTTATTCCCGGGGCTTCTTCTACGTAAGCTCAACTATACGGGTTTTATACCCAACACATGTGTCATGCTTCCACATGTACCTTTTACTCGCCATTATATGCATCGATATGACTTAAGTTTTGGCCAAGCTGGGTTGCTCGCTCCTCTGTGCTTACCCCCACGCTCCCGATTGTTCGCTAGGTGGTAAAGGAGCACCTCTGCGATTGTTATCGCTGGTCACCGGATGTGTACCTCGACCGGGTGAAGCCGAAGCTAGCGTTCTTAAGGGAATATTCGGTCGGTGATTTAAAAGATGACTTTTACCTATTTCTTCCATCTGCCCCAGATGTTTTATCGCTCCATTGGCAGTTCGACATGCACTTTAGGGCATGCCACCCCAAATAAAGGAACCCTTAACGGAACTATTCTCCCCGAAGATGTTTCTTACTAACCATGTAATATAATATAACTAGTTGGGCACTTGCCCGATAAAGCACTAATGACCCCTACGCCTAGTCTCCATGCATACCACGGTTATTTATTAGCCACAAAGGTTTTCGGACACACTCCGACTCTAGGGTCCCGAGGTCGGCTTAAAAGGTCGGCAACGGCAAACGATCTACAATCCAGCTAGAAGGCATTTCACATGTCATTTTTAAGGATAACATACATTGTCAAGTTTATTGATTGTATTCCTCCTCAATCCCGCCTAACAGATGTCTAGCTTACATTCCGCTGGGAGAATTTCGCAGCCGCTTCTACCCGGCTGTACACTAAACTCACAGGATCTCCTTCCGCCGGGCCCCACCGTCCAACTTCGCCATATGGTTGGGATCCGCCTTCTTGTACCGCTGCCTTGACCATGGCCCAAGCCTCCTCGGCACCTTGACGGCAGGTCAAACCTTCCACAAATGGAAGCGCCGCCGCACTCCTCGTAGCTTCTTCGCAAGCTCCCCGAGGCTCGGGCGGGATGAGGGATGGCCATAAAGCCCGTGACGACGCCACTCATTGCCCGTCGAACTCGCTCGCACAGCCGCAACAGTTCGGAAGTTGATCACCCATTGATACGGGCATCTCCTCCGCAGGACGGCCCATGAGTATACCTACAAGACATATCACGTCAAATCGCTTCCTCGCCAACTCTTCTTCCTACGAAAGTTCGCTCAAGCACTTACTATAGATGCTGCGACGAAGCCGCTGATTCTCCTTAATGGAGCCGACAGCTCGGCTTCAGGCGCCTTTCAGCTTTTCTCCGAGCTTGGCATTGGCATCTTGAAGCGTGTTCCTTTCCTGGATGAACTCTATTCAGCACATTTTCGCCGGCTTTTAGTCTGGCGAGTAGCGATTGCCGTCCGGATCTTGTTCGGCAGCACCTACAAGGTCATTATTAGACTCACGCGCACGCCACAACGCTTATATTCATTTATACAAATGTGTTACCAGGAGGGTCTTTTCGCTCCTCCTGCGGCAGCAAGTGCGCCTCAAGTTGGGCCTTGCAATCTTGCAGCCCCGGACAGCCGGGCGTTCTTCTCGTTAAGAGCCTCGAAGTTTATATGATCCTTAAATCAGTTAACATAACTAATTTAAGTCTCGGGGCTACCGTGTATACAACCATTAAATTTCCTTACCCGTATGTCTTCAACATACCGCTCGTGGCTCGTAAAACCATTTTGGGCAGCCCGAGATGCGCTGCCCTCGCTTTAAAGGCATCCAATGCCTCGGGGAAAAGTACGCTTGAAGAACTGTCCGCAGCGCCTATGATTCATAGCGCCTCCACCTCCGACGCTAGGCGACAGTCTGTCGGTATCTTCCGCTGGAGTAGGATCCGTTCGCGCCTTGCGCTTGCCTCCCCTCCGGTCCCGGCGTTGAGCTGGCGGAGTTGATTGGGGATTCTCGTGCTCGTGGTCCGCCGAGCACTTTTTCTCCTATGAAGATCATGAGCACTTAGAAATTTCTCGGAACAATGCTCGAAGGGTCAAAGTGAGCTATACCTCTGCGGCGACGCTCCGCCCAAGACGGTGCTCCTTTTCCTCCCGCTGGTTCGCCCGACCAGTAAGTCGGCGCCGCAGCTCGGCTTCCGCCGTAATGGCGCTTCTGTAAAATACCATCGCTTATGGAAGGTCGAATAGGCAAGGATAAAATAACGGTGTCCGGACTTCGGTCTTGGTCACCGATGCCGAACTCAGCCCGGGTAGTCCGCCAGAATGGCGACTCAGCGATCATCAATGCTTAGCTGGTGATACACCCGCCGATTAGCTCCACCCCAAGGTCCGGATCCTCTTCGGAGGCGGACCTGTGGACCCTTCCGGTCCTCGGCTGTGGAGCGAGACTCACCATGTCCTCCACAGTCCGCGAGACTCTGCACCAAGACATAACATGAGAAGCTTAAACTTCGAAAATACGGGTAAAAGCCCTCTTGAGGCATTCACTTACCCATCCTCGTGGATTGACCATAGAAAACCCGTTCACGGGGTTCGGACGAAGGAAGTCCTCCTTCTCCCCCTTGTACAGGCCGGATAGGATCTTCACCAGATCCTCGGTCGAATCCGGCCCTTTACGGCCGTGCCGGGTAGCGTCGTCTTCCCCGTTGAAATCCCACATGGGTGGCCTCTATATTGCAGCGGCTGCACCCCCCGCTTGATGCACGCCACCATGACCAACATGGTCAAACCGAATGAGCCATTAATCTTATCCGCCCATCAAGTAATGGACGCTTTTGTCTTCCTCCAAACGGGGCTCATGGGCGCCACCGAGGCGCTTTCTTCAAGGGAGCGCATCAAACTCCGGAGGCCGATCCGGACTGGGTCGGGCAACGGAGCGCCTACTATATAAAACCACCCAAGGGCCGTCTTCGAGCCCTCTTGGGGTGCCGGATAGGTATCCGTCCCAGCGATGCGCCATATTTGGCGCCGCCCACTTGATATATGGACCCCTGGTGAGAACGGGCACGAGGCGAATAGCCTCTTCCACAATGCGAAATGGGGCTCGATGCCCGTGAATAGCTCAGAAGAGCTACGAGCCCGCGATGTGCAACATGTAAGCGGGCGTGAGGTGATGGAGCTGAAGTCCATAGAACTTCAGAGCCCGCGGAGGAGCGGGTGTATTGGAAACCCGAGCCCCTTATTAGATAAGGGACAAAGCACACCCGCTCCCCTTGTTGGGGTTTGGGTTGTCCTCCGCCTGCTCCCTCCCAGATAGTAACCAGTCCGCTCGGACCGAACCATGAAGGCTGGAGGGAGCCATCCTCTTTTGGAGCTTTACTAGCTCATTGTGCGAGATAGAGCACCTCCTCCAATCACCCGGCGATGGGCTGGGAGCACGTGAGGAAGAGCGCGCTGACGATCCATGGTGGAATGCATTTGAGTCGAGGCGCTTGATGGGTATACGCAGGAGGAGGATGGTGCGGTTTGGATCTGGATCCTCGTCCCTTTAATAGGCTGGTGACCCGCACAACCCGGGGTGAAATGTAAAGGCTCCTCGGCTTTTCGATTCTGCGGCGACGCGTGGAAGAGGGCCATAATTTGGCGAGAAGCCAAGAAGCACAAGATTCGAGGTAAAGCCGACATTGTTCGGCAGAACATGGAATTCAAGGAGAACCCGCCTTGCAACGCCAAGACTACAAGCACGCTGGACTTATCGCCATTGAAGCCTGGTTCGGGGCTACCGAGGAGTCTCGACTAGGGGTGTCCGGATAGCCGGACTATCGATATCCGCCGGACTCCTGCATCACGAAGATAGAAGATTGAAGACTCCGCTCGTGTCCGGAAGGTACTTTACTTGGCGTGGAAGGCAAGCTTGGCAATACGGATATGTAGATCTCCTACCATTGTAACCGACTCAGTAACCCTAGCCCTCCGATGTCTATATAAACCGGAGGGCAGAGTCCGTAGGACACAACATTACATCTCAACAATCATACCATAGGCTAGCTTCTAGGTTTAGCCTCATTGATCTCGTGGTAGATCTACTCTTGTACTACCCATATCATCAATATTAATCAAGCAGACGAGGGTATTACCTCCATCGAGAGGGCCCGAACTCGGTAAAACATTGTGTCCTCGCCTCCTGTTACCATCCGCCTAGACGCACAGTTCGGGACCCCTACCCGAGATCCGCCGGTTTTGACACCGACAGATCCCATCTCGCATTTCATGGCTTCAAGCCATTTTATGGAATCTGGGCTCACCATCGCTTCTTCATAGTTCGTAGGTTCATCATGATCTAGTAGCATGACTTCCGAATAGGATTACCGTATTCACTCAGTGCGGATCTTACTCGCTTGACCTATGTGGTTCTCAGATAACTTGATCTCAAGTTCTATGATCATCATCATCAACTTCCTCACTAGTTGGTTTTGACGCCACGTAAACCGGTTCCCGTGATGTATTATTTTCCAACAAGGAGTAGGTACAGATTACCTCATCAAGTTCTACTTTCCTCCCACTCACTTCTTTCGAGAGAAACTCCTTCTAGAAAGGATCCATTCTTAGCAACGAATGTTTTGCCTTCAATCTGTGATAGAAGGTGTACCCAACTGTCTCCTTTGGGTATCCTATGAAGACACATTCGATTTGGGTTCGAGCTTATCAGGTTGAAGTTTTTCACATAAGCATCGCAACCCCAAACTTTAAGAAACGACAACTTTGGTTTCTTGCCATACCATAGTTCATAAGGTGTCGTATCAACGGATTTCGATGGTGCCCTATTTAACGTGAATGTGGCTGTCTCTAGAGCATAACCCCAAAACGATAGCGGTAAATCTGTAAGAGACATCATAGACCGCACCATATCAAGTAAAGTACGATTATGACGCTCGACACACCATTACGCTGTGGTGTTCCGGTATGTGAGTTGCTAAACTATTCCACATTGTTTTAAGTATAGACCAAACTCGTAACTCAAATATTCTCCTCCACGATCGATCGTAGAAACTTTATTTTCTTGTTACGATGATTTTCAACTTCACTCTGAAATTCTTTGAACTTTTCAAATGTTTCAGACTTATGCTTTATTAAGTAGATATACCCATATCTCGCTTAAATCATCCGTGAAGGTGAGAAAATAACGATATCCGCCACGAGCCTCAACATTCATTGGACCACATACATCTCAGTATGTATGATTTCCAACAAATCTGTTGCTCTCTCCATAGTACCGAGAACGGTGTTTTAGTCATCTTGCCCATGAGGCATGGTTCGCAAGTACCAAGTGATTCATAATCAAGTGGCTCCAAAAGTCCATCAAGATGGAGTTTCTTCATGCGCTTTACAATCGATATGACCCAAACGGCAAGGCACAAATAAGTTGCACTATCATTATCAACTTTGCATCTTTTGGTTTCAACACTATGAATATGTGTATCACTACTATCGAGATTCATCAAAATAGACCACTCTTCAAGGGTGCATGACCATAAAAGATATTACTCATATAAATAGAACAACCATTATTCTCTCGATTTAAATGAATAACCGCCTCGCATCAAACAAGATCCAGATATAATGTTCATGCTCAACGCTGGCACCAAATAACAATTATTTAGGTCTAATACTAATCTCAAGGTAGATGTAGAGGTAGCATGCCGATCGCGATCACATCGACTTTGGAACCATTTCCCACGCCAAGATCGCCACCTCGCCCTTTGCCGGTGTTCGCTTAATCCGTAGTCCCTGCTTCGAGTTGCAAATATTAGCAACAAAACCAATATCAAATACCCAGGTGCTCATGCGAGCTCTAGTAAGGTACACATCAATAACATGTATATCACATATACCTTTGTTCACCTTGCCATCCTTCTTATCCGCCAAATACTTGGGGCAGTTCCGCTTCAAAGGACTACCCGCTTGCAGAGAAGCACTCAGCCAGGCTTTGGTCTAGACTTGGGTTTGTTCTCTTGAGCAGCAACTTGCTTGTTGTTCTTCTTGAAGTTCCCTTCTTCTTCCCTTTGCCCTTTTCTTGAAACTAGTGGTTTTGTTAACCATCAACACTTGATGCTCCTTCTGATTTCTACCTCCGCAGCTTTTAGCATTGCGAAGAGCTCGGAATCGCCTTATCCATCCCTTGCATATTATAGTTCATCACGAAGCTCTTGTAGCTTGGTGGAAGTGATTGGAGAATTTCATCAATGACGCAATCATCCGGAAGAGTAACTCCCAGCTTGAATCAAGTGATTACAATACCTGGACATCTTGAGTATGTGCTCACCGATGTAACTATTCTCCTCCATCTTGCGCTTGTAGAACTTATTGGAGACTTCATATCTCTCAATCCGGCATTCTTCTCGAATATCAACTTCAACTCCTGAAACACCTCATATGCTCCATGACGCTCAAAACGCCGTTGAAGTCCCGTTCTAAGCCGTAAAGCATGGCACATTGAACTATCGAGTAGTCATCAGCTTTGCTCGCCAGACGTTCTTAACGCCGTCGGCCACATCAGAAGCAGTTCGGCACCCAGCGGTGCTTCCAGGCGTAATTTTTTGTGCAGCAATGAGGATAATCCTCGTTACGGACCCAGTCCGCGTAGTTGCTACCATCATCTTTCAACTTAGCTTTCAAGGAACGCATTAAAATTCAACGAAACAACAGACGGGCCATCTATCTACAAACAACATAGACAAGCAAGATACTATCAGTACTAAGTTCATGATAAATTTTAGTTCAATTAATCATATTACTTAAGAACTCCCACTTAGATGTACATCTCTAGTCATCTAAGTGATCATGTGATCCAAATCAACTAAACCATAACCGATCGTCACGTGAGATGGAGTAGTTTTCAATGGTGAACATCTTATGTTGATCATATCTACTATATGATTCACGCCGACCTTTCGGTCTCCGTGTTCCGAGGCCATATCTCGCATATGCTAGGCTCGCCAAGTATAACTGAGTATTCTGCGTGTGCAAAACTGGCTTGCACCCGCTGTAGATGGACGAGAGCTTATCACACCCGATCATCACGTGGTGTCCGGGCACGATTTAACTTTGGCAACGGTGCATACTGTGGAGAACACTACTTGATAATTTTAGTGAGAGATCATCTTAAAATGCTACCGTGAATAAAAGCAAGATAAGATGCATAAAAGATAAACATCACATGCAATCAATATAAGTGATATGATATGGCCATCATCTTCTTGTGCTTGTGATTCCATCTCAAGCACCATCATGATCACCATCGCCACCGCGCGACACCTTGATCTCCATCGTAGCATCATTGTCGTTACGCCATCTATTGCTTCTACGACTATCGCTACCGCTTAGTGATAAAGTAAAGCAATTATGTATGCTTGCATTTCATACAATAAAGCGACAACCATATGGCTCCTGCCATTGCCGATAACTTTGGTTACAAAACATGATCATCTCATACAATAAAATATAGCATCATGTCTTGGCCATATCACATCATTAACATGCCCTGCAAAAACAAGTTAGACGCCCTCTACTTTGTTGTTGCAAATTTTACGTGGCTGCTACGGGCTTAAGCAAGAACCAATCTCACCCACGATCAAAACCACAACGATAGTTTGTCAAGTTGATGCTGTTTTAACCTTCGCAAGGACCGGCGTAGCCACACTCAGTTCAACTAAAGTTGAGAAACCGACACCGCTAGTCACTGTGTGCAAAGCACGGCGGTAAAACCAGTCTCGCGTAAGCAAGACGCGTAATGTCGGTCCGGCCGCTTCATCCAACAATACCGCCAACCAAAGTATAACATGCTGGTAAGCAAGATGACTTATATCACCCACAACTCACTTGTGTTCTACTCGTGCATATAACATCAAACCATAAAAACCTAGGCTCGATGCCATTGTTGGGGAACGAGTAATTTCAAAAAATTCCTACGCACACGCAAGATCATGGGGATGCATAGCAACGAGAGGAGAGTGTTGTCTACGCACTCGAGACCAAGCGGAAGCGCTGACGCAACGTAGAGGAAGTAGTCGACGTCCTCCCGGTCCAACCGATCCAAGCACCGCATTCGCACCTCCGAAGTTCTTGACACGCCAGACAGCTCGATGACGCACCCTCGATCTCCAATCCAGAGAGGCTCGAGGGGAGTTCCACAAGATGACGGCGTGCAGGACGATCTTGATGTTCTCTGTCGCCGCAGGCTTCGCCTAAGCACCGCTACAATATGACCGAGGTGTAATATCGTGGAGGGGGCACCGACACGGCTAAGGAACGATCTCAATGATCAACTTGTGTGTTCTAGGGTGCCCCCACCCCATATATAAAGGAGGGAGGGAGGAGGAGGCCGCCCAAGGGGGCGCCATAGAGGAGGGGAAACCTACTCCAAGTAGGTTTCCTTTCCTTATCTTATTTGAAGGGGAAGGAAAGAGTACTAGTATTAGGAATAAGTACTAGTAGTAGTAATAGGAAGAGGGGAAAGGATAAAGGAAAGGGGCTGGCCCCTCCCCAATTCGAATGGATGGGGCGCGCCTCCCTTGTTCCTTCCCCTTCTTCCTATATGGGCCCAATAAGGCCCATATACCTCCCGGGGTTCCGTAACCTCCGGAGCTCCAAACTTCTCCTAACCTTTCCGTGTCCAAATATATCCGTCCAATATATCAATCTTTATGTCTCAACCATTTCGAGACTCCTCTCATGTCCGTGATCATATCCGGACTCAACAACCTTCGTACATCAAAATACATAAACTCATAATATAAATCGCATCAAACCTTAAGCGTGCGGATCTTACGGTTCGAGAACACGTAGACATGACCGAGACATGTCTCGGTCAATAACCAATAGCGGACCTGGATGCCCATATTGGTTCCTACATATTCTACGAAGATCTTTATCGGTCAAACCGCACAACAACATACGTTGTTCCTTTGTCATCGGTATGTTACTTGTCCGAGATTCGATCGTCGGTATCCAATACCTAGTTCAATCTCGCTATCGCAAGTCTCTTTACTCGCTCCGTAATACATCATCTCGCAACTAACTCATTAGTTGTAATGCTTGCAAGGCTTAAGTGATGTGTATTACCGAGAGGGCCCAGAGATACCTCTCCGACATTCGGAGTGACAAATTCTAATCTCGAAATACGCCAACCCAACAAGTTGTTAGGGAACGTAGTAATTTCAAAAAATTTCCTACGCACACGCAAGATCATGGTGATGCATAGCAACCAGAGGGGAGAGTGTTGTCTACGCCCTCGTGAGACCAAGCGAAGCGCTGACGCAGCGAGAGGAAGTAGTCGACGTCCTCCCGGTCCAACCGATCCAAGCACCGTTATTCGCACCTCCGAGTTCTTGACACGTACAGCTCGATGATGCACCCTCGATCTCCAATCCAGAGAGGCTCCGAGGGGAGTTCCACAAGACGACGGCGTGGCAGGACGATCTTGATGTTCTCTGTCGCGCAGGCTTCGCCTAAGCACCGCCACAATATGACCGAGGTGTAATATCATGGAGGGGGCACCGACACTGCTAAGGAACGATCTCAATGATCAACTTGTGTGTTCTAGGGTGCCCCCTACCCCGAGATAGAAAGGAGGGAGGGAGGAGGAGGCCGCCCAAGGGGGGCGCCATAGAGGAGGGGGAAACCTACTCCAAGTAGGTTTCCTTTCCTTATCTTATTTGAAGGGGGAAGGAAAGAGTACTAGTATTAGGAATAAGTACTAGTAGTAGTAATAGGAAGAGGGGAAAGGAGAAAGGAAGGGGGGCCGGCCCCCCTCCCCAATTCGGATTGGGCTGGGGGGGCGCGCCCCCCTCCCTTGTTCCTTCTCCCTTCTTCCTATATGGGCCCAATAAGGCCCATATACCTCCCGGGGTTCCAGTAACCTCCGGAGCTCCAAACTTCTCGGAACCTTTCCGGTGTCCAAATATATCCGTCCAATATATCAATCTTTATGTCTCGACCATTTCGAGACTCCTCGTCATGTCCGTGATCATATCTCGGGACTCAACAACCTTCGTACATCAAAATACATAAACTCATAATATAACCGTCATCGAAACCTTAAGCGTGCGGACCCTACGGTTCGAGAACATGTAGACATGACCGAGACATGTCTCCGGTCAATAACCAATAGCGGGACCTGGATGCCCATATTGGTTCCTACATATTCTACGAAGATCTTTATCGGTCAAACCGCACAACAACATACGCTGTTCCTTTGTCATCGGTATGTTACTTGTCCGAGATTCGATCGCTTCGGTATCCAATACGTAGTTCAATCTCGTTATCGCAAGTCTCTTTACTCGCTCCGTAATACATCATCTCGCAACTAACTCATTAGTTGTAATGCTTGCAAGGCTTAAGTGATGTGTATTACCGAGAGGGCCCAGAGATACCTCTCCGACATTCGGAGGACAAATCCTAATCTCGAATACGCCAACCCAACAAGTTGTTAGGGAACGAGTAATTTCAAAAATTTCCTACGCACACGCAAGATCATGGTGATGCCTAGCAACCAGAGGGGAGAGTGTTGTCTACGCACTCGTGAGACCAAGCGAAGCGTTGACGCAGCGAGAGGAAGTAGTCGACGTCCTCCCGGTCCAACCGATCCAAGCACCGTTATTCGCACCTCCGAGTTCTTGACACGTACAGCTCGATGATGCACCTCGATCTCCAATCCAAAGAGAGGCTCGAGGGGAGTTCCACAAGACGACGCGTGGCAGGACGATCTTGATGTTCTCTGTCGGAGGGCTTCGCCTAAGCACCGCTACAATATGACCGAGGTGTAATATCGTGGAGGGGGCACCGCACACGGCTAAGGAACGATCTCAATGATCAACTTGTGTGTTCTAGGGTGCCCCCTACCCCGTGAGATATAAAGGAGGGAGGGAGGAGGAGGCCGCCCAAGGGGGGCGCCTGATAGAGGAGGGGAAACCTACTCCAAGTAGGTTTCCTTTCCTTATCTTATTTGAAGGGGAAGGAAAGAGTACTAGTATTAGGAATAAGTACTAGTAGTAGTAATAGGAAGAGGGGAAAGGAGAAAGGAAAGGGGGCCGCCCCTCCCCAATTCGATTGGGCTGGGGCGCGCCTCCCTTGTTCCTTCTCCTTCTTCCTATATGGGCCCAATAAGGCCCATATACCTCCCGGGGTTCCAGAACCTCCTGAGCTCCAAACTTCTCCGAACCTTTCCGTGTCCAAATATATCCGTCCAATATATCAATCTTTATGTCTCGACCATTTCGAGACTCCTCGTCATGTCCGTGATCATATCCAGGACTCAACAACCTTCGTACATCAAAATACATAAACTCATAATATAATTGTCATCGAAACCTTAAGCGCAGCGGACCCTACGGTTCGAGAACATGTAGACATGACCGAGACATGTCTCCGTCAATAACCAATAGCGGGACCTGGATGCCCATATTGGTTCCTACATATTCTACGAAGATCTTTATCGGTCAAACCGCACAACAACATACGTTGTTCCTTTGTCATCGGTATGTTACTTGTCCGAGATTCGATCGTCGGTATCCTATACCTAGTTCAATCTCGCTACGGCAAGTCTCTTTACTCGCTCCGTAATACATCATCTCGCAACTAACTCATTAGTTGTAATGCTTGCAAGGCTTAAGTGATGTGTATTACCGAGAGGGCCCAGAGATACCTCTCCGACATTGGAGTGACAAATCCTAATCTCGAATACGCCAACCCAACAAGTTGTTAGGGAACGAGTAATTTCAAAAATTTCCACGCACACGCAAGATCATGGTGATGCATAGCAACCAGAGGGGAGAGTGTTGTCTACGCACTCGTGAGACCAAGCGAAGCGCTGACGCGTAGAGGAAGTAGTCGACGTCCTCCCGGTCCAACCGATCCAAGCACCGCATTCGCACCTCCGAAGTTCTTGATACGTGTACAGCTCGATGATGCACCTCGATCTCCAATCCAGAGAGGCCCGAGGGGAGTTCCACAAGACGACGGCGTGGTGACGATCTTGATGTTCTCTGTCGCAGGGCTTCGCCTAAGCACCGCCACAATATGACCGAGGTGTAATATCGTGGAGGGGGCACCGACACGGCTAAGGAACGATCTCAATGATCAACTTGTGTGTTCTAGGGTGCCCCCTACCCCGTGATATAAAGGAGGGAGGGAGGAGGAGGCCGCCCAAGGGGGCCATGATAGAGGAGGGGAAACCTACTCCAAGTAGGTTTCCTTTCCTTATCTTATTTGAAGGGGAAGGAAAGAGTACTAGTATTAGGAATAAGTACTAGTAGTAGTAATAGGAAGAGGGGAAAGGAGAAAGGAAAGGGGGCCGCCCCTCCCCAATTCGATTGGGCTGGGGCGCCTCCCTTGTTCCTTCTCCTTCTTCCTATATGGGCCCAATAAGGCCCATATACCTCCCGGGGTTCCAGAACCTCCCGGAGCTCCAAACTTCTCCTAACCTTTCCGTGTCCAAATATATCCGTCCAATATATCAATCTTTATGTCTCGACCATTTCGAGACTCCTCGTCATGTCCGTGATCATATCCGGACTCAACAACCTTCGTACATCAAAATACATAAACTCATAATATAATCAAGTATCGAAACCTTAAGCGCAAGGACTCTACGGTTCGAGAACATGTAGACATGACCGAGACATGTCTCGGTCAATAACCAATAGCGGACCTGGATGCCCATATTGGTTCCTACATATTCTACGAAGATCTTTATCGGTCAAACCGCACAACAACATACGTTGTTCCCTTTGTCATCGGTATTTTACTTGTCCGAGATTCGATCGTCGGTATCCAATACCTAGTTCAATCTCGTTACCGGCAAGTCTCTTTACTCGTTCCGTAATACATCATCTCGCAACTAACTCATTAGTTGTAATGCTTGCAAGGCTTAAGTGATGTGTATTACCGAGAGGGCCCAGAGATACCTCTCCGACATTCGGAGTGACAAATCCTAATCTCAAAATACGCCAACCCAACAAGTACCTTTGGAGACACCTGAGAGCACCTTTATAATCACCCAGCGTTGCCAGACGCTTGGTAGCACACAAAGTGTTCCTCCGTAAACGGAGTTGCATAATCTCATAGTCATAGGAACATGTATAAGTCATGAAGGAAGCAATAGCAACATACTAAACGATCGTGTGCTAAGCTAATGGAATGGGTCATGTCAATCGATCATTCAACTAATGATGTGACTTTGTTAATCAAATAACAACTCCTTGTTCATGGTTAGGAAACACAACCATCTTTGATTAACAAGCTAGTCAAGTAGAGGCATACTAGTGACATACTTGTTTGTCTATATATTCACACATGTATTATGTTTCCGGTTAATACAATTCTAGCATGAATAATAAACATTTATCATGATATGAGGAAATAAATAATAACTTTATTATTGCCTCTAGGCATATTTCCTTCATCTCCCACTTGCACTAGAGTCAATAATCTAGATTAAACAAGAATGATTCTAACACCCATGGAGTCTTGGTGTTGATCATGTTTTGCTCGTGGAAGAGGCTTAGTCAACGGTTGCGCAACATTCAGATCCGTATGTATCTTGCAAATTTCTATGTCTCCCACCGGACTAGATCCCGGATGGAATCGAAGCGCCTCTTGATGTGCTTGGTCCTCTTGTGAAATCTGGATTCCTTCGCTAAGGCAATTGCTCCAAGATTGTCACGTAAGATTTTCATTGGACCCGATGCACTAGGTATGACACCTAGATCGGATATGAACTCCTTCATCCGCACTCCTTCATTGGCTGCTTCCAAGCAGCTATGTATTCCGCTTCACATGTAGATCCCACCACGACGCTTTGCTTTGAACTCGCACTAACCGACAGCTCCACCGCTTAATGTAAACACGATCCGGTTTGCGATTTAGAATCGCCGGATCAGTGTCAAAGCTTGCATCAACGTAACCATTTACGATGAGCTCTTTGTCACCTCCATATATGAGAAACATATCCTTAGTCCTTTTCGTATTTCAGATGTTCTTGACCGCTGTCCAAAGGATCCACCTCGATTACTTTGGTACCTCCTGCTAGACTTATAGCAAGGCACACATCGTGTCTGGTACACAAGATTGCATACATGATAGAGCCTATGGCTGAAGCATAGGAACACCTTTCATTTTCTCTATCTTCCGCAGTGGTCGGGCTTTGAGTCTTACTCAACTTCACACCTTGCAATACAGCAAGAACCCTTTCTTTGCTTGATCCATTTTGAACTTCTTCAAAACTTTGTCAAGGTATGTGCTTTGTGAAAGTCCAATTAAGCGCTTTGATCTATCTCTATAGATCTTAATGCCCAATATGTAAGCAGCTTCACCGAGGTCTTTCATTGAAAAACTTTTATTCAAGTATCCCTTTATGCTATCCAGAATTCTATATCATTTCCAATCAACTATATGTCATCCACATATAATATTAGAAATGCTACAGAGCTCCCACTCACTTTCTTGTAAATACAAAGCTTCTCCAAAAGTCTCAGATAAAACCAAATGCTTTGATCACACTATCAAAACGCTTATTCCAACTCCGAGAGGCTTGCACCAGTCCATAAATGGAACGTTGGAGCTTGCACACTTTGTTAGCTCCCTTTGGATCGATAAAACCTTCGTTGCATCATATACAACTCTTCTTCCGTAAATCCATTCAGAATGCAGTCTTTACATCCATTTGCCAAATTTCATAATCATAAAATGCGCAATTGCTAACATGATTCGGACAGACTTAAGCATCGCTACGGGTGAGAAGGTCTCATCGTAGTCAACCCCTTGAACTTGTCGAAAACCTTTTGCAACAAGTCGAGCTTTGTAGACATGAATATTACCGTCACGTCGGTCTTCTTCTTGAAGATCCATTTATTCTCTATTGCTTGCCGACCATCGGCAAGTCAACCAAAGTCCATACTTTGTTATCATACATGGATCCCATCTCGATTTCATGGCTTCAAGCCATTTTATGGAATCTGGGCTCACCATCGCTTCTTCATAGTTCGAGGTTCATCATGATCTAGTAGCATGACTTCCGAATAGGATTACCGTATCACTCCAGTGCGGATCTTACTCGTTTGACCCACGTGGTTCTCAGATAACTTGATCTCAAGTTCTATGATCATCATCATCAACTTCCTCACTAGTTGAGTTTTGACGTCACGTAAACCGGTTCCGTGATGTATTATTTTCCAACAAGGAGTAGGTACAGATTACCTCATCAAGTTCTACTTTCCTCCCACTCACTTCTTTCGAGAGAAACTCCTTTCTAGAAAGGATCCATTCTTAGCAACGAATGTTTTGCCTTCGGATCTGTGATAGAAGGTGTACCCAACTGTCTCCTTTGGGTATCCTATGAAGACACATTTTCGATTTGGGTTCGAGCTTATCAGTTGAAGTTTTTTCACATAAGCATCGCAACCCCAAACTTTAAGAAACGACAACTTTGGTTTCTTGCCAAACCATAGTTCATAAGGTGTCGCCTCAATGGATTTCGACGGTGCCCTCTTTAACGTGAATGTGGCTGTCTCTAGAGCATAACCCCAAAATGATAGCGTAAATCTGTAAGAGACATCATAGACCGCACCATATCAAGTAAAGTATGATTACGACGCTCGACACACCATTACGCTGTGGTGTTTCGGTATGGAGTTGTAAACTATTCCACATTGTTTTAAGTGTAGACCAAACTCAGAACTCAAATATTCTCCTCCATGATCGATCGTAGAAACTTTATTTTCTTGTTACGATGATTTTCAACTTCACTCTGAAATTCTTTGAACTTTTCAAATGTTTCGACTTATGCTTCATTAAGTAGATATACCCACATCTCGCTTAAATCATCGTGAAGGTGAGAAAATAACGATATCCGCCACGAGCCTCAACATTCATTGACCACATACATCTATATGTATGATTTCCAACAAATCTGTTGCTCTCTCCATAGTACCGAGAACGGGTTTTAGTCATCTTGCCCATGAGGCACGGTTCGCAAGTACCAAGTGATTCATAATCAAGTGGCTCCAAAAGTCCATCAAGATGGAGTTTCTTCATGCGCTTTACACCGATATGACCCAAACGGCAAGGCCACAAATAAGTTGCACTATCATTATCAACTCTGCATCTTTTGGTTTCAACACTATGAATATGTGTATCACTACTATCGAGATTCATCAAAAATAGACCACTCTTCAAGGGTGCATGACCATAAAAGATATTACTCATATAAATAGAACAACCATTATTCTTTGATTTAAATGAATAACCGTCTCGCATCAAACAAGATCCCGATATAATGTTCATGCTCAACGCTGGCACCAAATAACAATTATTTAGGTCTAATACTAATCCCGAAGGTAGAGGTAGTGTGCCGACCGCGATCACATCGACTTTGGAACCATTTCCCATGCGCATCGTCACCTCGTCCTTTGCCAGTGTTCGCTTAATCCGTAGTCCCTGTTTCGAGTTGCAAATATTAGCAATGTAACCAAGATCAAATACCTGTGGGCTATCTGCGAGCTCTAGTAAGGTACACATCAATAACATGTATATCACATATACCTTTGTTCACCTTGCCATCCTTCTTATCCGCCAAATACTTGGGGCAGTTCCGCTTCAAAGGACCGTCTGCTTGCAAAGAGAAGCACTCGGCCAGTGCTTTGGTCCGACTTGGGTTTCTTCTCTTGAGAAGCAACTTGCTTTCTGTTCTTCTTGAAGTTCCCTTCTTCTTCCCTTTGCCCTTTTCTTGAAACTAGTGGTTACGTTAACCATCAACACTTGATGCTCCTTCTGATTTCTACCTCCGCAGCTTTTAGCATTGCGAAGAGCTCGAATCGCCTTATCCATCCCTTGCATATTATAGTTCATCACGAAGCTCTTGTAGCTTGGTGGAAGTGATTGGAGAATTACATCAATGACGCAATCATCCTAAGAGTAACTCCCAGTTGAATCAAGTGATTACAATACCCGCACATCTTGAGTATGTGCTCACCGATGTAACTATTCTCCTCCATCTTGCAGCTATAGAACTTATTGGAGACTTCATATCTCTCAATCCGGCATTCTTCCGAATATCAACTTCAACTCCTGAAACATCTCATATGTTCCATGACGCTCAAAACGCCGTTGAAGTCCCGTTCTAAGCCGTAGCATGGCACATTGAACTATCGAGTAGTCATCAGCTTTGCTCGCCAGACGCTCTTAACGCCGCGGTTGCATCAAGCAGCAGCATGGCACCCAGCGGTGCTTCCAGACGTAATTTTTCGCGTAGCAATGAGGATAATCCTCGTTACGGACCCAATCCGCGTAGTTGCTACCATCATCTTTCAACTTAGCTTTCAAGGAACGCATTAAAATTCAACGGAACAACAAAGACGGGCCATCTATCTACAAACAACATAGACAAGCAAGATACTATCAGTACTAAGTTCATGATAAATTTTAGTTCAATTAATCATATTACTTAAGAACTCCCACTTAGAGACACATCTCTAGTCATCTAAGTGATCACGTGATCCAAATCAACTAAACCATAACCGATCATCACGTGAGATGGAGTAGTTTTCAATGGTGAACA